>NW_019104491.1:2561674-2687716 GCF_001995035.1 Momordica charantia
TATATATATATATATTGATAAGAAACCAAGGTTTGAGAGAAAACGAAAGAATATCCAAAGAGCATACAAAAAATCATGAGCCCAAGTGCCCAACAAAAGCAAACCGCCCTATAAGAAGGGCCCCAATCCAAAATAATAACACCTAACTGATAATTACAGAAATCCTTCAAAACCGACACCCACAAGGAGGAGTTAAACCTAACAATTTCCCACACTAAATCCCATGGCTAAACACCCCATAAAATAACTTGACCACAACAACCTTCCTCTATCCCAACAAATTTCCTCCACCATTGCCCTGTAGTCCCTGTTGAAAGCCAAGGAAATCCTGAAGACCTCCAGGAATGGACTCCATATAGGCCTGACAAACTAGCAATGTAAATATCATATATATTGATCAAACCATTTCATTAGGAGGTGGCCTCACCCCAACATTAGGCAAACAACCAAAATCCTTTCTTATGGCCAGAAGGAAAAGGAAAAAAAAAACTTTTATCAGGACTATAAGAACCTTTATGCTGTAACCATTTTCAGGTCAAAACGCGATTAGACCAATATGTAACGGCGATTAGACCAAAGTTTGTTTCCCTTAGAGATGGTAGATAATAACATAAGAATGCTATAAACAGCTATACTTAACTACTTGCTAGTATTTTGGCACACTGCCAAATAGAATTATCCAGTCTCACATTAGGCCGTATATTGCAACGGATTTCAAACAATAATATTTCCATAGAATAACAAATATCAGGAGAAGGTTTATGCAAGACTCAGCGTCTTGCATCTTTTAGAGAAATGAAGATCAAGGGACTATGATTTGGTAAAGCACATCAAGAAAATCCAATACCTAAACTTATCTAAAGAAGTAAAATGCTTGATAAAGTATGCTATGCAGGGGGTATAAAAGAAAAACAAAGACAAATTATTAGACGAAACAGAACGGAGAGGGGGAAAAAAAATCAAGGCATTATTTCAAACACCTGGTCTACATATTAACAAGCAACGAATTTCTCAAATAAACAAGAGCAGGAACGAATTGAAAACAGCAACACTATAATCAGAAAACATAAAACATTCCCAATTGACAAAAAGGAAACTAATTAAACAGAAATTAACGAGCTCAGCCAAGCGATTGTGACCCTCTCTACTAACTACGCATCAAAGAAAAGGGAACAAAATTTCAAAGTCGACAGAAAAGGAATTTCAAATGAAGAACAAAACCAGAACACCGGAAGAGCTTACCGAATTGGAATCGCTAAATGCTGAAGCCTGCCGGAGTAATGGGCGTCCGCCGCCACCAGAAGTTGCGGTTTTTAACGAGATCTGGGTTCTTCTGGTTCTCAAAGACGGTTAAAGGTGGGCTTGAGCCCGATTCAGACGCAAGATAACCTACTTACTGGACCGTATATTGGGCCTATTGGGCTTAACAAATAGAGCCCACATTCAGTCTCTAAAATATTGAAAAAGGAAACTATATATAATTTGGTCATAACGTTTTGTTTTGGTATTTTTTGATTAGTTTTTGTAGTACACAATAGACATATTATTTGAAAATTAATTTAGTTTTCATTAAAAAAATTAAATTAGCTCGGGAGAAAAGAAACTATATATATTTGCATATAAACCCTTGTGACAAGTCTTGGTACTAAAATTTACTAATCTTCATTAACATTGATTTCCCCACTTACCAATTTCAAGGTTTGCTTATCTACTTTTTTAAAACTTGTGGATGATAAATTCTAGATTGACCCTCAATCATTTGTTTGCCAATAATTTTCCTTTATGAGAACCTCCAAGATCAATATTAGTTTGTTTAGGTTTAATTCTGTTTTGTTCCCAAAATTTTATATTTATTTTATTTTGATCAATTAGACTTTCGTACAGTTTAATTTGAGTATCGGTAAATTTTTGCAAAAAGAAAAATTAGGTTTATATACTCTTTTAGTTGCTATATTTTCGATTTTAGTACTTGTATTTTCCAAACATTCATTTTGGTCTCCCTATACTTTAACTTCGGTTCATTTTAATCTTTCTACTTTTGAAATGTTCATTTTGATCTCTATTTAAAAAAAAAAAAGACTATTTTTTTCATTCATTTTCATTTTTATCTCATCTATTTCGATAATTTTTTTAGCATTACACATAATTCAATAAAATTCTTGGAATATAGTCATACATTTGTATTTAAATGGTTTATAAAGTTTTTGTTAAGATTTTGCAAATAGGGATCAAAATGACCGTCACCTTTTAAAAATATAGGAACTAAACTCATAAATGTTTTTAAAAGTATATGAACTAAAATGAATCAAAGTTAAAATTAGAAAAATAAAATAAGTGTTATAAAAGTATATGGTCCAAAATTGACTAAAGCCAAAAGTATACGAGTACTAAAAGAGTATTTATTTTAGTCTTTGTAACCAATTCTTTTAATAATTCTTATAAAGTATATATATTTTTCATTTAGTTGATCAATATAATTTATACAGAAAAATGTTTTGAAGCCATATGGAATAAGATTAGTTGTTTTGGTTTTCTAATATGGATTTAGGTTCTTGTTAAATTATCAAATCATAATTAACAAACCAAGCGCAGCATGCACGAAATAGTACCATTTGAAAAGTTGGGAAGTAAAGTATCTACCTAAAAATAAAATTTAACGACTAATAATATATATATATATATATATATATATATTTTCTTTTTCCTTCTAAATTTAATTTGAAAAGTTGAGAGACTAAGTGCAGCATGAAATAAAACCATGAGGACAATAATATATATAATTTAAACATATGACTTTAAATTCAATTTTCAATCTTGTATTTAGTTGAATGAGTCAATTTCAATTGTGTTGATTATGCCAATTACAATGAAATTGATATATATTTTTTTAAATTAAGTATTAGTCAAATATTAACATCATGTACGAAATTTGAAGAATTTCCCGTTATTTGTTTTAGATCAATTCATAGTTAAAAGTATTAATATTCATGGATTCGGTCTCAAAACTAATTAACAATGGAAGAAGTAGTCCATATCTGTTATAATCCGTGGTTAATTATGTCATTTTTCTTTTCAACATGAGATTCTTAACAAAACGGTGGATGTGATCACTAAATCAAAGTAAAATGTGCGAGCTATATTTCTTGAGTTTATTCATGGAGGAATAATAACAAAACTTTTATTTATCCAAATTTCCACATAATTAAGTGAAAATAATCTCTAGACCATTTGCTTTGTGCTTCCTTTTTAGTGACAGTACTTAGTTATCTGAAATTATTTAATAAGCATTATCGAAAATATTCAGTAGTATGATCATTTCCAACAACTAAAGAGATTAATTCTGAAAAGCTTCAATTTTTATCTTGAAGTGTTTGACAAGTATAAATATACCAAACCCTAAATGAAGAACTGGTCTGTCTTTTTAGGGTTAGTTCTTCGCCTTCTTCTTCGACGTTGCTTCTAGAGATCGAGTTGTCGTCTTTCTTGACAAACACATTTCAACTACACCAACAATGAGTTGTCGATAACGTTGTTGTAAGCCTTGATCCATTATTTTCTAAAATATAAATTAAACGGTCAAGGATATAGCGAATCAAAGACGTATCTTTGCGACGTGTTTATCAAGTTATTGAATCGGTAGAAATTTTTGGAGTTAGGTATTTATACAAAGAAACAAGAAAACCTTAATTTATTGTTTTAGTTGCTAACAACATAGAAATGATCATTGTCAAACATTGTATTTGTATTATTATGAGGGTTATGTGTGATCGACTTGTAAATTTGTAATATTAACAGATAAATTATCTTAAAATTTTGATGATATGATTTAGAGTATATTATATGTATTTCAAGCTCAAATAATTGAACTCTAATTTATAAAATTTTTTAACAAAATAATTCTGTAGTCTTGAAGTGTAGAACAAGTAGGGGATGAAAAATTAACCTTATTTTCTGTTAAAGAAACCTAAATCTAATTAATATGCAACAGCTCACAATTGTTGTTGAACTTTTTCAGACAAAGTCATGTTTGGATATACAAGAAATTGATCGACACAAGTCATCGGTAAACGACATTTGATTTGTCAAAAGTGTAATGTAACGTTAAATTTTATCGCATATCAATTAGAAGTGAGAAAATGTATCAATTTATAAATGTAGACAACAACTATTTATTAGTGTGACTGATCAAGCGTTTTTAAATAAAATTCAAAATAAAATCAATGTGAATAGCGAGACTAAAAATATAGGCTGCAATATCTTTTTCTTTTTTTTTTTTCTGAAAAGATGTACCATTTCATTGAGCAAGATATGTGAGAAATATACATCAAAATAAGAGGAAGCTAAAAAAAAGCTCTCCAATATAATTAAGAGAAATAGTAGAGATATCATAATTATTAAAAAAAAAACGAGATATTTTGGACCAAGAAGAAGATGCCGTACGTTTTGATGTCGTCCCAAGATGATTTATAGGCCTGCTTGTATCTATGAAGTAAAGGGGTGTATATATAAAGAAGTATATATATATATATATATATATATATATATATATATATTATGAGAGAATTTATAACAATATTTTCTATTAATTAATCATAACACTTTTTGTATTTAAAAAAAAAAAAAACTACCCCAAACACACACCATAATACTATAAGGGTCTTTTTTGTGGCTATTTTTGTAATTATTTGCTAGCTTGTTGAGTACTTTAATTAAATATTCACACCCATGAAAAACCCTAAGCTGTTAACAATAAAGATTTCTTCTGTGTTGAGAAGAAAGCCACACTAAAGACCATTTTGTTCCTTTTAACTTTGCAAAATTTTATAAAAGAAAAAGTACACACATAGAAATTCAAAGAAAATAATGATCCTTATTTTTATACTAATAAATTATTGGAGAAGATTAATTAATTTAATTTTGGTTGAATTATTATGTCTAATATGTCTCTAAACTTTATAGAGTATTTAGTAGAAATCCCTAATTAAACTTAATTTTATATATAATAGATCTCTATATTTAAAAATATCTAATAAGTATATAACCTTCGATTTAACGTCTAATAAGTCTATGACATATTAATAAATTTTTAAAATTAATGGATCCATTAGACATAAAATTAAAATTTGTGTTGAATATAAGACCCTAATTTCGTATCCGATAAATCCATGAGTTTTAAAAAAATATCAAATAAGTCAAAAGATCTATTACAAATACATTTAAAGTTTAGATATCTATTATATACAAAACTAAAAGTTCAGGATCTCTTTTATTAAAGGATCAAAAGATAAGAGATATTTATAATATATATGACTATTAGTTTTGAGATGGAACTCATTAATATTAATATGTATTTAAGCTGATTTTCTGATGTTTAAGAATATATTAACATGCATTTACAAATGTCAAGATGGCCGAGTTGGTCTAAGGCGCCAGTTTCAGGTACTGGTCCGAAAGGGCATGGGTTCGAATCCCATTCTTGACAAACATAAAACTTAAATTTATATTATAATTTTTCATATATTTAGTTCATGAATTCAACCTCTCTCTCTTGAAGAATTCCAAGTGGTATCTGCCTCTATAGCTCATTTTAGAAACCCTAATATTTCTGACTTATGCTGTTTTACTAATTTCTTTTGATTCATTTGACTGTTTCATATATACGTGTCCATTCAATTAAATTATCATAATAATAATAATAATAATAATAACCATTCAATCACGTTAATATAGTTTGAAGCCTGGAGGGTTTTGATTGGTATCCCCGACGCCTCTTGCTTTTTAATTAATTTCGATAGAGGATTAAATAGTTTTTTTTTTTTTTTTTAGTTTAGGAGAGTGTCTCAGGACAAATCTGGTTAAGAATAGGGACGACATATTTGTTCTAAAAAATAATTTGCCTATTCATTAAGAAGGATGGAAAATGGGTATCCTAGCTAGCGAATTGAAATTAGGAATTTATAGGGCATATGAATCTCTAATTCACCAAACACTAAAACCCTCCATCGACTCAATTTCAAACTAAGGCTTAGGTTAGATACGAATTATCTTGAGATCAAAACTCTTGAAACAAACAACAATATTTATTTGGCTCAAGAGTCGAACGCTCCACAAGATAAGATAAGATTGATCAATCCCACTTGAATGTTATTGAAATGTAATTTAAAGAGACATGAAATTGCAAAAGGTTTAAGAAAACTTTCATCCAAAACGTATCTAATTTGTGAAACAAACCTAATGGTTAGGCTTTAGATCATAGCATCCCAAAATACACCCTAAATGACTCACCATCATCAACTATAACAAAAGATAAAAATGTCCCTGTATATAATATATTCATAAAAGGGTGTAAAAATTAGAAAGCAATAAAAATTATATCGGTAGGTTACGCATATATATCCAATCCTAAAGTTGAGAGTTCGAATCTCCACCCCACATTATTACACTTGAAATATATATATATATATATATATATATATATATTATATTAATAATTCACTATCTTAATATTATATTCCAAAAGGAAAAAAAATAAAAATCAGTGATTAACCCTCATATACACTACTCCCAACTACTTCAACAGAGAGAGAGAGAGTGTTCATAATCTCTGGTCTTAACAAAAGGGTTTCTCCCATTTCTGAGAAGGCGGCTGAAAATTAAAAAATTAAAAAAAAAAAAAGAAACCCAAAGAAAGACTTGGACAAAGTATTATAAACAAATTATATGTGAGTGTAAATGTAAATTTGAAGGCCAATATTAGGTGAAATCTTGACAAACACACTCCATTATTTGTCTTCTTTCTAAATTATTACAATGTTAAAACCCCCATAGATTTCTTGCAACACTTACCCACCAAAAAAAACAAGAATCTGAATAAACTTGAATCTTCTCTCCATGCAAGTTAGCTCTCTCTCTCTCTCTCTCTCTCTCTCTCTCTCTCTTAAAGTGAGAAACTTCATTAGGCTTTTGGTTTTGGAGAAGTTGCCATGTTTTGATGCTGTTGTGTTTCTTTCTTTGTTTTTCTCTAGGTTTCGAGCGGTAGCAATCCAACGACCGAGACGGGGACGACAGAGAAGGAGGAAGGGAAGAAGAGGGAGGTGGAGAAGAAGAACAATATGGCAGAAGATCAAACATTATTGCCTCCAGGGTTTAGGTTTCATCCTTCTGATGAAGAGTTGATCACTTTTTATCTCTTGAATAAGATTTCAGATGCTAACTTTACTGGAAGGGCCATTACTGATGTTGATCTCAACAAATTTGAACCTTGGGAACTTCCAGGTGGGTTCGGGATTAATTAGGGTTTGTTCGTGAAACTGTTTCGTAACACCTGCGTTTTTAAGAATTTTGATCGAATGACTTGTAAATGTTGGCATTATTGTGCATAATATTCGAGTTAATATGCTCGTGATTATTTGTTTATCGTAAAAAAACAACTTTTGAACTATCATACCCTAATTTTATAGGGTATGGTTATTGCCTATATATTTTGCTTGAGCTTATTTACTCTTGGAAAGTAGATTAGGGTTTTTGTTAGGAAGCTATGTTTTAAAGTTTTTTTTTTTTAATTTCTATTGAGGCATTTACACCAAAAAAAAAAAAAGCATATGTATTTTCAAATATAGTATAAAATTTGAAATTTTACGAACTCAAACTCAAATATAGTAATAAAATACACTAAAGAAAAATCATACTCATACTATATTTGAAAGGAAAATAAAAAGTTGTGACTTTTTTTAGAATACATATTAAACTTATACTGCGTCGTACTAGTGAGCGTAGTAATTTCTAACCCATGATTTTGGGGTGTTATTGACAACAAGTTGAGTTCGGTTCGGTGTTTTTGTTTGAAACAGGGAAGGCAAAAATGGGAGAAAAAGAGTGGTATTTCTTCAGCCTAAGAGACAGAAAATACCCTACTGGAGTGAGAACAAATAGAGCGACAAACACAGGGTATTGGAAAACCACTGGAAAAGACAAAGAAATTTTCAATAGCAATACTTCAGAGTTGGTTGGTATGAAGAAGACATTAGTGTTCTACAAAGGAAGAGCCCCAAGAGGAGAAAAAACTAATTGGGTTATGCATGAATATCGACTTCACTCTAAAACGGCCTTTCGAACTGCCAAGGTAACATTTCCTGCCATATTAAACATGCGTTTTATGTGAGATTATAGCGTTTTAAAGATCATTGTGTACAATTACTAGTTATTGAAGCTTCGATCATATTGTCATCTAACCCCCTACATGAATATTATGAGTTATATGACTAAAGGGACGAACATAAATTCTTGAAGAATTTCGAGAGAATTGAGTTCAAATCATAATGATCACCTATCTAAGATTTAATATTTTATAAATTTTCTTGTCAAAGCACTCCTAAATATTAAAAAGATTTTTTTTTCCACAAACATTAAAGTTGAAGATATTGATTATTAGATCTAATGTCTCCTCGTTGAATAAAAATGTTAATCACTCCCTAATGGAGTTCGTTTAATATATAGTTTTTAATATATGTAATTAATCTGTTAAATCACCATTGAACCCACAAGCTTAAAAGGATAGGTTGCGACAAATTTAATCATTTACAATAGTTTAACACTCCCCTCGTGGGCTGAAAATTTTGCTCAACGCCCAACAAATGATTATCACTATTAACTGAAAAATAAATTATATTATAGGGATTCGAACACAAAAACCTCTTGTTCTGATATCATGTTAAACCACCACCGAACCTAAAAACTTAAGTTCGATTATGACAAATTTAATCACTCGTTCAATATGATCGCTTTTTATAGCTCCCTTTGGTTTGCATATTTGAACAGGACGAATGGGTGGTTTGCCGCGTATTTCAAAAGAGTGCTGGAGCCAAGAAGTATCCTCCAAACCAATCAAGAGCAGTGAATCCCTATGCCAACTTTGAAATAGCCCCCCCTATTCTTCAACCACCAATCATGCAGCTGGGAGATCCTGCTGCTCAATATGGCTACGGAAGAAACTACATCACCGGTGCAGAGCTCGCTGAGCTCAACCGAGTCCTGAGGGCCGGTGGTGGGGGCTGTGGCAGTGGAGGATCAACTACTCATGGTATCAACTTATCGATGCAGCCCCAGTTTAACTACCCACCTGCAGGAGGTTGCTTCACGATATCTGGGTTGAACTTGAACCTCGGAGGAGCTGCACCGCAGCCAGTTTTGCGGTCGATGCCACCACCAGTGGTGGCAGCAACGACTATTGGCCAACAAGATATCGCTTCGTCTATGATTGCAAGTACGATGGCTCCTGAGACCGCCTATGGGACAGAGATCAACAACAATCCCAATGGATCTAGCAACAGATTTATGAACGTGGATCACTGCATGGACCTGGAGAATTACTGGCCTAACTTCTAAGAGATGCCAAGGATACGCATACATTTCTCAGTAAAAACTGAAGAAGTTGCTGCAGTCATAGAGATAGTTCTCCTCTCCTTCACGAAACCGTCACCTTTCTTCGTCAATATGTACTGTTTAACTCCGGAATTGGAATCTAATAGTATAAGCAAGCAGTCAGTCCACCTCTTTTTCGATTAACTATATCTATAATCGATTATAGGTTCGACTTTACATCAAACTTTATTCCTTTTGGAACTTTCATCAAAACAGCAAGCGAACTTGAACAGTGCCGAGTAACAAGAGATGAAAATTCAAAATGGTTTATTTTTCATAATTTACAAAGAAGAAAGTAAGGTACAAATTCAAAACATTGAAAACGAAGTATAACTTCAACTTCTAAACTTCCGGGGTATTAGTATCCAGGACATCTAACAACCAAGACTAGGTCATGAAACTGCCAGAGCTTCCAAAAAAAAATGTCCTTACAGTTCCAGATTTCTAGAGAATTTTGCAAGCAGAAGATGTGCCGTCCACCTGCGGGAAATCGAAATACGATTAACGTAAGCAAGTAAATACTTGAATATGCATAATATTGGCAACCGGTTAACGGTTACCCACAGAACGATGTGATGATGGAGAGCAAGAGGATATTTGAACGAAAAAACATATTAGAAATCACATTGCAACATTATTCTTTTAGATTGGAACCCTTTTTAGGACTAAAACCATCTTCCTAGTTCCTATGCCCAAAAATGCAAAAAAAACCATCTTCCTAGTTCCTATGCCCAAAAATGCAAAAATTTTAGAACCGTTATCTAGTGTTTTCAAATGAAGATGGTTAAGAATCGCAAAGCGAAAAGAAAATGATCATGGAAAGTAAGATATGGGTTTAAATCCTATTTTATAGGATTCAAGGAAAATTTGAAAGCCCTTTAAAAGCATGAAAAGAAAGTGAGTTGAATTATGTCCCAAGCACCATACGGTAGTAGTGCAGGTTCAAGAATAAGGATCAAATCCTTTAACTTTTGGAGTCATTGACTGATTGGTTAGATTCAATTTGTGGTGAGTAGCATTCAAGTAGTGCCAGGTGGCAGGTGGCTAATTGAAGCAAGAAAAGTAAGACTAGTACCGCGTCTTATGCGAAAATGCCATGTCACCATTAGGATGGTCTTAAGAACCAATCAACAATGAAGTTGCAGTATCACAACACAGAATAGCATAACTATGGTAACAGCAGTTCATTTATATATTTCAAACATAACTGTTAAAGATAAAGCAGACCTGTAAAAACTTGTCCCCAACAGAGGATCAGCAATGATGTTACTTTACTTGACAGAAGTTCCTCTTTTGGCCCTACGACGTGCGTTGGTGGGGTTGGCACTCCGGCCAGGTCTCCTAGCTTTTTTACTGCACAAAGATATATTATTTCTTCAACTGTGTCCTCTTTCAAGAAAATGTGTACATATATGACGCTTTAGAATGAAAAAGAGAGAAGATCGTGAATCTAACCGGGAAATGCCACAGCAACGGCAAAGATTGAACAATATTATCATGGGCAAGGCCAACAATGCAGAATCCTGTATCGAGTCAATAACAAGAGATCAACAAATTTAGTAAGTAAAATATGGTTTTAAATCCAATTTATCCCTGAGTTTTCACAAGTCATATTTTAAAAAATTTGTTTTCTAACGATGCTGGTCCTTTCCATTAAAATTTTTGTATTTAATGTATATCTTAAGCAACCGATTTCTAAACTCAATGCAGACTCGAGAAATAAGACTTAATGTCCCCAGTGTCACATAGCACTACAAAAAATTTAACGACAAGGACCAAAATAGATTATCAAAATAGAAATTCGAAAGTACAAGGGGTGTGAAATTTCAAAGACGGTAAGATTTCAACAAAAAATCTGTGCACCAAACGTCTATATACAAGGTCATATTTTCAAGAATAATACAAACCAAAAACCACTCGAACTCTTTAGTAGCAATTGGTCTTGTAATGTCATGACTGTTGAGCATTTCTTGAATGGTGGATTTAACCTGAAGCAAACATAAGAGAATAATATAAGTATAAAGGACTATATTAAAATTTTCATGCAGTACTTTATCCGGCTGATTTCTTGGTTTGGTTCCGGGTACCAGGAGAATAATTATTCCTGCCTGGCGAGCTCCTTCTAATAGCTTACAACATCAAATTCTAATTACAGTTGTACAATATCAAATGCTAATTACTGAAAATAATTAGCAGTGGGAGATGAAAAATGTTACCAATAACATGATTATCAAGGTCAATATAGTTTTGTGGTATCATTCATGGACCCAAGTTCACTAACAATGAGCAGCAGATCTTACTAAAGGTATTTTATCTATTTCTGAAGTCAAAATAAACTAATCTCAGTAGAAAGTTCTACGGTTCTCACAAGCACCAACAATAATCATCTCAGAAATCAGAACCTGCTCTAAAGATTTCATAAAAATAGAGAAAACATGAACCCGTGTATTTAATTCTGACATTGAAGTCCATAATCTAAACTATTAAGAATATTTGACGTATTAATCAATAAAGATGAGATTCTGGATGATATTTCCAGAATGAAAATGTGTAATCCAAACGTTAACCCTTATGTTCATATATTTACTATAACAGCTTCACGTGTTCCACTTGATGCATGCTTAAAAATGAGATTTCAATTTTCTCAAGTAATGTTTTTCAATTCAGGACCAAAAGTAGTTTTGATAGGGAAAGAAACAACTGGCGACTTGTTTTGTACAGATTGCAGGGGGTGCCAGAGTTTCTGAGGTAATTCGGATTAGCTGAGAATAGAAAATCAAATTCTTTCAAGTCCTCTGATGATGGCAAATTACTTGTCTCTCCAGGAATCTCTGGAAGAGAAATCGTGCATTATATATAATTGGAGAAGTTTCTATTGAAAAGATTATTTTCAAGGTTTGATTCCTTCTGATATTTTAATTTATCTGGTCTCTTGCAGTACGATAAACACCCTCTCAGTTTCTCGCATTGCAGGGTATGTGACATTTCAGGGATTCATAATACAAGGCTACAAGCATGGACGGAAGATATATACCTACAGATCTTACTACATTTCTAGATGTTCATATGTCAGTCGATGTTGTAGAGCCTTCCAAAACAGCCAAGCTCCAACTGACAAAAACCAATCTGTCAGTTTAAGCCCAAAACCGACACGGATGTGCACCCCCAGTCCCCTAATTCCAACTGAACTGCTCAAAATGTTAAATAATGAAAAAGACTCTAATCTCTCAAAGCTATTTTGCTTCAAAATTAAAAACATTTGGCCTGACAATTGCTAAAAAAAAAAACTCAAATCCACACAGGTTTCTGAATCGATGAAGTCTTGACTGAAATCAAATTGCCCAAAGGAATACCACATCGCATCATGTCACAGTGAATAAGAAGTCTATGTTTACTAAGTAGTCCAGAATTACAACAATGAAAAAGTACATTTTTTTAAATTTTGTACCATTCGATGATGTGTAGCCGCAGATTCCAAAAACTTTCCACAAGCATGCGCTAACTCCTTTGTATATGGATTTAATGCTACTCGAACTTTGTCAACATGAGGTTTGGTCACAGTAGCAACGTGATCAACATATGGTTCGCTGACCATTTTTACTTTCTAACCCACATCAAAAAGAGGAAGGAGGAGGAAAAAAAAGAAGGAAAAAAAAGAGAAAGGAAAATAAAAAACAGAAAACAGTGATACAGAGCAGCAACAAAGCAGATTAACTACAAGAAGACAGAAAACAGCAAGGTATTCACCTGAAAGTAGGGAGAGGCAAATTCTTGTGCTTTTATAATATGTGAAGTCAATGCTTGCTTTGAAGCCTCATAGGCTTCTGAACTTCTTTTACACAGCGACTGCAAATGTGGCTTAGAATTTGTTTTCACCACCACCCACCGTTCATGCATGGCAGGGATCCATTTCTGCAATTACCAACGAAGTAAAGATCATTCAGGTATTTGATGCCTACAAAAATCTTAGTACAGCTCACATGACAACCACGATGTTTTTACCGATGGAATCAATTTGACTCAAACCTCTGAACTCATTGTATGTCAACCTTCCAAACTATTCAATTTATAGTTTAAGACATTACTAGAAAATGTGCCCCAGATATTTTTTTCCCCCAAAAACTCAACCCTAACCCAAATAATGGAAGTCGCAAATTGTTTCTTTGATGTCCTGTGTAGACTCTGAGTGAGCATCCAAACATAATAAATCATTTTCCAAATTCGTTGCTGAGATAGTTTTTTCTTCATGTACAAACAGTTTATTTCTTCATTACCTGACATCCATTTTACATATGAAAAAGAGAGAAAAGGTTGACCGCATTCTATTCATATCAATAATATGAAGATTCAGATCAAAATTTAAACTTGAGGTTTGATATGTAAGACAATTAATAGAAAATGACAATATACAATTTTTACATCATTTCAAACACGTTCAAAGAAGATACATCACACAAAATTTAAGTACTTTTCTAAGATCATCTTAAGCTACTAAGCAATGCTTATATGTAAAGCAAATACAAAAGCAGAAATTAAGAAAATTAGCTCACAGCTTTAATTGGTTCTATGTGCGGTCCCACGCAATTCTCCACATGTGCCTTCCCCGCCCACATCTGCAACCAATTAGAAAAAGAGGGCAAGAAGGGTGATGAACTTAAAAAGAATTGGTGCACGGATGATAGAAATCAACTTTCACTGCAGGTATGGTCAAAGCTGCAGCACACTTAGATTCTCACTATCATTAATGGGAAAGCAACCAAGCCAAAGAATGGTAATGATAGGATGTAAGAGTAAATAATTTCACAGGGTAACCAACAAATAACCTCAAGAAACCAGAAATGGTACCTTTTGCATCACCAGATGCATTGCAGGTTCTACATGCTCGTTCCAGAATGAAGCAAGCCATGGTGGAAACCATGCACCATGGACCTGATCATGCATTGTGAGTAAATTTAGCCAAGCGTCATGTCAGGCTATGATCATGAATACCAAAAATTTAGAACAATGTTCATCATACGTGTATTTCATCTAATTGCGATTAGACAATATGAAACCTTATTTGTTTGGAAATGGATTCAAGAACTCACCAGTGTTTTTTTTCTCTCTCTCTATAATCACTGTTTAAATGCAGTTCTAAGCCAAAAACTGTAACAATAATGTTATTAAAAATAAATCCCACCAACCATATCAAGAAAGCATCCATCTTGCTCTGGCCTCAAGGTCAACTTACCTTGTAAGATATGAATCATAAGGAACCATATAAAAAAATGTACAAAGGAGCTCCAGAACTAATTGGGAACAATCAAACAATTCTCAAAGATCTTATTGGCTTTTGGGCGGAGCTTAAATGGATAACATTTGAGGTGTTATGCGTAAAGGTTCAACCGTACAACCACTTAAACTTCACCTAGAATCTAAAGTACCCAAATGAGAAGTTATTTTGAGGGAGGAGGAAAAGCCTCAGGGAATTGAAAGCATATAGAAAGTTCAACTATTTTAAGATTAAGGTTAACCATGGAAGGACGCTAGGTACTGAAATTTACCTGCGTGATGAAAGACCAGAATAACTTAATTAATAAACTTTACCTCCATCAACTCTTCAGTCTTTGAAGTGACCTCAAACTTCGCCTTTATCATTTCTTCCTAAGAATAGACAAGAAAATAGCTAAGATAGGAACAATCAAATTCCATAAAATGCATATCAGCAGCAGCAAAATCAGAGTACCTCGGCCACTTTAAGTGCACGTTCGAGTTTCTGAATTTTGCTCTTCTGTTCTTTATTAGTGGTCTGAAGCTGTAAACAAAAAACAAAATAAAAACCATGATAACATAACTAAAGAAAAACTAAAACAGTTTCTTTCTGTGAACTGTGATCAGCAAAGAGGCTGCCAATTCCAATCCACGTGTTTCCACAAATGCACTTAACTTACTTTCTCCAGTTTTGTAATAGATTTATGCATTTCCTTCTCAGCTTCACTTGATCGCTCTTCCAGAGCATTTTTCTCCCTATTTTGAGCATATAATTCCCTTTTAAGTTCACTGACCTGAAAAGACAAATACAGAGACACAGAGAGTGAGTGCGCACCGTAACTACAATGGTTCATTATGTTCAAAATTTCAATATCGTACCTGCTTCTCTAATTCACCAGCACGCGCCTGAGCCTTTCCAATTTTTTCCTCAGCGTGTAACTTCCCTTCCCTCTGCTCATAGCACGAATTATATTTAGATACAAAAATCCAAATACGTAAAAATGGAATGGAGTAAAGGTTACATGAGGCAGTAATAGCATCAGAAAATCAATCTCCATCATTGCAATAATAAAAGTATCCATACGGATTTTTCAGCTAAACATGAGCATAGCTCTACGGAACTAGTACTATAGCCATCTACTGATCGAAACCTTCCACATTTGTTGAACTAAAAGCAAAGTACTAATTTTTCAATCTAGATATATACAAGAGGCAACCTGGAGAGATTCTATCTCGCTTTGCAGAAATGAAATTTTATTTGACTTGTCCCTGAATATTTTATCCTTCTGAGATATTAGATCGTCCTTTTTCTCCAATTCCAGTGTTTTTTCATCGATAAGGACCTCTGCAAAAATAGGCAAAACTGAGTCCCTAAAAACATGAAAAGGTGAACAACCACATTAACCAACATAAGAGCATGCGGAAAACGCTTGGGAAGCACATTATCCTCTTCCATAGAAATGAAGCAAATGCGGAGCTTCATTCGATCACAGGAAACCGCTTTCTTAGTTTTGAAATTCATACGGCTACAAAAGGCCATATCAACCAATTTGGCGGAAAATAGAATTGAAACAGCCAATAAAGAAAGAAACAAATTCCGAGCAGTTCCGAATTAACTTTGCCTTATAAAAATATGAAAGCTAGGACTAATATTTCATCCGCCACATTTTCCCACGCTCTCTCTGCAACCAAACAGACAATGAAGCTCAAATGCATAGGAGATTACAATAAACTAACCAAGCTCTCGGATCTTTGAATTGAGTTTTTCCAATTCGATCTTGAGCAGGGAGGAATCAGAGCCATCCTCTCTCCCAACTTCAATTATGTCCTCTCCTTCCCCGTCGACGATCACGTCCGCTGAAGCCGAGAAGATAATCAAAGCTATACATATCGTTAGGGTCGCAAGCTTCGGAACCGCCATGGATTCCGATTACGGCATCAACGTCCGAATTCCGATGAGGAGGAGAAGATGTTGCCCCTAGTCCAGCGATCTTGTGTTTGTCGTGAAAAACGTGACAGCGTCGCATCCGCTTCGCGGTTCGCAGAAGAACAAGAAGAACAAGAATATATTTGTTTTTCAATTTTCTTATGCAATTGAGCAAAAACATAAACGGCCGAGACTCGGAGGTTGCCAACGGTGACGACACGTGTACAAATCCGTACAGATCTGCGTACGTGGCACTCGCTTACCACGATGACATGTTATTCCCTTGGCTTCGTAATATCCTATGGCTTATTATAATTTTCAAAATATATAAAAGTATTTTAGCCTTTAGGAAATTGAATAAAACTATTTAGATTCAATTAAAAGTTTTGGAATAAAATTAAAATCAACTCAAAAAAATAATGATTTGACCTATCGTCTACAGATTTTAATCGAAAATAAATTTTATGTTTTAGTTAAGAAATATGATTTAAGGGATGAGATCTTAGATGCTCGAAATTTTAGATGTCATGAAATATAGATGTTCGACATCTTTAAATAATTATTTTATTTATATGAAAATTTATAATAATATACAAGAAAATATTTGAGTAGTTTTGATTTGTAATGGAAAATATTTTAGAATAATATATTTCTTCTAAAAACGTCCTTATTAATTTAAATAGATTAATTTATATTAAATTTAAATATTATTTTGCATAACATATTAATTTATATTAATTTTACTTTTTTAACCACATTTTTGTTGGATTATATTTTTACATCGAATCAGAAAAAAATTTGAGGGAAAATAATATTGATATTTATAGAATTGTTTTTACATGTATAATTAATATCAATTTTAAAATCGGTAGATATATTATATAATATAAATTAAAATTTATTCTATAGGTAAATTAACATATAAATATAATTAATTACATAGAGTTCTTTATTAACGTTCGAGTATATTAATTTATTTTAATTAAAAAAATAAAAATAAAAATTGATAAAATAAAAATTATATATACATAAGTAAAAAAATGAATGGTAAAAATGTAACGATAGGTGCCTCACATGAGAATCTTGATTTCTCATGTTTGGAAAGTGTATCCAAAATATTTAGATATAACATCTTTGGATACAGGAATATTTTGAATTCATATAAAACAAATATTGGAATCTAAACGCGTATCCATGCAAATTTTAACTCACAGTAAACAAACAGTTTATATATTTTTTTGTCTTCTTAATTAGAAGAAAAAAAGATATTGTCAAATATAATAATATCTTCCATAAGAAAAATTTATATCCTACCTTTTTATTTGCCTTTATAGGTGGGGGAGGTTGGAGCCTATTATTGAATTGAATTGAAGGAAGCTGTCCGCGTTAAAGGGTAATAATGGAAATATATCTATTTTTTTGTTCTAATTTGATTTGCCACTGAAGAGATCTTTATTTCCTTTATTTTATTTTATTTATTTACTGTTAATGCTTTTCTTTCGAGATTTTCAAGTGTTTTTTTAAGACACAGCTTTATAGATAAAAAGAATAAAGAATTCAAATCTACCATATAAAAAATGATATACCAATTACTTAAACTATTTTTTTTAAAGTATAAAGCACTTAAACTAGCTTAAATATCGACATTGTTTTTTTAGGAAATAAAACAATTGGCATTTATTTTAAAAGATATGTACATAAAGTATTTTTTTAAATAATGTAGGTTGGAGGTTATTTATCGTCTGCCACGTATCAATGAGAAATGAATTCACATGAATGATTCTTATTAATATTACATAAAATCTTTTTGGATCGGTAAGCATTTGTCAAGCCGACCTATTGAATTCTTTACAAAAATATGGATTATGGTAATTGTTATATATTTGATCCTTATTTCGATTTTTAATTTCAGTAAACAACGTTAATAAATCTTTTACTTCAATTCTTGAAAATTTATAATAAACGATATAAAAAAATAACATTCTCATTTCGATTTTGAAATGATTTTCTTTGAATAAATGGGACATAAGAGAAATAGGAGGCAAATTGACCCGCTCCCTCTTTCTTCTTCCCGGCTTTGATTATCAGAATTGTACATGATCTATTGCAACGGGCATTACAAATTATTCTTGAATATAAAAGGGAAAAAAAGGGGAAAAAAAGATCACGTGATGGCCTCAAATTGAAATAGAACAATTGCATGGGGAAGAGTATTTGAGCTTATAATTATAATAAGATGATTAGAATAAATAATGTAACAACAATAATTAATATACAGCTTGGGAACGCGGTTTCTGCAGAGTGATACACATGCAAAAATAAAATAATAACAATATGCACTCTGAATTAATTTAAATTAAAAATATACCCAATAATGCTCCATTAATAAATAAATCGACAGATACGTTACAGATATTTACTTAATTTAAATAATTAATTAGATTATAGATAGAGGCTCGGTACATACACATAACACACACGCTTGCTTCTTGGAAGGTGTATGCATGTCGGAAAACTAGACCTTCGTCTTCTTACTAATCACCCAAAAAATCCGATCAATTCACCCTAATAAAATATGGGTTGGATTATAAATTTTCTTAGATTGGGTTGAATTTAAATACCTTGTACGATAGAAATTATATAAGTTGAGTTGACTCGGTTTAAGAGTTCACCTAAAATAAATTTGAATTAGATTGAACTAGTTCAGATTTATTTTTAATTTTGAAATCGTTTGTTTTACCTGCTATAAAATTATATATAGATATATTTATTTTAATTTTATTTCATTTAGTAATTGTTCATAGATTATTTATTTGAATAATACAATAACATATGAGAGAGTGAATTCGAACTCAGTGCTTTAACTAGTCGAGCTAATTTTGTGATGACATGAATATCCGTACCTTTAATGACAACATAAATAGAGTTGTACCGTCTATTATTAAAAAAATAACAAATAACAAAACTGGAACATTTTAACTCGCAGTTTCACAGTAGAGATTTTCAAATTGGCAAACTTCTCCACATTGGCGATCATGCCGCCGAGAGACAAGCACATCCTGTCCCCCGATTCCCTCCCCTTCATCAACACACACACCCAACTTCCACTTCTTATAATTTTCAATACAACGCATTCGATCCACAAATCCCATTCTATATTATTTCTTCGCCAGCTCTCAATCCATAAATCCATCACTCCCACAACACTCCCACATCGCATTCCAATTCTCCGGCGCAGTTTCCACGCGATGGGCATCTCCAGATTCATTGGGGACTTTTTACAAACACTTGGCGGGGGGTTCCGGGCGGCCGCACAATCCGACGCCCCACCGAGCATCTCCCAGCCCCGCGCCGCCGCCTACGACGACGCCCTGCTGCACGCCCTGATCACGGTGTTCGGGATGCGGGAAAACGGGAGGATCAAGAAGGAGAAAGCGAAGGGGGTGGTGGAGAAGCTGGGGCTGATACAGGGCGAGGAGGAGAAGGCGAGGTTCGATCTGCCGCCGGGGGAGGGCGGTGATGAGGTGGCGGTGGAGGAGGTGATCGGGGAGATGGCGGAGGAGGCGGCGGCGGGGAAGCAGAGCGAGCTGCTGAGGGAAGCGTTCAAGATATTCGATGTGGATGGAGATGGGTTCATAGATACTGTGGAGTTGAAGAGGGTGCTGCAATGTTTGGGGCTGGATAAAGGGTGGGGAATTAGGGAGATCGAGAAGATGGTTAGAGTTGTGGATGTCAATTTGGATGGGAAAGTTGATTTTGGTGAGTTTCAATTAATGATGGGTGTCAAATGTCAATGATTTAAGGATAAATTTCTTTTCTTTTCTTCATTTCATGCCAAGATTCTAGGAAAAAAAACTAGTAACTTTGGCATAATCTCTGTCCAAGCAAAACTTTTAATAACATGCACCAGTGTTGTGTTCGAATCCTTGTAATGTTAATCGCAAAGAGGCAAAGCGACAAAAGAAGAAAAAGAGAGTAAAATGGCAATTCATGCTGACCCAAAACAAGCAAATGGGCAAATACCTGTCTAGAATTAACACAGCAAACAGAAGGTGGGGAAATGGAGGGAGTGAAAGTGAAGTTCTATCATACAAAGCTAAAACAAACACATAATGATCATTAACAGTGCTAATTTCTATGCCAAACCCCAGAAACACAGCTGACTGCTTCGCTGGCCATTCCAGTTTTCATATGCATATCTGAGTTTCCAAGTCCGGTGGCAGTCGGATTCTGCCCGGACATTGTCATACTGGAGTAAGAAACTTCGTCTCCGGGAAGACCGGGCGGCAACGATGCGATATTTGACACCCGTCGGAGTGCCGTCTGTGGCTGCGGCGTGCTCAAATGACTCTGCAGCAGCTGATTTAGGCTGCATGTCATTGAGCCTCTGGCTAATGTATCTTCAGCCAACTTTACCTGAAAACAAACAAAAACTCACATCATATAATATGATCTTTCTTTGTTTCATTTTCTGTAGAGAGAGAGAGAATAAGAAGAAGCCTGTACCTTGGCTCTTAAAGCGTCTACATCTGATTTAAGGACTCTGTTGTTTGTATTGGCATCACGGTATTGCTGACTGGCATCTAAAAGCTGGTTGAACAAGGTTTCATTTTCTCCTTTCAGCTGTTTCACCTGAGAATAAATGACCGTTTTCACTAAACTTCATTTAACACTATTGAAACAAGGATCGCTTTCAACAACTCCTCATAAAAGTCTCGTTTTGGGTTCATATCGGTCGGTCCGTCGGTGTCAATTTTGGTTCACTTAATTAAAAAACCAACAGTTTCGATCCCAAGATTCCAATGGCAATTATGTAGCAGCAACGGTATGGAGACTCTAAACTGACACCAATGAGAAGCAGACTTAAGGTTCAAATAAAACAATATCGTCACAACTCCGTTAATATGGGGTCGGTTGAAAAAGCAATTTTTTGTCATCGTTTGCTTCTAGTATCAATAGAGATGTTGTCGTTTGTAAAACTCTAGATCTATACCTGGGTCTCGAGTTCAGCCAAATGGGCTTGTTTTCTTTTCCTAGATCTTCTAGCAGAGTCCCTATTGGAGATCATCCTGCAAGAGGAGAAGAAGGTGAGAAGCGAATTGAGAAGGTGAGAATTAAAGTTAAAAGTTGAAGTAAAGGAATTAATTAAGCACCTTCTGATTCGCTTCAAGGCAAGAGGGTCGTGTGTGCTGAGTTCACAAGAAGCAGCGTCAATTTCATCATCAGACTGATCCTGAGAGGACCCACTGTTATTGTTGCCTCTTTGCTGCTCTCTGCCCATCAAATTGCTGCCTGATGTTGGGCTGCTCACTGACCACACCAAACCCATACCCAAACTATCATTACTCACACTACACCACACTTGTTTTCAGAAAACTTTCTCCTAGCACTACGAGAGTACACTACCTCTCCCATTTATACAATAAATAGAAGGCCAACGAGAACTTATATTCGGAGACCGACAAACTGAAAAAATAGCTATAGCTATCGATACCATATTAAACCAAAAGCAATAAATAGATTCCACATCATTTTTAATATACTGTTGATGTAACAAACAGTAAATGGGAGGGAGTATGATCTTCTCATAGTACTAGAAATGTTTATATTGGTTTTAGCCAAATATAATTTTAAAAGGTAATTATTATATATGTTTCTTTATTTATTAACATACAAATAATTTTGTGGTTTTTGTTATTTTTTTTTTGTAAATTATGAAAAATTAGATACCATATTATATAGAAGAAAACTCTACATAGCTTTGTTTTGATTGCTAAAATGGGCCCTTTTTGTACATGGAATTTTGTAGTGGATGGTCAGTCCTTTTTATACTGTTTGCAAAAGAAGAACTTTATATATTTAATTTGCAAAAGACTATTAATTTTTCTATCCATATAAAAAGAATACACTGGAAGATCTTGTTTTCACCAATTGGACCAATTATGCTTAAGTTAACGTCTATTGACATGATAAGTCACGAATTGAAAATATACGATAATTTATAAACCAAAATTTGATATAACATATTAATAATTTAATAATACATTTTAGTTTTCAAATATATATTAAACACTTTTTTTAGTATAACCCGCAGGAAGAAGAATTTGAATTCATGATCTCTCGATCGGAGATGTCAATTATTGTCGAACTAAGTTCATATTGACAAATATATATTAAATACTTGCTATTTGGTCCAAAAATTATGCAGTCATAAAACTAAAAAATATTATGTTAAAAAATACACCTTCGTTGTTTCTTACTTAATTAAACTTATTTCATTTTCGTCCTCATCAAGATATGTAGTCTTAAATCTCAATTTCGTCTCAAAATAACTCTTATCATTAATTTTATATATATTTATCTAAATTAAAAAACTTTGATAATGCTCATACCAATGGATGACTGCGAATCCATAGTGGCTGAAATGGTTGAATGCTTAGGAGTGAGATTCTGAGTCCAAAAAGGAGCCTCCGCCAGCCCACCTCCACAGTTAACAAGAGCGTCCACTATCTCCTGCAATTTCCCATTTTCTCTTATTATTCCTCTTTCCTATAAATTAAACCAAAAAAAAAACAAACAAACAGACAAAAATCTGCATGAGCTTTAAATAAAAAAAGAAAAGAAACGAAACTACTCTTAATTTTCTATGTGATACAAAACATTCTAAAACCAAATCACCATAATTCAACAACAATAATTGGCATATATATCAGAAATTGTGAGTTCGAGCTTCCATTCCTATAACTCCTATTTTCTTATTGGAGAGGGTTCTCGATATTTTTTTATCTAAAAAGTATGTATGTGTATGTGTATATATATATATATATATATATATATATATATACTAAAACATATATCTTTACCTTGTAAAATATGCTATATTCATGCATTTAAAAAAATTACAAAAACCATACGTGAAACTATAAAATCTTGAAACTAAATAAATTAAATCAGTGATTTTATAATCATTCACGTTATATAACAGTGGCAGAAATTACATGCTGGACGGCGACTCATCATCGCGAGGCCGCCGGAGCTTAATTATGAAGTGAAACAAAAATCATATTATTCTTTTTTATTTTTATTTTTATTTTTTGCAGGCGATTTATAGAGAAGAGTTTCGGAAAAGAACGGACCCGATTTTTCAAGAAGAAACTGAAATCGATATCGCGGAAAAAGCACGCATCGGCCGTCGTAGGGCTTCTCACTTCGCGTTCGATCTTGAAAACGTCGTCGTTCTGGAGGTCGTCGTCGGCGTCGGTAACTTCGGGAGAGGCGACGGCCTTCTTCAGATACTCCTCGAGAGCCAACTCGGATGCGCTGCGCTTCATTCCGTCGCCAGAGGAGGGGAACATCGTCGTCGTCGGAGGATGATCGGAATTAGTCGCCGGACGGTGACGTAGAAGGAAAGTGTTTTCTTCATTCGGGGGGAGAGAGAAGAGAAGAGAGAAAAGGGGGGAGAGAGAGGGAGAATCGGCGTGATTTATAGGGCTTTTTTTTTGGTTGCAGTGAGTGATGAGGAGGAAGAAGAAGGAAGGAACCGAAGTACGTTGTTTTCAGAGAGGTGGCGTGGGGACTGTGAGCGAAAGTGGACGGCACATGAGGTTAAAACTTCTGACGTGGCGGGGGACGATAATGCCCTCGTGTGTGGGGTTTATTACGAATTTGCCCTGCGCCGGCGGGGAACTTAGGGGCGAAGCAAAGCCGTTGGATTGGGACGAAGTGGGGGAATCTGGAGGGAATCACGAAACTGACACGTGGGGCAAAGAATATGCTGTGTTGCTGTGGGGCCCACATGAAAATCTGATTGACTTCTTGGATTCAATAATCTCCCCTCCCACCCCATTGGCCAACTTGCAGAGAATGATTGTCCTTCTCTTCAAATAATTACCCAATTTAACCCAACTGCTCCCTCTTCCAACCCATCAAAATTTGAACTTTTAATCTTAAAGGTTGGAAGATGATAACTAATGTGCCACGGGTAAGAAAATAGTTAGGTTGAACCAAAGACGAGGTCAAACTTTTATATATTGGTTGATGACTGCTCAACCGCCCATGCCTGTGAATTCAACACTAGAATTTATATTAACGTGCTATATAGGCGGACAACAATTGTAACTGCTATATTCACTTATAAATACTAAAGATAGTTCTATCCTCAGGTACACGTGAGGCTTATTGCAAACAATATACTGAATAGTTTGACTTGAGACTAATTTAAGCTACGGAGTGTTTACCTCTGTTTTGCAGATTCTAATCATTTGATTTTTTCTACTAGGAATCTTCCAAGTGATTAGATTTCGACTAAAATAATCATGTTCGGTTGTAAAGTTATAATGATCCATCAACAAACATTTATCTCATACCGACATTAATTGAATTTAATTGGTTAAAATATTGATACTTTAATTTCTTTACTAGTCATAAGTTTAAATCTTCATCTCCTCATTTGAATTTGTTGCAAGTTAAAAGAAACTACCATTTATCTGATAATAATATGTTAATGATATAGATGGAATAGAAGTTATTGGAAAACCTTTTAAAGTAAATCAATACAATAATGCTCAGAATTTAGGGATACAATAATTTAGCTAGGTTATTTTGGATAATAATTGGAAATTAATAAAGTTGTTATTAATATTATTTGTTAATGGTTAGAATGAGAAATCAAATTCAAATTCACAGCCACATCACAAGGAAAAACAAAAAGAAAAAGGAATAAATAAAGTGATGGTACCCACTACAATCTTAAATGTGTAACTTGCGAATATTAGACATGTATCAACATTATTCTCGATAAAATTAATAAATAATAATAATAATAGAAACGAGAACAAAAAGGAGTTTGAAATAGTCGCCATAACTTTATATCTCCTATCGATATTGATAATTGTCATTAATAATAAAGTGATACAGATTCATATATCTAAAACCATTATTAATTTTATAAATTTGAACCAACATAAGTATAGTTCAGCAGCCATAATCGAAAAAAAAAGCTATAGATTTAAAATAAGTTAATATTTTATGATATTTAAAATATATATCTTAGATCATTATAATTATTAAACTATACATTATAATTATTTGGAAATTACGATATTGAAAAAACCTACTTTAAAATATAGAAAAGATGCATGAACTGTTGGTAAGAAGAGAATAAAAACATATTAAACTGAGAGCGAATAAGAATATTCTGCCATACTATGGTAGAATAAATAATAATATTCACAAAACAATGTATTAAATTAAAGTATATTCAAAAAAATCATATAAAATATAATGTACACTTTATATAGTAAAGTGGGTACGTTTATATAACTTAGACAAAGCACACTAGGCATGCGTCCGGCTAAAGGGGCATTCAAACCCCAGCAAAAGCCTTTTCATTTTTGTAAAAGAAGGAAAGCAAGAGCTTGTCCAATGAAAAATTAAAATGAAGGGATTCTTTTTTTTTTTTTCTTCTTAGTTTGAAAAATTGAAAATGTATTTTGAATTTTCGAGTAGTTTTTTTTTTTTTTTTTTTGACATGGTTCGACAAATGATAAGGTGTTTTGACTGGTAAAAGATTCTGAATATAACTTTAATATATATGTAGAATCAGTAGATGAGATATCGATTCTGCATCTTTAAAGTTACAAAACCTCGGTGAGGCGCATGTAATAATGTAGGTAGTGGATTTTCTTGAGTAGGCCACTTTGCAAATGGCATAAATTTCTCTAGTTTAATTTCGAGAGCACGAGTACAAAATAATATGCTAAAAGGTTTTCTTTAATATATTTATTAATTTTTTTATTTTTACATAAGAAAACATTACAAAATATTTTTCTATAACCCTAGCGAGTGGTAATAATAAGAGAAATTCCACTATATTATGATAATCAAACCATTCGAATTCTTTGCAAGATCAAAGGACTTGAAGTTCACATATCATCGATCTCGTTACACTTGCCCTATTAAACTATCCCACTTTGTTAGAAAATAATTCTCGAATCTATCCTGCATGTCAAAAAATACATTTGATCCTCGTACTTTTGTTAAAGTAACGACATAGTTGTTTGAACTTTAGTTTGTAACATGATTTAGTCCTTGTAATTTTAAATTAATAACAATTTAGTCCCTACATTTTAAAGCTTGCAACTATTAATTATCCATACTTGAAAATTCTTATTAAAATTAGGCGTCAATTTTTATCCTAGGACAGTTTAGCTTTTGTAATTTATGGACACATTTGATCACCTATGATCAGTTTCACGATAGAGACTAAATCTTTACAAATTTTAAATAATAGGGTTTAAATGGATGGTTACAAACTACAATTAAAAAAATAAATCATTGAAATATTTTTTAACCAAAAAAATGTAGGTGGTTAATTACATTAAAACCCTAAAAATGTATAGAAGTACGAGAGAGAGGGCCAAAAAAGGGTGAAGTTGAAAGGGACAGACACCGACCGAGTCGAAAGGAAATAAAAGAGAGGGTGAAACCCCTTCCCACTTACTTTGAGTTCTTAATTTTCACAACTAAACTTTTGCCCTTTTTTTTGTTTTTTTTCTTTTTTCTCTTTATTTATATTTATATTTTAATTTTTGCTGCTTTATGTAGCTTTCTCTTTTCTTTCTAGTCATACCTAACTTTACACACACAATTACCAAGTTACCCTTCCAATTTTTCTTCTTGGAATATATAATTGCTTTCTAGTGGTTACCAATTCACATATTGTGGTGTTATCTTTGCCTTTTTTTCTTTTCCCTTCTTGGAAGGAAGTTTGGCAAATTTAATGGTTTTGTTTAATCTTTGTGTCATTATTTATAGCCATTGTTATATTAACCACTCCCTCATCAAGTTTTTAATGGTCCGTTTCCTTTCTTCCTTATTCAATCGCGATCAAATCGGGTATCGTCATTCAAATACAGTAATATATCTCAACCTCATCTCAAAGTTATCCACGTCTCAACTTTATTTTCAATTTCTCCCTTTGAGAATTTTCATCTTTATTGTATATATGAGATAATGCTATGATTTGGTAAGAGAGATTCTTAATTCATCAATAATATACTATTAGTTGTTAAATAATATTTATTTTGCCAATTTTCTCAACCAGTATTTTTGGAGAATTTGTAACTACTAGATCAAATAATTTATCCAAGTTCAAGATGTGGCTAAATTGTACCGCTAGATATGGCAAATTTATGGCCATTAGAATCTTACACTTTGTTCAAGGTCAATATGTGGTGACCACTAGATCTTACACTTTGTCCAAAACCGCAAATTTGTGGCCATAGAAATTTACTTGAAGGGCAAGTATCTTTGGACCATAAATAGGTGGGAACCTACGGTTTGCAATCCATCCCAAAATCCCCAACTCTAAGTGAGATAAAGTGTGAAGCTCGGAGAGTTTCTTCTTATATGAGAGATTTTGTTCTCTATTTGAGAGAAAGTTTGTAACTCCTAAATTTTTATTGAGTGAAATTCTTCTATCTTACCCATGGTTTTTACTCTAATTCATTTAGGGATTTTCCATGTTAAAATCATTGTATCTTATTCTTCTTCCTCATTACTTATTCTCAATCCATGTAAAATAGCTATTTTAGCTACGATTCAACTCTATCCAGTCCCAATCCTATCCAACACGTGGTATTAGAGCATGTTTTTTGGTGTTAATATTTACTTATCATTTGCTCTGTGGTTGCCACTCTAAAAGTGCATCCTCCATATCATAAAATAAGTTAGATATTTTTCATCTTTATTGAAAGGCACGAGGGATTACATTGGGTTGTCAGGTTTAAATAAAGGATAATACTTTATTTTTACATCAGGTTGGGTTGGGTTAACCGAAAATTTATATGGGTTGGGTTGGGTTCGTCGGGTTCATCGGGTTGTCGGGTTTTTTGAACACCCCTAAGTGGAAGTCACAAATGACAAGTGGAATGAGATGGACGAGAATGCTATTGCAAATCTTCATTTGACACTGATAGATAAAGTATTGTAAAGCATAGAGGAGACGAAAACAGCGAAGGAGATTTGAGATTATCTCACAAAATTGTACAAGGAGAAGAAAACTACAAAGCACTTCACAACAAGATTTAATTTTCCTAAAGAGGAGATTGTATACTCTTCGGATGTCAATCTACTCGAATGACAGAGCACATTAACGCGTTGAATACTCTATATTTTTCTCAACTCACATCATCGGGTTGTAACATAGAGCCAAATGCGAACGTGCTGAACTTCTACTTCAAAGTCTTCCTAATTCGTATGATCAACTTGTCATCAACCTAACAAATAATGTTCTCACCGACTATCTAAACTTCGATGTTATTAGAGTTGCTGTCATGGAAAAGGAAAATTGGCACAAAAACAAAGAAGATAAGTTGGCGAGCCCACAACAAATAGCGGCTCTGGCAGTGACAAGAGGCAGCTCAATGGAACGTGGCTCAAGTGGGAACCAAAATCAAGGAAGGTCAAGAAGTAAGAAGAACATAAAATACTACCACCGTGGGAAGAAAAGTCATTTGAAGAAGGATTGCTGGAATCTAAAAATTAAAGATTTCAATCTGCAAGGAAATGTTGCAAGCACTTCAAATGAGACATGGTGAGTTGAAAATAGAGAGAATTTTTTCCTACAAGATATCTATCAGAGAGAGTTTGTAACTCCTACTATTTTTAGTGGAATTCTTCTACCATTGTCCATGATTTTTATCCTAATTCGTTTAGCAGTTTTCCACGTAAAATCTATATGTCCTATTCCTCTTTCTTTTCTTCTTTTTCATTACTTCTTCTCCATCTGTTGTAGCTATGAGCCTACTCTATCCGGTCCCAATTTCATCCAACATTGGTAATTAACTTCGAATTTTTATTTCTATAAACAATTTGAGACACACATTCTTTAAAAGTATGCATCAACGTTTATTGTTCTCTCTTTTCTTTTTATCATGTCATCCCCATGACTTGTATAATAGTATTAATTGGAATTTATATGTATTTTTA
Source organism: Momordica charantia (assembly GCF_001995035.1). The sequence goes on from NW_019104491.1 coordinate 2,591,262, forward strand.
TTAAATTAAAATGTTAGTCCATATACTTTAAAGCATTATGCCTATTTAATCTTATTGATCGACTACAACAAGCTCGCGACTATAATAGAAACAAACGGTAAGCTCTTCGGGTTCTCTCTCGAGCGCGAAAGAGAGATTTGACAATTTCGAATGTTCCAAACATGACAAAGCGTGCATTCACGTCGAGGAATCTCGGTTTTTGATGTTTGCTGTTCGTCTGTGCTTGCTGTCATGCTGGCAAAAGCAGGGATTTCGACCGCAAGCAAAGATCATATAGCCTAATTAACTGCAAGTTGACATTATTTTATGAAATTCTATTATGTAGTTTAAAACGTTTCAATTTCGTGTATTAATTTTTTTATTATGCTTCTATTTAGTATTTCTCGTTAGCACTATTAATAAAATATTGACATGATCTACTCTTACTAAATATAATTTAAATTTTATGCACCATAATTGAAAATTTTTATGACATACCAATTAAATTTATAGATTAACCTTTTTTTTCTGTCCTCATAGGTAAAAATTTTGTCATATACATTGGACGATATGGTTGTCTTGCCCAACTTAACCCTTTTTTTTTTCCTTTCCCATTAGTGAGTTGACATTTAATTGGTGGGATTCGGACCATCCTCAAATTCCATATTTGGGATGTTGTCCACCCAAGGTTTTGGAGAATGTCCAAATCAAATTTCCAAATTTTAGACTCCATTTAGGTTTGAATTTTAATTAGTCTACTCTAATTGAAGGTGAAGGATTTGAATCCAACCTGTTGGGGATTAAAATCAAGTGTAATCACTCAGCCTTCTTTCATTGTGACGCCTTTATTCGGGCCTCAAATTGGTCACACCAAATGACGAAAGAGACAATGGCCCACGTGTCTAGACGTTGAGGTTAGCTTGGTTCTGATCGAGGGAAAATTCCAACCAAATAGAAAATCTGCTCACAGTCGACAAAACCTCAATTCCACTCGTGGAGGATCTTTTAACTGTCGGGATAAGATCCACTAAATGATAAGTACAGGTGCCGCAGTCACAGAGTCACGTTTTCTGATGCTCCTCTCTATAAAAGGTGGAGCTAACCCTAAATTCTCAAAGATACCTCAATCTCTTTGCATTCACTTTAGCTTGATCAGCTCAACACACCAGCTCGGATGAAGTATTAAAGTAAGACGTAGAGTGTACGTGGTCAAGCATCATATCGATGCAAGATTTTATTTGCATATTGCCAACTTACATCACGTCAGATGGCTTATTCATGTGTTATCGCGTCCAGAGTCGCGCATCGAACACAATATAAAAAAAAAATTATAGAACTGAAACGTGCTCCATGGCACGTAAAATAGGAAATCTTACTATTGAGTTTGTTGGAATAAATTTAAATCAAATATTGAATTTATTACAAAATATACTTATAAAGTAAAAGTATTGTGAGGTACCAAAATTTTGATAATGAAAGTTTTGAAGTGAGATTCCTTTGTCTTTTCGAGGGAATAAGTTTCCAGCGAAAATTAGGAGTTTCCTTTTGATGTGAATCATAAGCCTTGGAATTATTGCTGCTTGTACTAAATATGGTTCTCTTATTTTCCATTCATGATAAGTAAATGGACCTAAGAGTCTATTTTCCTATTTTTATACATTGAATTAAAATTAGTAATTTTATTTCAATATTTTATATTTTATATATGTACGAGAGGTTAGAAATTAATTTTGTTGGGTGGCATAAAACAACTTTCTTAATAACATTGAAATATGAGACATGACATCTCATATTTCAAAGTTTCAAAGTCAACCTCACTTAGACTCCAGTCTTAATAAAGGCCGAGCCAAGTATCAAGCGAAACCTACCCACTACCATAGATCTTATGTCTTGAATATTGAAGTGGTAAGTCGTGATTGTTGTGTAGGTCCTACACGTCAATATCTATAAGTACAGAGAGACTTCATACTCAAGTACCTGAATTTGATTGCTCGTTCTAAAATCATACAAGCTCGAATTTCACTTGACATTGTTGTTTTATTTTTCTATGCAGATTTTCTTCATACCTCTCAAATCCAATCTTCTGGAATTTGCCATAAAAAAATTTAAAAATAAAGATATTAGAGATTCTAAAAAGTTATTTAATCCAAGACTAATATGTACAATAAATGCCATTTAATCTTGATAGGAACACTGATCTCTTTTTAAATCAAGCTATGGTGGGAGTCGGAGAGAAATGATGAAATTTAAATGATTATTTTCTTCTGAATTTTGATCCAAATAGGCCTTAGAAAGGGCCCATATAAATAATGGGCCAATGTTCAGGCCCATTAGCGCCCTAACTCTCGTTGCCATCTTCGGGAAAATATCACCTAATCATGAACTTAACATTAAACTTCTTTTTTTTTTCTTCTGGAAGTTACAATGAAGTTCCCGAAAATTTTTAGTAGAAATTATATATGTGGTAAATTATATTCAAATAGTTGTTTAAAAAAATGCACTTTAATGTTAGCACAGTCACAAGAGGCTTTGGTGTTATATCAAATACAAATTGATTGAAGGTTAGAGATTGTACGAATCCCCAAATATCAAATACAAATTGTATTTAGTCCACTAAATATCATTTCTCTGAAAATTTCGTGCGAACAAATGATCAGCATGGGCCCTTTGTGCGGAAAAAAAAAGAAAGAATAGTTTTTTAAAAAAATGATAATAAATCACAAGTTTAAAATTTGAATTTTTATTATATTTTTTCCTAAAAAAATCACATCAAAAATAGAAATTTTTACTTAACATATTAATACCTTCACCGCTATAATTATTATTTATTTTATTTATTACTACATTTATAGCAATTGATTATTACTTCCATTATTTTAAATTATTCGAAATAAATGGTATCATTATCATTATTATAAAGTGTTATATATATCTACACTTTTTTTAATTCAACAATACATAAAAGATGGAGATTCTAATCCATAGCTTTTTGGTCGGGAATATATGCGTTAACCAATTTTATTGAACTATGTTCAGATCAGTATATATACTATTTAGTATTATAGTTGTGACCTTTAATTTCTTTCCTTAAGTATTGCAGGGCCAATCATGTCATAAATTGGAGTGTAGACACTTTTTTTTTCCTTCTTTTAAGATTTGACATTGATAATGTTAAAAACTTTTGCATTTTTCTAATAATGAATTCCTATACAACAGTATGCTACATATATTAATAACCAAACTTTTAATTTGATGAATCATATCCCTAATCATTATATAATTCAAATGGTTGCAATGTTGCTTGTATTCAAAGAAATATGATCATTACAATACTACCCTAGTCATCAAATTTAATAATTATCCCATCAAATTTATTGAATCTTTATGGAATTTTGTAATGTTTATCAATTTTTTTTTCAGTACAAAAATTTAGGGATATGAGAAATCGAACTTCCGACCTCGAAGAAGAACATGTCAATTACGAGTTATGCTTATATTAACTCTAATGTCTAGTAAACATTGGGAGGCGAGACAAATTATAATTAAATTTCTTCTCTTTCTTTTCAAAAAAAAAATCCTCTCTAGAAAAACAAATAATAAAATAGTGTCCTCGCTCCCACATGGATATAGGATAGTAAAGGAAATAGTATTTAATCAAGTTCAATTGTTGTACTAAAAAAAATCAATTTCAATTAAGAAATAATTATAATAATTATTTTATCCAACTAATTAAAATCTCTCAATTTATTCATTAATTAATTATCATTCATAATTAAATAATCCTTTCAATATAAATTTAAAAAACTTAATATTTCTTTTATGATTAAAAATTTGATACATGTTGAAGATTCTAAGTGATTTTTTTAATGGAGTTAAGAATATTTTAATAATAGACCACTGCCAACTTTAAAAGTAATATTCTCCAAAGCTTAGAGAGAAAGTGAAGGATTGAAAGAACATAAAGATGGAATATTCAAATAGAACAATTAATTAATTAGAATCTAAAACCTAAATTTACATATTTTTTTACATAATAATGAATTTAAAATGATAAAATTTCATATATTCCATAAGGTTGGCATTAAAGTATACATTCTCTCTTTTTCTAACCTCATATTTCTCATTTATATTCCTTCTTACATAAGTCACAAACTCCCATTAAATCTAAAAGAAAATAAAGTGCTAAATATAAAACACCATCATTCTAACAATAATTTTGTTTTTTATTTTTAATTAAATTAAGCATATTTACTAACAATATTCGATTTAGTTTTTCACTTTTCTAAAAAACATTTTTAAAATAAATTTTAACCACGTGTTTTTTAGAGCTGTTATTTTGGGTTATTTGTATAACAATTTTATTTACAGACTTCTATTTTTATAAAATCCAAAGCTTGTTTGCTGATCTTACTCCTTTTTAAAAACTATTTTTCAATACTACTTTCAAATAAAGAAAAAAAAAACCAAGATTTTAAAAGCATTTTGGAGAAGATTGCAAAACAAAAACAAAGAAAACTAGTAGTAAACAAAAATCATCATCAAAATAATATATCTGAGATGAACCTTAGCCAGGCCATTTCTGCATTTCGACTCATCTGAATTAGACTTTTGACTCTTATAAATAATGTAAGTGGAATCTTTAAAATATATATATGTAAAATATTAATTCAACACGAGAATTATTGTTATTGTGAATCAACACCTCCATAAGAAACAGAGAATCTACTCTATAGTCGCTCTCTCTAGACGATTACGATTAGAATAAGGTAAAGTTAAAAAAAACACCTTTTTTTTTTACTTTGTTAATCAATTTCACACCTTCACTCCCATGACAAAATTCCCAATATGCCACCTTTAACTGATGATCAATATTTGTTTGTGTGTGTTATTGGCTACACAAAGCTGTGATTAGCATTAGCATTGGCTTGCACCTTGGTGTTGTTGTGAGCATTGGCAAGAACAAAGTCAAGATTATAAAGCACAGGGACCATAGTGAGAGAGCAGAGAAACACAAGCACAGGTCCAAATATCCAAAGCAGAAGAGGAAGAGCCGAGTAGAAGAGGCGATTCCCGACCGTGTTCAGGACGAAGCCCTTCTCCAAGAGCTCCGAGACGTAGTCGGGCGTGACGGGGGACGACGAGTCTTGGGGGCTGTTGATCAGAACGTTCACTTGGTTCACAAATCTGATGGAGAGGGAGTGGCAAAAGAAGGAGAAGAGGAAGATGGTGAGGAGGGACACATATTTGAGAGACACCGTGAACTCGCCGTGGGCGCCGTAAACCGAGTCGTTCACCGGCTTCTTGATGCTGTACGTGCTGCTCAGAATCGCAGCCAGCCCGGAGGAGAGGAGGATGGAGGTCGTCGCCATTAGAGTTGACCCCATGATCGCATTCCTAAGAGTTTGGACAGCTAGAATGTTCTTCTTCTCATTGTCCTAAAGTTACATACAACGATACGATACAATACGATCAAACCAATCACTCTTGTCGTAACTTAAAAAGTATATATAAAAAGACACAAGTTTTTTAATTTTTCTTTAATTTGCTTTCTAAATTTTTTTAAAATGAAAAGATTATATACAAATATATAAATGATGAAATTTTTTAGTTCCTGAATGGCAAAATGAGAAACAGAAGATTATCAAAATTCCCTAAGCAAGTTATTGGTTTTCTGTCTTGTTTGTTTCAACTTCCTTTTTTTTTTTCCTTCTTTTCATTTTTGGAAACATTATTTAAATCTTAGCCAATATGGAAAAGAAAAGAAAAAAGTATTTTTTAAAATTACTTTTTCAATATTAAAAAAAGTACATAAAACTAAAAAGAAAAGCCCATTATGAAAAAAAAATACTACGATTTTATAGCAAACAAACTAAAATTATAGGTGGATTCCACTATACCCAACAATATAAACTAATAAGATATGCCTTTTTGGCATCAATTACTATATAATAAAAGAACCTGAATATGCATATATAAAAGCATGAAAAAATAAACAAAAAATATGATGGATGAGTGTGTTATTTTGTCCTTATGGATAAGGATAAACGTATTAATTTCATGGAAACTTTACTTTGAAGCAACTTTATTAAATATTTTCTTAATTTATTATTATTTCATATTCATTTTCTATGCATTTGCATTTGCATATGCATGGCATCTGTTTTCCTTAATGGCTGCCATGAACCAGAAGCCAATTTAAGACGACAGAAATTAAAATTCATCAATGAAGAAGAAGAAGCTTATGGAAGAGCCAAAATTTTGCATCAAACTCAAAAAGTTTAGAAGATAAAAAAAAAACTAAATTCATTAATCCCTTATCTTTTAACCATTTTAGTTATTCCCTATGTTATATATACTTGGGTAAAATTTAATAAAAATAAAACATTTAGACAACTTAAATCAGTCGCACCCGATTCATTGGATCGTTGACCTACCAAACACTTGTCCATAGTTCTTATAGGCCTCGTGGTCAACGAGAACTTATAATCGAGGAACGACAAACTTTGTCACTTCCTTAAAAGTTTGGAGAATTAATTAAAAACTATAATTTCCATCATGCAGAGGTATGTTACCAATAAATTTTAACCTTCGACAGGAGGGTATATAAGTAAAATGTTAGATATCAACAGTAAATTTAATCGTGTTTACCACTCTCCCCCACTTATGAAGTTGTAAATTTGTACGAACGAGGAGAAACCAACAATACACAGAACCTCTTCATCTGAACATGATTAAGTTATCGATGAATCCAAAAACTTAAGGTAAATTTGAGGAGAGAAACTACTTTCTCGAGAAAGGAGAGAGAAATATGTTAGAGAGAGAAAGTAGTTATTGATACCTTCATCATGGCAGAAACCCAGAAGCGTCGACCAGAGCTGTTGATTCCAATGATGGTGGTGAAGGGCTGAGTTCGAACCTTATGCCATAGCCATGCATGGTAACACACTGTCAACATAAATCCTAAAGGAACCAAAATCACATCCAAATAGCTCTCTTTCCATTCCATTTTCTCTCTCTAGATCCTCTCTCTTTCTCTCTCTAGATCCTTCCTTTGTTAATTCTACTGATATTCTCACAAATGCAACCACTCAACTTATAATATATATATAGAGTAAAGGAATGGGTGGAGATGGGAGTGGACTTTTCATTTCATTTTCTCTCATTCTTTTCCCAATATGCCCCAAACTAAACCACATACCCAACCAAATACTCCTCCATCAACAATAATCTAATTCATTTATGCCATATTTGATAACTTCCCTTTTCTAATTTTTTCGAAAACATAAATAAAAATATTAATTTATAATTCTTAACTTAAAATTTAAATATAGTTCAACTAACTAGTTAGAACCAGGATGAATAAGATTTCTTAAAAAGTTGATTCCATCGACATCGATCGATTGGTGTTGATTTTTTCAATGTCAAAATAGATTATTCGATCGATCGGTCTGATCGAAAAACATAAACATAATCGACTGATTGACGTATAAGTTATTTCATAAAAAGTAAAATAAAATAGCCTGAATTGTGCAGACTGCAATAATAATAAATGCAATCTGCAAAATTGCTTGGTTTTCTCAAAACGGTACATTGCATTTTTTTTAGAAAAAAATATCTTTTTTATAATTTTTTTTGAAATTCATCCCACCGCCCTTCTCCCCCTCTCTATTCTTCACCTCTGCCCCTCCCTCTCTCTTCTATTCTTTTTCTCTCCATTTTCTTCGCTCTTCTCCTTCTCTACCTCTCCTTTTTCACTGACGGACAAATCGTCGTTGTGGTTACCAATAAAAATAAACTTATAACTGATTGGTTGGTATCAGTTCCACTCTCACGTCAACCAATCAATATTCATACTTAATTAAGATATATACCATCAACTAAAACGTTGGGATTAGAAAAAAAAAATCATAATAATTTTGTCTTTACGTATATCACCTTAATACCAACTTGCTTCTCATACTACCCGTTGTAATGAAATAGAGATTCAATTTATTTTTGGGTTTATATCTTCTTTTTTCCTTAAAAAAACGAGTGAATCATACTAATACTTCAAATTCAATAAAGAAAATCACATAAAATGAGTATATAGGATCTTTTTTTTAAGTATAACAAGATATGAGAACGGATTCGAAAATAAAAGTTAAGTCAATATGAGAATTAATTCCTCAAATTTTGTTGTACTAAGAAAAATGTTGGAATCGGTTCCTACCCACTACACTAGCGGGGCGCCAAGATTTTTTCCCCTTGAAATTAATGGCCATGAATTCATCTCATTACATAGTTTTGACTTCTTTTTTTCTTCCAATTAATTATTTGCTTTTCTCCTATTTATTATTTTCTTCTCTTACCCGGATAATAAGAAAATTAATTATAAAGTTTTGGTACTTGGCACATGAATTTTTGTAAATTACTACTTGTTTGGATTGCTTTATCATGTTAATGTCGAATTCAATTATTTGGTAATTGTATTGTACGATTTAGTCCTTAAAAACTCACTCGAGTGCGTATCATTACTATTTTTATCATATCATGACAACGTGCCAGCTTTTCGTACCACTTAATGGAATTAATAATTTTTGTTTGAGGCTATAGAACTTTTACTTATAAATATGTTTAGAAAATAAAAAAATAGCTCAAGGTTATATTGTCATTTTTATGCGTTTTATATGAGTAAAAAAATGTATCAAAGAGGATTTTCTTTCCATGTTTTAAAAATTAGAAACATGAAATAAAAACCCCTCCCCCCCATTTGTATTAAACTATTGGAAACATTTCTTAGAAACCAAAAAAAGAAATATACAAATTTTCCCTTTTAAAATATCATTCTCCGAATCACCCAAAAGTTATGCTTTGCTTAAAATTTCTTACCCAATAAAGAAAATTTAATTTCAAGATATTTTAAAAGAAAAAAAAAACAACCATTATAGGGGAAAATTCCCATAAAGCCGAAAAAATATGCACATACACAAGAATGGTAGGGTTGTTATTTCGATAAATGTGAAGTGCATATATATATAGAAAGTGGAACATAACAAGGAACCTACGAAAGGCATGAAAAGATGAGAATAGAATGAAAGNAAATGAAGGGTTTTTAATTTTTTTTAGTAGTGGTTAGAAATGAAATAGGTGCCGAAGACAGCATAAATTTTATTTATTTATTTCGTCTGCCCTTTTACTAAAAAAAAATGCACTCAAGATAATGGTTTACATAACGTTTTTCATTTCTTAGAATTAGAAAAGAACAATTTTTTAATGTAGAAAATTTATTTGGTACAAGAAGTTTTCAAAACGGTTTCAAAATAGAAAACACAAACAATATTTGTTGTTTTTGTCTTGTATGTTTCCTTTAACATTTTTTAAGCTACCTATTTACGTATAATTTATTTTAAAAAAAAAATAGTATCAAAGACTCAAAGCCATGTTTGAGATGGTTTTTGACCTGACTAAAAATACTCCTAATTTAAAATCTTTAAAATCTTCATATTTGAAAGTAATATAAAAGTGCTGAAAAAAAAAGTAAAAAATTGCTTTGTGAAAAAATATTTGGAGAGCATTTTTGACCTAATTGCTTGATAAAAAAATTAATAAAAAAAAACTTTTAAAAAGTAGAACAAATCATCAATGCAATTTGTTACTAACCACTTTTTACTAAAGTGTTTATAATTAAAATAATTTTTACTCGAAATACTTCCCAAAAACCTTTACTTTAATTTAAATGTTTTATATTCTTATTGCCTAATTTAAACAATAGATTAAATGTAAAATTAAGTAACTTTAATCACAATTAAAATTGCTTCAAACCCTCATAACCTTCCATCCATCTTCATATACCATAGAATATTAGAAAATCCCATATAMTTGGAAGGTATCAAAACCCCACAAAAGAAGGCTATATATCGATATTTTAAAAAAAAAATACAGCAATATGTGGGGTGGAGACTAACTCATAATATGTGGAGCAATAAGTGGGATGGATATTCTAATTCACAATATGTGAGGCGAAAATTCTAATTCATAATCTTTTGATCGGAGATATATGTCTTAACCAATAGAGTCATATACAAACTAAATCAAAGGGAATAGCTCATTCTCATGAGAAAGAATTCGACATTCACCTATCTATTTGTCAAGGTATCGGATACTCCAGTGATTTTGTGACTGTGCAACAATTTGAAAAAATACCAAACAAAATATTTGAATTTCCTTTGGGTCATTTTAATCTTTCCACTTGTCAATATTGGCCCTTGCACTTTTAAAAAGTAACCATTTTTGTCCTTATTTACAAAACTTTAACATAAAATTTATACACAATGAAAACTCTTTAATATAAATTTATGACTATATTTTAAGAAATTTAGTGAGTAAAGAATTTGATCCTAAAATTTTGATAAAATAAATTAGATAAAAATGAAGATGGAGAGAGACCAAATGATCACCTCTTTAAAGTAAAAAAAAATAAAATATAAATTTTGAAAATATAGAGATTAAAATAAACAAAAGTTATACCGACTAAAAGTACACAGATAAAAGAGTATTTAATCCTTTAATATATTGACAGTGAAAGACGTTCCTTTACTATTCACTTGAGAAAAAGTAAAGATTCATCTTACAGAAAAAAAAAAGGCAAGAGTAGGAAAGAAAGAATGAATCAATTGTGAAGTGAAATGTGGTGCCGAAAAATAATACATGAGAATGAAATTTGTAAAACATATTAAATCTTTTATTATAAAATCTAATTATATTTTAAATTAAAAAATTAAAATTATCAATAATATTATATTAGAGAAGGGTAATAAATTAAAAATTAAATATTTTTAATAAAAACAATTAATTAATTAAATTTTAGCTGTTAATTTTTATTTAATCAATTTCTTTGAGTTTAAGATGTTCATTCCTCCACCTTAATATTTAATTCGTGTGACCTTCACAGCCACAATATAATACTCAATAAATAAAACGATTAATTAATTAACAATATTTAGAGCTTTTGGGGAATTTGGCATTGATTCACTAAGTAAAAGCTACGGGGCCCTAAAGCTCGTATTAGGTACAAAATATTTTAATTTAATCATATCAGAAAAAAAAACACTAAAAAATAACTCGTGAGAAACCCACATTCATTTATAATATTTTCAACTAAGAATTCATTAAAAGGAGCATTGAAGAAGAAAGTTTATTAATTTTTTTGAGATTAATTAGCACCTATATTAGATGGGAATCTTACTTAATTTGGAAAATTCAATGGAGTCTTAATTTGTTAGSTAGGGCAGATTAATATATTGAATACGTATCCATTTTAAACATGAAAAAGGTACTTTTTTTTAATTAATATTCTTAGTCATTAAGGTATATCAATAATGAACTTTATCTTATTACCAACATAAATTTGTTAAAGCATATATCCTCATCTAAATGTCGAAGGTTTAAATTTCTATCCTATATGTCAACTAAAAAAAGACCTGGTATGATTTTTACTTATTCTAAGACAACTGCATTTTAAAATAATTATAAATTATACTCTGGTGAGGTATAAAAATTGTTAATTGTATTGTTTGTAAAATTTACTATTATACCCTTTTGATAGAACTAATACAAGTAATACACATGAAATAAAACATGTATTTTGTATGATTTGCGTATTTATAAAAGGTGATCATTTTGATCCCTATTTACACAATTTTAACATAAATTTATATACAATGAAAATTCTTTAATACAGTTTCATTGTTACATTTCAATAAATTTAATGAGTGAAGTATCATACTAAAATTGTGATKGAAAGAAATGACACAAAAATGGAAATGAAAGATCAAATAATCACTTTTTAAAAATACAAGAATCAAAATAGACGGTTTGAAAGTATATGAACTAAAATAAACCAAAGTTAAAAATATAAAGATTAAAATAGACATTTTGAAAGTATAAAGACGAAATAGTATCCAAGTCTTAAATTTATTTCTAAACACAAAAATATCATGCGCAAATTCTTTWAACTAACGAGTGTAATTGGTACTTATTTTCTTTTTTCTCCCCCTCCTTTTGTCATAGTTTGTCCATYTGTCCTCGTTTATAGAACAAGCCAAAACCTAGTGGGTATATGTCCACACTTTCCTCAATGCGAATTGAAAGGCAACATAGAAAACAAGGGACAAGAATATTTATAGATAGGTTGTTGTTGTTGGTGATGATTTATCTAGAGAAGGCCAAGGAAGAATTTTTCTAAATGCTAACCATTGGATAATAGGGCTAGTAATGGGGGGTTGGCTTTTGTATTAAGATGTTTGAAAATTGAAAGTGGGATGTGGTGGCAGACAATTGTTTGCATTCATGTGTGTTTGTGTTCTCCACGTAAGACCATGTAATTGTTTTAGTGCTCAATAGAACCTAACAAAACCATCAAAATTTACTCAGGCTTCATGCCTCACCGGTTCGAGATAGGAGGTTCGAATCCTYACCCTTTTTTTTTAGAACTGGGAGTTGGAATTTTACTCTTCTATATCTAGGAGCACCCGCGCCCACCACAAAGCTCCGACCTAGAAGATATCACGGATTTTTTGTATTAAACTGATCAGAACATTCAAACCGGTGACCTCTAAGTCAATATGACCAAAAAAACTCCAAGCCTTTGCTAATTGGACTGTCCTTTGGAGGCTCACCCCACCTTTCGTTGAAATTGGAATTAAGAATAAAAAGAATTAACTTTTCGARAAAGCTGGCTAATAAAATCTCACCAACTTGGCTTGGAGGAGTGGCCATTTAAAGGAATATGCCATCCCAAGACGCTCACCCACCCATTGCAATGTGGACTAGGTTGCTTTCAAACAACTTTCTTCTATATGGTGCATTCATGGAAAGTTCAAATAATTGTTTATTTTCAGCTGTCTATTCATCAAAAGATGTGTTTCTTTTTCCCCCATTTTCTTAATAGAGTCATAAGGCATTGCATTGTGGATAAGCAATAGCTTCAAATACTGAGACGACAGAACATGCAATTCCTCATTCTATATTTTCAACCCACCTTTACACCAACCCATCATACCTACAAAGCTTGTTTTCATTTTGGAGGCATTTTGGTTACTGCTAGGTATAGGGTCATTTTAAGGCAGCAGTTTCAAGTGAGGTAGGATTTTCCAATATATAGAGAACTATAAAACAAAAGAAGAATGGCTGACCTGCAAGATGATCATCTTGGAAGTTTTCTTGAAAGCTTTCGCCACCTCATATTTCCACTGAAGCTGGGAGATGGAAGCCGCTAAGCAAAGACCCTGAAAAAGTATGAATGGAGAGATTAATAAATAATGCATATCATTTGACTTTGAGAAAGCGGTCGTAAGAGGCAATCAAGCATGCTTCTCAAATTAATCAAAGTTTGAGTCATTAATCTAAAGACGCAAACTCTGTGGTTTGAGCTAATGTTTTATGCTTGATCAAATGCAAGTCAATCTGAGGGTAGTGGATAATTACTACTTAAGACTCTTAAATGTGTTTGGTTTGCCTTTCATTGCCGTTCCATTCTTCAAGAATAAGAATCGTGATAAATGCTAATAAACTAGAAGGAATTCTCACTAATCTTATGGAACCAAACTTCCATTGACAAAGTAAATATAAAAGTATGAGATAAAATAGTAACATTTTATTTTGTTTTAATCAACTCCTRCGTTATTTTGCTTTGATTTACTGGTGGTACAGTTTTGTYAACGTGACATCTTTTATACAGGACTATCACACGATTCACRTTCACATCATAAAAGTAACAGAATTAATAAATAGCAGAATCAATAAAGATGATTCAAGCTCAAAATGATAAAGATCCTGATAGGAACCAAACAACTAGAAATATATTGAAATATAAAAGATGGACYCTCCCTCTCTTTAATATTCTTATTCAAGTCTAACCCACGCTAAATAATCACATACCTCAATCCCTTTTTCACTCACTCTATAACAAATCCCTCCTAACTACTTCCCTAATTACTTAGTAATATATTCTTGATACTCTAAGAATATTCCTCATTCTATCCTAATAACAGTTGTATCAGACCCAGGCTCAGTAAGCTACAACTCCAAATACATGTCAGGAATTGACAAAGGAGTGCCTAAAGAGGAAATAGCACCTAGTTTTCTTCAAATGCGGAGAAGATCGATTCAGAAAGTCGATAATAAATATCAGATAAGGTTTCAAATGTCATTAATATTAAGAAAGACAACATCACAGAAGAGGTTAGCATCAAATTTACTTCAAAAAGAAAAGCAAGATTAACTTGAAGATATGTAAATATATATACACACACATGCACAAACATGTACAGGTACGTATGTTTCCAGCTACATGGATCCAGAAAGTGGAGATAGCTAGCTAATCCAGAAACTATGTAGCAGCAGTTAGAAAAAGAACAGCTCAGAATAATTATATCTCACCAACATATCTGGGAAGTGGGAGAAAGATAGCTTACATTTCTCCGCACTTTGGAATATGGGAGACARCGCAAGATATCTTTCAGGTAAGAACATGTAAGGTACCTTTCAGTTAAAAATGGTGAGGAAAAAGAAGAGATGCTAGAGATTGGAGTAAGATTATTCCGGGAAAAAAATGCTGAACAAATATTACCTTACCTGCAGTTTTGGTGCACAAATTTATCTACTGTTTTGGTTATAATAGCTGAGTTAGAACAATTTCTAATCTCCATATTTGAACCCTATGTAAYGTTTTGGTCCTTAAAGATTTTTTAATTTAGTATACAAAATTGTTCTTAATGAGTCAATTTACTCTTGATGCTTACAATTAAAATAAATATTTCTTTTGGGTTCCATGACATGTTAGTGGCATCTATCCAAATAGCAAGTCATTGAATTACTTTTCACCTTTTTATCAAAGGGACTAAAACATTACAGAAATATAGATCCAAAAGTTACAAAGAGCTATAACACGAGGCATACAAAAATTTTCAAACATCATTAGGCAGATGGACAGTTTGACGATATCATTAACCCAAACCTTTAAGAATGAAAAGTCGCTGCAAATAATTAGTTGCAAAGGATGAAATGAAGTACGGATAGATTCTACCAAGAGATAAATTGGAGAGAAGAAGAGGAGCTTAAGGTATACAGCCATTGGCATAGACACAGACAAAGCCTCGATTTATACATCAACCAGTAAATTAGGAATTATGTGAAGGAAGAAAATAATGGCCACTGCACATAATGCATGTTGATAAGAGATTACATAAGTTATGCGAACATGAAAATAATTTCAGATCAATGAAGACATGTAACGGAATTGAAATCCACCTCTTCAAGCATCCAAGAAGTTTAGCTCCTGCATATTTTAGCTCCTGCATATTCCTCAGTGATTTCAATATTAAAACAAGCGAAAGCCATAAACCAAGAATAAATTCATTAGCTCTGGTAGGATAAATACTCAATGGTCAAGCACATTAAATAAAATACAACATTTCTTTTCTACAAGCCTTAGGCAATGAGAAGAACATCGCATTGGTGATGAGAGCTCCAAAAACTCAACTCCCCCCCACCCCGGGGAAAAAAAGATTTCATGAACCATCCCTTGAACATTTCTTTCATGATTGTAGATCATAATTCTTCAATGTCGTCMTAGTAAAAATAATAGAGAAATAGAACAAGTTAACTGTCAATTAATGAATAATGTTTTACATTTGTACATATACAAGGACAKGGGCCACTGTCCGATGTATGAAAGATGATAGATTAAATGTACTGGTTAATATTAACAGATGTTGTTTCCAACAGAAAATGTATTCAACAAAGATTTCTACACTTCATATCATTCGATAGATATTAGAGATTCAGAAGGATAGATCAGAACCGTCACTGAAGTTTGGGAAAGTGACACACTTGAACACCTTGCACTTTGAACATAGAACATATCCGACCTGTCACAATTGGAGTGCCTTGTTAGGCTTTTAAGTCAGTAATCGAGTATATGCAAACAAAAGAACAAAGGATATCAGGTATCTCCACAACAAAAGTTATAGATACCAAGCACTGGTTCACGGGCATATATGAACAAAATGCTCCAACACGACAATGCTACATGTTTTATATCAGCTAAGTAGCAGGGTACTTCATCACACTTTCATTGGCAAGTAAAGAGAGATCAAAAAGAAACTCAATGAATTATGCGCTTCAGTTGGTTGTTAACAACTTCTTATTCTGAGAATAGTGGGATGATAAATTTAACTCAACCAAGATTTAATGGTAAGTTCGCTTGTGGGATCACATCATCGTTAAGATGATGATGTAGGCTATTGAACTACCGGGTTGATATAGTAAGTCTGGTTAACTCTTTTCGATCAGTGGTATGCTATTTGGTAGGGGAACTCATATTAGATAAGTTTAAAGGACCAGTTCACAACACTTATTCTGCTTATAATATTTACTAAATCACATTTCTACCAAGCTATAGAGGTTTTAAGAAACTTAGCATCATCAAAATCGACTATAATGTCTCTTAACAGTAATCTAAGCTAGTTGCCAGTATAATTGATTAATTCTTAAAGAAGGGGCTGAATGGAGTGTTAGTGGATCAAATATCAGGAATTACACCAAGGAAGCTGTGAGAAAAATAAGAACAGAATTCGATAGAGAGAAAAAAATATTGGCCAGTAAAAATCGATTCAGGAACTCCAGTGCTTTGGTAAACAAAACGTTTCACTTCTGAGTTCAGAAGAGTCTATACAAGATTCTACGTTTACCAATACCAAAAACCTCAGATATCCTCGTTTAAACGAGAGTCTCGTAAAAGATAATCAAAATATTGACAGCATACGTGCAATTTTATCACAAATTCATCGCATTACTGCGACGGCATTGTACTAATGAAGATAGCAGTTGGCAGTATACTTACGGCTCTGCAAGATGGACATCGTCGGTAGATACGATTGTTCTCGGCCTTCACGTTAGTCTTCTGCCCTTTACAGAAATCACACACTATCCATCCTTCACCGTTACAAGGTTCACATGCAATTGTTGAGTCAGCCTTGAAGAAAATTGGAAAACAGTAAGAAATAGAATGAATCGCGTAGTTTGAAGACGCTAGAGTTGAAGCTTCCTTGAGAGCACATGAATTCTGTATACCTGTAATTGAACCTGTTGGAGAGATGAGCAGCGCGCAGGCTTGAAGGAAGAGCGGGAGGAAGACGATGGAGGAAATCGGAGGAGGTTGATCTTCGTAAGAGCCATAGAAATCGCCATTGGAACGAGCACTGAACAGAAAGCTTCCCCTCCGTCGTCACAAATCATTTGTGGATATAAAAGAAACCACGTCAGCTCCGCGCCAACGGGAGGCGATTTCTAAAGAATGAAAATTTTATCTTTTTTTTTTCAATTAATAAATTTTAATTTTAGCGATGTTATTATTTGGGATCTTTTTAATAATGTTTTTAAAGAAGAATGTCAGAAATAATTTAGGTTCCAAATTAATGACAAAAGTAAATTTTAAATATTCATTCATTAAGTATTGGAAAGCTGTTTAAATCTAAAAAGGTTTTTAGACGAGCGGAAGAGAAGCATACGTASGACAATAGACCCAAAATCTATTATAGGCGAAAATCGCTGACCATCATTTCTCAAGCTTATTGTTTTGGTAGGATGGGCACAAGTGGAGGCACACGCAAAGAATCTATAATCCATTGAAGTAGTACTAGTAGTAAAGGTACAGTTTCCTTCAAAGACAAGATGATAGCTGCAATTTTAGTCCGTGCTTAGGAATTACAGTGGTTCAGCATAAAAAAGCCTACCTCCACTCTAGCAACTAGCAGCAGCCTTCTTTCTTTGTTTTGGAATTTCTGAGTTTTTCAAGTAAGTAGTACTTTAGGTATTTATACAATGGAGAAATCAGAAAAAAACAAAAAATTGAGGTAATTTTACAACTTCTTTTTCTATTACAACAGTAAATACAAAAAATGTTGCCTTTTGAGAGAGAGTTCTCTTCTTTATCAGAATAATCCAAGTAAAAATTTTAAAATAGAAAAGTGATTCAAATGTAATTGGATGTCCTGTAACATTATTGATTGTGGTGATTTACTATGAGGATGAGTAAAATACTGATCACAGGACACCATTGATATCGATTTTGATTGTACTAGAATTTCTTATAGACCAACATTAATTTTTATTGATTTTTTCTACTGATAGCTACAATCCTTATCTATTTTTTTCTTAGTACAATAAATTAGGGGTATGGGAGTTTGCACTTCCAAGCTTGAGAGAAAGGATAGAATAAATAAAGAAGTAACCAAATTGGCTCTATAATGAACTTTATGTTTGAGTTGAAAATATTGACCTTGTTTGTGTGTGATATTTTTTGGCCACCATATATCTTAACATTAAGCAATTTTTAGTAATTGGTTTAGTACATTTTTACTACATACCGACAGTTCCATGAAATTTACGAATCTTACCAAAAGTCAAGGATGTTGTGCAATGTGTCCTCATAATTTTTGTCCACGGCCAAAAGTCTTTTAAACCTATAAGTTACTTTGGCACTACATTTTCTATTTTGTTCTTTAAAATTCTTTCTATTTCGATTAGTAAATGCTTGGAATCTCTTAATCATACTAACTTAAGAAGTCTCTCACATTCAATCGATGAGCTAGTATAAAAAACTCTTCAATACAAATATCAGAAAGATTAACAAAGATATCACTCCATATAGGAGCGCTCATTAGAAATTACCCATTAAATTACATTATTAACGATTGTTACCTAGGTATTTTTTTCATTTAAATTTGAAGAAATATTAATTACAAAACAAAAATAATTAAACAACTTTAATTCTAATTTAGGCAAAATAGAAAGTGGTAGCTTATGGTCCCAAATTCCTTTTAGCTGTGTGAGTAACATTTTCTAGTTAGACCATTATAGAAGTGGTAAAACTGCAACCTAAAACTTGAGTAATTAAAGGTTGGTTCGGTAACTAATTTAATTTTAATTTTGGCAAAATAAAAAAGAAAGATGATCTAGGCTTAACTCTCTTCTTTTGAAGGTGAAACCACGATTTGGCTTTTGATTAATACTTTCTCAAAATATAAAACCGAACATTCAAATACAAAAACAAAATCTTAGCCAAATTATAAAAAATAAAAAATAAAAACTAAATTTTAAAAACCAAGATTTATTTCTATATTTTGGGAAATAAATTATATTTTAAAAAAGAATGATAATCAAAACAGAAATACCTTTCGAAAACAAAAAATAAAGTTGTTTCTGCGACTAGGGATCTCAAAGTTTAACGACTATTTCATCAAACTCTTGTTCCAAAGTCATTGAGCCATTAGCATCAATATAACAATTTCCACTCATCGATCAGAATGATCTGAAACTGCATAGAAACGATGAACAAAAAGACAATAAACTTGAAAGAACATCGAGATTTGATACTGAATCACAGAAAAATGTACTTATGCTTACTAGACCAGCTTCACAGAAAATCTCTGCAAGTCTGAAGAGCAAAAGCAATTCGATCTACGAGCAGCTTAACGCCTCCTTTGCCATGGAAGTTGCAGAGGGGCTGCCTGAATTACTACTCGAAAACAAAAACCAAACACAATCGATCGTAAAATCGAATCAAAACTTAAATCCAAGACCAGTAATGCTATAACTGAACTCGCAAAAAATTAATTCAGTATAAAAGGAAGAATGTATCAGCCTCAACAAAGATTTTCACGAGGAGAAAAGGCCGAAGCGAAAATGGGTGAAGAGGTTGAAAAGATGATGTAGGGAACTGCATTCATCTCTAAGGCATTCGAAATTGGCCAAAGAGCCAAACTCCAGTCCCATGAAAATGCGAAGCCTCTCAAACAAATTCTCCGATTAAGAGATCGAAAACAACGACAAGGAAAAAGAATAATTGTCAACCCTAAATTACAGAGATCTCCACCCAATGCTCCAAGCGTGATGGCGCTGTAAAATGCTCGGCCGAAACCCTAATTTTGTTCATTTGAGGGATGCATACATTCTATATATAGGGCATAGGCATCAGATCAAGTTACGATTTTGCCCTTTGAGTTTCATCTTTCCAGTTCGATCTCGTCTAAATCGAAATTCCGCAAGTACGAATTTTATTTATTTAATTTTTTTTTTTTTTTAGTATTTTCATATCGACGAAATTCGAACATTTTTTTAATGTTATAAAAAATAACTAATTATTTATATATAATTAATTGCAAACTATTTTTAAAAATAACCACTGTACATTTCTTTTGTTTGTTTTTGTACCATGAGAGGTAGGAGAACGAACCCACAACCGATATATGTCAATTACCATTCAACTATGCTCGTTTCTGGTCAGATATTTATTTTGTCTATACATTTTCAATTCGGTTATATTGTTTAAAAAATTACAATTTCATTAGATTTTATAATTCATCAATACACCTTTTTTTATTTTTTTAGACACTTTGTTACTGAGTTAAAAATATTTATCAAACAAAAAAATATACATTTCATTTAAATATATATATATGAAATTTAATATTTCAATATATTTTCAATACCATCTTTTTCAATGTTTGGGAAAATTAACACGTCATACAACATATCTGTGAATCATCGTAATAATAACATTGTAGAACCTTGAATTCAAAGATCTTTTATTCTCCTGCTATATTGAAATCTTTACTAATTCTAAAATGTTAAGGCTCTATTTATTATGTTTTTTATTTTTTTATTGAAAATTAAGCTAACCAGAGCACTATTTTCATCTATATACCATCCACAACTTTATTTTAATGATTAGAAAGCATCTCCAAAAGGAGGTTCAATCCCAATCTCCAATAGTTATCGATCACCACTCTTTGCCATGCTGACCATCAACTTTTCAGTTTTTTTTTTTCTAAACAGAAAATATATATATATATATATTTTTCTGCATTGCACTCAGTATTCTTCCACTGACAATATACTGTTTTTTGCAACTATCTTCCTTTATTTCTTCCTTTAAAAGCAAGCCCAGAGTAGTGAGACAAAAAAAAAATGAATTCAGTTTTTTGGAAAAGCCATGTTAATTACCTCTCTTCACCATGATATAGGAAGGAAGAGATGAGCAGCAATTGATCTCATCCTTCAAAACAGGACACCACCATAATCCAAAAACAAAACTAAGAATGAATTGATATCAAGGCATGAGAAGAGAGCCATCACCTCCTCCTTGAAGGAAGAAAGATTCATAAGTTGCCACTCTTGGCTTTGGCTCAGGCCGTTGCAACTCTGTCACGAATCCGGTCGTCATTTTTACGAAGTCGTCCATATGCAACCGTTTCCATTCCTGGTTGCGTGTGGAGACAAAGGCAACGGAAAGTTAGAGGGGTGGATCAGAATTTCGAACCAAAACCATTTTGAGTTCTTAGCTTTTGATCTATTATAGATAACAGTAGTGCTCATAATTGCTCCAAACCGAAGCACATTTACGACAAAGAATCTATATTACCAGATTAGGAGAGTTAACATAATTGTCACAACTTAAGAAAACACTTCTAGTCAAAGAACTCATGCCCCAGCACGAGTACAAAACGAACGAGAGCGAGAGGAAGAACAAAGCAAATGGCCATGCTGCATAAGCTTGCTACTAAAATTTATAACACATGTTGAAAACCAAGGAGCAAAGACCATATGTTTTACCTCAAAATTCCACTCTCCATACAAGTCTGGATCGCTTCTGTTGCTCCAGACATAAGTATGAGCTACAAGTCTCTCAGAACCATCCTGAGAAGAAAGGTAGGGGTTGTCCATGGAAATATACCAACAAACGGTCATAATCTAAGAAGTACAGTTACGGATATGAGATACGGATACGATAAGACACAAACATGGCGACACGTCATTTTCTAAAAATTTAGTATATGGATACACCAAGAATGCGCTTATTAAATATATATTTTTTAAATATATAACATTTCTAAACAAGAAGAAAATTCAAAATCAATAAGTTTATGCATCTTTATGATTAAAAGAATGAGTTTGATGTATTTTGCTCTTAAAATTTATTATTTTGTCCTATGTTACTATTGATACATATTTATCATACTTAACAAGTGTTTGATACGTGTCTAACAAGTATTGGATCCACATTCATTTCGTACAACTAGTATATGACACACGTCTATGAGCTAATAAGTGTTCAATATGTGTCCAATAAGTATCCAAATGTCCAATACATGTCAAAAACAGACATGTTACCCAAACTGAAGTGTCTACCCTTCTTAGGTTATACATTAAAAAATATCACCTGGGCCAAGATACATGATACATCCATTGCTGACTATCTACATTAATTCTGAACAATGCATGCATTAGTACTCAAGTGAACTTCTAATGCCTCCTACATTTAATTGACTACTCGTACACAGCAACACTTGAAGAAACTTCAAAACTAAATGGTCATTCAATGACAGGCAAGGAGTTCAAAGCACCAGGCAGGGCATATCCAAATATCTTCTGTACCTTCTAGATCACTATCCCCAATTAATTTTCTTAGTACTTATACTTACAAAATAAAATGGGTTTGCAAAAACGAGCAGTTAAGATCCAATATTTACCACCAAGGAAACCTCAACAGTGCTTCTTTTATATTCAACATCTTCAAATGTATCCAAAATATCCAGTTCAGGATTTGTGATGCCCAAGAGGACCTGCAAATGAACATTGTTTCTCCTGATGACAAGACGATAAAAATTTACCAGGCGCCATGTCCATGTCTATGTTGAAATATAGATTACATAGCAAGCTAAAAAGTCTTATGAATGCTAACCCATAATGAGACCAGTTGCAATTTGATTTAATATGAAAATTCCCCCAATGAACTCAAAATTATAGAATTTAATGGTTGGTGATGGATAACTACTCCAGCTAGAAATGTATTCATTTACGAACTAACAAAAGAATGAGGCTGCTGCACTAAAATCGTGACCAATTTAAATTGTTAAGCTAAAATAGGAGAATGCCTAAGAAAAGAAGAAAGAACATGTCACACACCTTTCCGGCAACTCTCTTGTTCTCTACGGGCAAAATAGCCGGATACACACGTCCTTTGATGCTAAATCTATGACTGCAGATTCAGAACAACAAATTTCCATAACAAATTCGCGCATGTGAATCCGTAAATGATTAGACGATGAACATTCAAAAGCAACATGGCAGGCTCATTTTCCTCATTAGTGTAGATACCAAATATGCAATAAACGGCACGATTTATTAGCCTAAGAAGTTACGAAGTCAAATTCGTACAAAAAATCACTCCGTTCATTTTCATTCTCAATTCAGACGAAGCAATGAAGCGACTATAGATAGAAAAGAGTAGGTAAGAACAGACTGACTAGCCATTGAGAACAGCAGAGGACGACTGAGGAATGCGCTTCAAGAGAACACGAACAACATCATCTGCTAAGAGGCTTCCATAGACGAAAACGTTGTGAAGGTTGTGCAATTGATCGGGAGGAGAAGCGGCAACCACGACCGGCGACGGCGCCGTCGAACTCATCTTTCGCCGGAAGCGCGATTCGCAGTGGAGCTGCTGGATTAAGGGGAAGGAGATGGGAAACGAGAGAGAAGCGATGAGATTCCACGGCACAGGCGGAGCATCAGCTTTTTCTGTAGATCGTCCACTCCACGAGTTTAACGATCCTTTTTTTAAAGACTAAATAATATATATTTGTCCCAAATATTTTAGAATTATCATTATGTATTGCAATATCATTGAAGTTGAATAATTGAATGATTATATAACAATAATTAAATGTATATATATATATTTTTTCTAGAAAGATTAAAAATATATTATTTTATATGACTTTCTTTTGTTTATTTTAGAAGAATTTGCTTGGTTAGTCATGACTGATGACAGAGAAACATTTTACTATTGTCAACCGCCATCATACTTTATTTGTTTACATGATAATCTTATCATTAAAGATTATCTTTATAAATAAATTTTAATGTTAATGTTCGGTGGATCTAACATCATTTTTTGTTTTTTTTTTTTACAATTGTTCTACTTTCACTTCTTAGTCGTATTTATTTTCTTGATATATATATATATATATATATACATACATACTTTTCCTTTTACTCAATTTAAACATCCACCAAACATTATTTTAATACAACAATCATTTTTTAAATTTTAACAGCGACCAAATTATTAGTGATGCTCAAATTAATTGATTAATTTGGACAGATGGTCAATGATGTGTGAAAAACGATATTTCCGTTTTTGCGATAAAGCAAAGAAGTGAGTTTAGTTTTTTTTTTTTTAATTTTTTTAAATGCTAATCCAAGTATATAATTGTTCCAGGGTCAATAATTCAACCTCTGATCTCGGATTAAAAATTAAAAGAATTATTTTCTCAATGGACCAATCTATCCGGAAAATGAAAAACCAATGCAAAAACAAATGTTTTTACACACCAAACTAATTACTCAAAATTAAAAAATAAAAAAAATCTACCAAAACTAAACCAAGTAAATATTTTTTATTTTATATTTACAAACCATATCGACCACACATTACACAACCAAATCAAACAAAAAATTTCTTTTAAAAAGAAAAACCAAAGATTAAGAATGCAAATCAACCAAAGAAATGGGGAAAAAACTAACAAACGTTACCAAATCAAGTCAATTTAAAGTATACATTACTTGTCATATAGTTCGATTCTCCATGGGATAAAACAAAAACAAAAACAAAAAAAAATATCAATTGGGAAATTGGTTCAATTTCAAAGAAAACAATTTATATTTTTCTCAAACCCAAATACCAATTTTGGAAAAGAAAAAAAAAACAACTTAACGCCCCTTACTAGTAATGCCAATTACGACAATTAAGGGTATTCAGGAGGCATGGTAGAGAAACCTTCCCGTCTTCGTTCCCACCCCATTTCAATCTCCATTCCCACAAAATTTCCCGCTATATTTTACAGGAATCAGGCAAGGATTCAGACTTCTGGGAGATCGAGTTCGTGAAGGAAATTATCCTCCCTTTATTATTATTTCTAATTATAATTAAATCTTTCATTTTGTACGAAGAATCATCGTTAAAAGGAAAAATTATTAAACCACCTAATAAAAATATTATATTTTTTATATTAAAAAAAGGGCAATGTGGGAAACAGGACAAAATGTCTCCCGTCTGCGCCCCATGGGATCCTAAACAGGAATTCTCTGTCCCCTTTAGAGCAGGGTTGGGAAAATGAACATCCCTAATGATACTCGTAATCCACCATTATAACAACAATATTGCAATCTTTTCATCTGGTAGCAGTAAGCAAGGGTGTGTAGATTCAACCATTGTACACTAAAAATTCATGCAAATAGAACGTAATTAGGTTTACAAAGAGGTACTAAAACGGGAAAAAATGCAATTAACCAGTCTTCTTTTCCTTTCTCTTTTTCCATTTTTTTCCTTTTTCATTTTCCAGGAAAGTAGAATTGGCCTAACCAGATAACAACTACCAGCAGCACTTTTAGCAAAGATCCCTGCATTGGCATTATATGTTCATCGGTTCGGGACTAGAAGCATTCAGAACATCCAGCAATGAATTTTTAGGCTCTATTTCCTCATGCCATAGCGGAAGCTGGTCCCCAGGATAGAATTTTCTTGTCACTCCCTCGGAATTTATCTGCAAAAATGCCCGAGTTTACACTACGCTTCCTCGCAACAAGAACAATAGATTGTACATGTACGTGTTTTAAAGTAAAGTAACAGATTTTGTGATAAAAGGACATTATCTTACAGTAACAGTACGAACAACACCACCACTAGCACCATCTCTGGCTATGGCAAGAGAAACCGCCTTGACCACCAATTGCTGCAAATGATAGTAAACAATCAGAAAAATAATCAAATCGACGAAGTTTAACCAGTAAATCTTCTTGCACTGAATAATGAAAAAATAGACAGAAAGTAAGCTCAGCCGATTTGCTTTAGCCGTAGGAAGTGTGCATAGGATTCAATCTTTTGCCTCAGAGTTTGCATATTAAGTAGTGCTTCCTTTAAAGTGGTTAGAGAGAAGTATTGCACTTGAGAGTGCTAAGAGAAAAAGAATTAACTGCTCAACTTTAAGTATTTTACTTAATTAGTGCTCCCTTCAAAAGTACTTATTAAAAGAAAAATAAAGTATTTTACAACTTTTCTTAAAAGTCGTAACTACTAAAAATAAAGTCTCTTACAGGTAAACTTCCAACTATGAGGAATGAAGAACAGGTAAATAATCATATATTTAGTAGTGGTCCGAGCCCAAAAGAAAACACTCAGAAAATAATATTGTCAGCAAGCAAGAAGCATGACAATGCAGAACCTTTAATTCAAAAATAATAGTAGTATACAAATACCTCAGCTTCTTCCCTGATCATTCCTTCTCTCCAAGCTTGATCAAAAAATCCATACAAATAACTGGAGCCAGATCCTGTAAAATAACAAGTGGAACCAGGTAATGGTCATACTTGTAAGTTGCAAGCAGAGAACAAAGGATTTTAACAGCAAATGTCAGACATCTAATATCCAAAAGAAAAATGTAGGAGGATATTTTCTTGACTAAAGCACTTCCATGCTTGAGAACCCTATATGGGTTCAGTTTAACAAGAACCAGATTCCGAATCATGAAAAACCAAATACAACTCGTTCATTCAAGGATGATAAAGCAGAAGATCATATCATAAAACTTGCATATAAACACACAAGGATACCAGGAAAGAAAAAAGTCACCAAACCTCGTTATTTTCTATAAGCAATTGGTAAAAAAGGTTTTACCTCCAATAGCAAATGGCTGCTCTATTATTGTTCCACCAAGAGGAATACCATAGATTCGACCACCGTCATACTTGTCCCATCCACCAACAATAAGGCCAGTTTGTAACATATCCTGCCCATTCGAACAAATGACATTGATGTTAAAGCATGGGTTCAATCTGAATCAAGAACAAGATTATAGCCACACTCAACATAGCAAATGCCAAATAGCAGCTTCAACAGGTCGTATAGCAGTCGCCCTTTAGAGAAAAGAGAAGGGTCCTATGGATCAATATGATTTTGGCTATTTTATGGCCCTGGTTGGAAAGAAACAGTAGGATTTTCTATGAATGAAAAGGTTTCTCTTGTCTTGCTATATGTGATTATTCTATTTCCATGATTTTGGCAAATCGGATAGCCCTTTTCTAACTCCTTGGCTGGATTGGGACAATTTGCAATCTTTCAATGAAATGTTATTTTTAAATAGCATCGCCCGAACTCGAACGGGAGACCTTCAGTGTGTTAGACTGAAATGTTATTGTTTCTTATCCAAAATAGTTATACATATTTTACCAGGCAATAATTCTGAACAAACTAATATGAGCCCCTACCTTGTTGTTATATGATAATAGCCTGACGAGGTTTGCAGCCACTTTAACAGTAGCAGGCTGGCCAAGCTGTATCCTGTGCATCAAAGGTAAAATACAATCAGTAAGAGCTCAACATGTAAAAATTTGAATATAAATTCAAGTGGCTTCATTACTTATATCACATAAATTAATATTAGCAAAAACTAAAACCAGAAATCACAGAAATGAGTACAATCATCTTCGGTGACTTGTCAGCAAAGAGAAAATTATGAAACTGAGGTAGTAAAAGCAATTTAGTATTAAAAAGAATAATAATAACAAAATCAAGATTATCAGCAGCAACATATTTTAAGATAGATCGTACAACAGAAATTTTAACATATTTTGAGATCACTTATCATTTCAAAAAAAGAGGGTGGATAGACAGGTACATTTACCTAGAGAAGTACTAAATAAAAACCATATTTAATGAATCCCAAATTACACATTCCTACCAGATCAAGCATATCTAGTGCTATAACATTAATCATCAGGACGACATGACCTATACACTGAGTATTTTCCTTACCGATCTAGTTAACATATTGGTCAGTCATCTTAATAAGTAAAGGAAAAATCAAGTCATTGCCCTTCTTCCTCCAACACCTTCATCATTAATTCATGGGTCAAATTAATTTTATAACACAGAATAATTTTTATCTCTTTCATACAATTTTTTTTTTCCTTTCATACAGTATTTTATCTCTTTCATACATTATTGAAAACCACTGAGAAAAACAGACGAAAAGTAATGCAGTTGCTACCAGATCCTTCCAAAATCAATCACAAATATTCAAGCAAAAAAATAAAATCGCTCGAAGTGATCAAGTTACGTTTAGCCAACATTTCAAAGTTGCAACATAACATTTTCAGTAATTAAAGCACTCACGTATGCTGATGAAGGAAGTGACGCACATAATCAGAGACAATTTGTGAATCTGCAGCCTGCAAGAGGCACAAAATAAACCATTAATGAAACAAGAGAAAACACCTATGAACTGAGCCACTCTTACACATTTTAATTATAGAACGAGAAGTTAAAAGAAAAAACTTGAGAATTTAAGGCAAAGCCAACCAGAGCAAAAACTATTGAAGCCTTTTCACCATCAAAATCGACAGACAGTTCAATATGTGAAATAACAGAAATGGAAATACCGAGCCAGACCGACAAACATAGACGTTGTCAGTGAGCTTTGTAATCTTGTCTGATGCACGATTAGCCACATAGACACCTATCACAAGGAAAATAAAAAATAAGCCAACATCAACACAGCGCAAGAAAGCAGGCACGTACAAGAAAAGGCCGGAAAGCACCAACTAAGATTCATTTTACCATTTCAAGTGTAATTTTGTTATTTAAGATAGCTACGGAGTTGGAAAAAAAAATGTTTTCAGGATAAAAAGCTAAGAAAAACATAATTTGGTAGCTGTTATTTACAAGTTACTTTTTCCTCCACTACATAATTTTGTGAATAATGTAGTTCGTTTATTGCCTCCCATACATAATTTTTCTGCACCCATCGCGGAAGCAAACAATTAATTTTCAGTAAAGCATGTCATTTTAAGCAGCTGAGCTTGGAAAAAGCCCGCCTAAATTTTAGCCATGTAATCCTCTGAAAAATGCAGGAGATTACATAGAGAGGATCGAACCTGTCACTAGATGCCAATCAGGGGGAAAAATTACGCGAGAAACCAACCCTTTCTATGATTACATCTACTCATAAAAACTCAAAACAACTAACGTCAAGCTTAATTCCAAGTCTGATGGATACAAAATGACTTGCTTCCAAGGTCGAGAGACCAGAAAATCAAAAATCAGCAAACTACAACTTCCCTCCACTAGCATTTAATCATTTCAAACATTTCTTGACCATAATATTCGTATAAAAGAAGACTAGCACGCTCAGAAATTAGGGCTACAGAGTAGATGAGAAAAATTTACCAGTGCTGGTACGAGAATCGGCGCCGAGGACGACGCCGCCGTCGTAAGTGACGCCAAT
Source organism: Momordica charantia (assembly GCF_001995035.1). The sequence continues at coordinate 2,620,628 of NW_019104491.1, forward strand.
GATGGTGGTACCCATGGAGTGAGGAGCATTGAGATCCATGTTAAGATCCATTGCGCGAGAGGAGACTCCAAAGAAACCAAAGCGATGTTCAAAGAAGGTCGTGAAAGAGGCTGGATTGCCGGAGAATGGAAGAACTGGATTTTGATGGTGGGGGCTTTTGTTCTTCGACCTTACTTCTCCATCAAGTTGTTTTTTCCTTTTCTTTTTTTTTTTCTTTTTACTTCAGGAGTTTACTCGTGGTGTTATGGGCCCGAGCTTTCAAACTGGGCTCCGATTGAGGCCCACATTCGAACTAGTGCTATTAAAGCCCACGGTGGATAGCACTGTCGTAAAATTCCCAATTCTAAATTAATTGTATTTTCTTTTTCCAACTTCCATATTTTAGTACTAATTACCACCATAAAAAAAAAAATGGACAACTATGATGAATGCATAAAGAAAGAGATAGGAAATATGATAAATATACCCGAGTTTTATCCATTTTGTTTTGGATAAATAAATTAAATGAGTATATATTGAATCACCATGGCAGTTAGCACCTCAAATCTCAAATTCTAAATCATACTCGTTACTTGAATATTTAAAATCTAATATCATTAATTAATTGTAATTAGTTAACAACTTTCATCATTTTAAGAACAAGATTGTTGCTTCCACATATTACATTTTTTTTTCTAAAGAAAGTTACATTGTTTCTATAATTATGTGTGGGACAAAACGTAATAAGGACGACAATGGTGCGGGATGGAATTCGGGATGTTTTTTTTTTTTTAATATAACATGGTATTCATACCTCCGACTTCAAAAAGAGTAGATGTCAATTACCACTTATATGGGATATGAGAATGCATTATGTATTATTAATCTTGCAAGAATCCCTACTTTTAGACGATGGATCGAGATTTCTAATAAAGGAAAAATGTTGCTTTGTATTTATTTGGAACAAAAGTTAGTTAAATATCAATAAGTAAATTTAAGATGCATTTTGTATAGAAAAATAAGTATTTTATTATTTTCTACTAATATAGTTAGTTTTCAAATATAGTTGACATTTTTATATTTGATTTGATAGAAAAAGTCAGTATATTGACTAATAATTGTCAAAAATATGAGGGAAATTTTTGTTGTCATCCCCATTTCAAATAGAAATATGAAGGGGTAAAACTTTGTCATTTCTATTGAACAATTTTCTCAGCAACTTTACTCCATAATCAATAAAATTGAGTTCACAAAAGGGAGGGAAAAAAGTGACCTAAAGAATTCCAAATAAAATCTATTATTTTTAAGAGGTCATAAATTTTAATCCATACCCACCTACACTTGTGATGTTTTCATTTTAAAATTAATTTAATTAAGAGAAATCAAAGTGTATATGATTTACAATAGATTATTTCTCCATAACAATTGTTCATAAATATTTTTGAACAAAGTTGCTATAACATAACTATCTCTGATCAGTGTGGAATGTCCATTTGAAATTTGTATACCTCTAATAACTATAGAGTATAAATTTGAAATATATTTTGGAACGTGACTTAAATGATATATTACTAACTACATTGCAATGTCCTCTTCCAATAATTTATTTAAGCAAGTAATGTCATCACCAATAAGCAATGAGCGAGTTCCTTTAAAAAAAAAAGTACAATGAGCGAGGTATATTATTAATACAACAAGGATGGAATTATTCGAACTCATGACTTATTATTTATGTATCAATTATCACTGAATTAAGCTTATGTTGATTGTATATCCATTTAATCATTTATGATTACAATATCAAGGATATTATTTTACTTTATCATTTATTGGACTACATTACAAGTTATTTACACAAAATACACGATACTCTTTCCAGCGTAAGCATCAGTTTGAAAAAATAATGTTATTGTATCGACTCAAAACTTTAGTCTAATAAAGTTAAGATCAAAACTTTAGTTTAATAAAGTTCACATTTAACTCATTGAATCTAGGAGTTAAAATTTTCACCCTATTATTATATTATAAAATACCTTCGAACTTAGGTTATTACTATTATTATTTTGTTTTAGGTTAACACGTGAGGTGCTTCTTTAAAACACTGAGAATGTGTGAATTCTAACTTCTGAATTCTAACTTCTAAAACTAAATGTGTGAATTCTTATCTTCTAAAACTTATCTTACTCGATTGAACTATGTTCAAACTTCTAAAACTTATTTTACCCGATTGAACTATGTTCAAGTTATTTTACCCAATTGAACTATATTCAAGTTGACTATTATTGTTGTTATTAATTTTATACTTTACACCATCATAAATTTAGTTTTAATTAATCATCAATTGCATATATCATCCACAAAAGTTAAAGTTTTCTCCCAAGTTTATACTTTAAATATCTTGCCACTTGAGATATCACTAATCAACCATATCACTAATCAACCATGCACCCTTAGACAAGAAAAATACACCATCAAATAAAACTCTGAAACCACTTGTAATTTAAATTTGTATTCGACTGATGAGGTAAAATCATTGTTAGCAACTCAGTCTCCAGCTATAACTCTCATATTTCAAAATGGTGAAGAAAACTCATTAATGGAGGACACGAGAGTTGTGAGAAGAATCTCTGAATCTTTAAAATGGTCAAAAGCTAGGTGTTGATGGCGGCTCTAACAACGCAGAAGCAGAGAAGAAGAAGAAGAAGAAAAAAAAGAAGGCTCTATTGGGTCAGATCAGAAACAGAGAGTTTAATGAATCAAAGAAGAACAGCTCCAGAAGAACACAGGAGGAGGAAGAGWGGCAACATGGTTCTCTTATCTTAGCTCTAGAGTTAGCTTAACTTTCACTTTTCACTACACCAATCTTTCCCATTTCTAAGAATCCATGGCCACCGCAGTTTCTGCTAGCGGATGCACCTGAATTCCCGAGATGAAGGACATGAAAGGCAGGTGTGCCGCCATCGGTCCAACCGCCTTCTTCTTGGTGTCCTTCATAATCATCCCCTTTCCAACCACCATCCCGAGGACTTTCCTCACTTCGTTCGCAAGCTCGATCACCATATCGTCTTCGTGGCCTGATCAGACATACATATAGTAAGTATTGACCCAAATGGTTGTCCATACCAATCATCACATCAGAAAGCAATTTTAGTCTAGGAATTGGATCATTACCGATATCGAACAAGGCCTTCTCTAAACGGAATAGATAGTCTCTGTTGTTCCCACATGGGCCAGATGCAGTTGCAATTTGGCTGAAAAATTAGTAAATGAGCGTTTTAGAAGGAACCCATTTAAAGGGGAAGTAGACCATTGCAAGAACAGTGTTAAAATAACAGATAGTCTAAGCTTCTGCCATTTACCTAGCCATATCCTCCAAGGGAGCTGGTCCTAAGTAGTACTTGTTTAGTGATTTATCAAACGTGGATGTGAAACTGCATACATAAATGTGAAACTTATCAGACCAGGAAAACAGAGATGTTCTTGTTCACCTTGTCCCGAACAAAGATTAACAATTGGTTGTGTTAAAGAAAAAAGCTTACACTAAAACTCCTGTCAATGTGGGTTCCATGGAGTTTTCGTCCTGAATCAAGAAAGAAAATAGAAAGGAAATAAGAAGAGATAATTCAAGAASTAATCAATAGAAACTCAGTTAATACTGAAGAAAATTCTCTCATGGCCTTAGCCTTACCTTGTAAAAGTTTACAATAGTCTTTTGGTCATATTCACACTCTCTTCTCTCCAGATACTACACATTGCAAAGGACAAAAAAGGGTTAGGGAATAAATTCTGGTTTTGAGTGAAATTAAAGTAAAAATTGAGGGATATACCTCCATGGCCACTCTCTCTCTTTCAGGACCTCCACGGATGCAAAATGCAGCACCCCACTAACAGAAAGAAGGAAAAAAAACACTAATCAGGCAAGGCCACAAAAATTTTGGCATCATGGAAATTGAAAACAATGAATAAACTCATGAATGGATACTGGAAATTATGGATGAAATCTTACGCAAATGGATCCTTCTTTGGGTTCCAGCGTGAGAGTTCTAGCAGGGTGTTCAGGTGTACCTCTGTGGTCAATACAAGCTGTAGAACGGGAAATGGGATATTAGAAAACTTTTGTTGACAATAATGAATGTTGAAACTTCAAATGTTGATGAAGAAACTTACCAAGGTCAAACACGCGCTTATAATCTCTAATGAAACCAATCACTTTCTCATCGAAGTCAAATCCCGGATTCCACACCAGAGAACCGTAGCCAAAAACCCAAAGAACCATGACGGAATCGAGATCCTGCAAGAACAATTTCCCCAAACCAAAATCAATCAATTAGGGCAGTCAACATCCAAACCCCTCACTTTTCACTCTGTTCCAGAAATCCAGTAATTAAGTTTTGATCAAAAGCTCGTCTAGTACTTGAAGTTGAAGAAATTGAAAAGAAAATAGAAAGGCGTCGAAACGGAAATCCACAGGCAAACCACCAAACGGAGATTCCGGCGAAAAAACAAAATCACATCATTCGAATCGGAAAACGTGGAGAGAGAGAAAAGGGGGAAACCGATTCTTACAAGAACTCCGGAAAATTCTCCCGATACAGCACGAGACGAGGCCCGATCAAAAAGAAATCCCCTGATCAGCTTGAGAGAGAGCGCAARCGCAAGAAAAATGGCAGCAGGAGAGAAACGAAGAGAAGAAAAATTAGGGCGTTTCTCTCTGCACCGCCACCGTTTGGTTGTTCTTCTTTGAGGCTCTGCTTCTGCGCGGTTGTGGGCTGAGGAAGCCGACCAAATTTATAGCCAATGTCTCCCAAAACGGAAACCCATGCGCCATGGATGTCGCCCCCTTTCATGCATGTGCATGCCCATTTATCATGCATCCATAACATTTGTATGACCATTTTTAATCTTCTTTTTAATTTCTAATAAATTCCATTTGGCTTCTAGGTAAAAAATACTAAAAATAATTTATTCTTAGTGCGAAGGGTAAAAGGTAAAATCAAAAAAACATGAATTATGGTATGTATTGAGAGCGAGTGTACAACATGTATAGTCATTACCATGCGYGGATGCACTTCATTATCACCATGCATCATGCACAATAAACTTGTGGTGAAAAAATTAGTTGAGTGGAAGAAGGAAAAATGAGGAAAAAATGGAAGTTCGTTGAACCTGGACGGGTTATCGGCTGTTGAAACATTTCCGAGTCTACTCTCGATTGAAGGCATGACTGTTTTCTTTTTTCTTTTCTTTTCCATATTTTTCGGATTTGATTCAATGAACCTGGACACTCTCATGCCTAATAAGAACAAAATATTAATTGAATTTATTTTCTCCCCAATCAACTCTCCCTTTGATTGGAGTTATTTCAAATCAGGAAGTTAGATTTGGAAATTGTGTTCTTTATTTTTCTTTATTTGTTAAGATATATATATATATATATATATATATATATATATATATATATATATTAACAAGTAAATTAAGCTTCCATCTGGCTGTTCAACTAACGTTCACAAATCTATTAAAATATACAATATAAAAGCTAATTATATTGAACTGGACACTATGTCTTTTTATTTATTTACATAATTAATTTTCTAAAAAGAAAAGAAAGATAATCAAAATTTTATCGTTTTATCTATTTATCTTATTTTATTTGTTTTTTTATGAAATCTTATTTTATTTGTTAACTTTATATTTGTTTAATTACTATTTGTCTAAAACTAATAGATTGACTTTTAAGTTATAATAAATGCAATTAAACCATCTACCATTATAGGGTTCGAGCAGAGAAGAGAGAAACCACGAAGAATTATTTTTATTTATTTATTATTATTGAAAAGAAACTTCGTCAAAGAAATCATTAAGACTACAAAAATTTGATGGTAAACTTCTATACACACTAACTAATCTAATTTGAGAAATTTAACAACCACACAAACGTGTGACCCAAGTTGAAAGTCTCCCTACCAATAGAGTAGGTAGCACCATTAGAGTCTCTGAAAATGAGGAAGAAACAAAAATCTTCAAATGACATCGCCAGAATGTTGATTTCATTAATCAAAAGTTCAGCATCACCTTGTCCAGCAAAAGACTCATGTATCATGCTGATAGCTTCTTTGATTCAACTATAGCTTTTACTGGTCCTAATTGTTGAGCTAGTTTCATCCCCTCATGAATGGCAAGAAGTTTACTCAATAGAGGGTCTGTCACTGTGTGAGTGTTCCCCATTGTCGTACAAGTACTAGATCTATCATCCCGTATCAGAATTCCAATTCCCAATCTTCAATTTGCACATGCAGTATCCGAATTAATCTTGACCATGTCCATCGGATGAGGCATTCACACACATCCGATATCCCCTATATGACGTCCCACCCAAATCAGGGTTGTTCTGCGAGGTAAATCCTTCCATGTACTCGATAATCCATAAGGCTTTCGATGAAACATGAGCATTTGTCCTTTTGTGAATTGTGAAATTCATATCATTCGAAAGTGCTCAACATATCATACTTCGCAAGGTTAATTATGAAGTTGAGAGCATATTCATCCAAACGAACATCAATAAAACAATCATTAAAATGTTGCTCAATCGCTACATTTGAAAGTAGAAGATTTCATATATGTCGAGCCCGGTGTTTAGCAAAATGTTAATTTTATTTGTTAAAATTTGTATAGTTAAAATAGAAAATAAAAAATATTAAAATCAATCTAACTTTTATTTTTTTTCGTTTTAGCGTACTGAATCATCAATATTAAAAGCGATAATAATTATCTAATTCATTGAATTACACTGCAATTATTCAAAAGTTTAATTTCAATATCAACTTTTTTTTAATCAGCATAATTCTTTTAGCATAAATTATAACAAAAAGAATTGGAGTCAAACCATGTATTTTTTTAATACAACATGTGACAAGGAGGATTCGAACTAACAACCTTCCAGTGGTATATAATTTTCTTAATTTATTAAACTATGTTTAAATTAAACCAATTTGTTTATAATGTGAACACCAACAAAAGAATATATATATATAATTCTTTTTAGTACAATACATATATATATATATATATATATATATATATATATATATATATATATATATAACCGGTTTGATGGGCATGAACATAGTACACATGTGATTAAATCCACTCGTTTTTTGGGTTTATAAAAGGAGGGGTAATTTTGGCAAAAACAAATTTGCTTTTGGTTGCATTGAACGGACCAACTTTTTTCTGGCACACGAAACTGGAAACTGGGTGGAAGTTCGAAAGACACGCAAAAGATAATATAAAATAAAAGCTATAATTATAAAGTTTGGTGTCATGTGTTGGAGAGTGAGCACGTGCTTCTGTTTGTTTTTGACGTTTGGACATTGGAATTGGACCACGTGACTGCTCGCGTCCTTTTCCTGTTTTTAATATATTTTCTCTTTCTTTTCCATTTTTTGGCAAACTATTTTTATAGTTAAATAAATTTGAAGGGGTTGGATTCGTAGGGTGGATGAAAAAAAAATCTAACATTAATTAGGGAATAAGATGAATTTAAGTAAAGTTGTCATTTTAAAATTAGACTTTCATTTTGTTAGATGTTATATGTGGGGGTGGGGATTTAAACTCATGATCTATTAATCAGAGATACGTGTCTTAACCGCTTGAGCTATGTTCGATTTTGACGAAGCTGTCGATTTAAAAATTCAAAAACCTACCGACACAATTAAAAAAATATATCATTGTATTAATGAGAAAATATCAGCGGGAAGGAGAGATCATTTGGGCCGCATCCAAAATAGCGTCAATCTCATTAAAGGCCCAAGAGCCAATTAGGAAAAAAATGAAGACCACGAGATTGAAGAGAGATGCTTCAGCCCCTCATTAGCAAGAGAATGTGCAAATTTGTTGAACTCAGAAACATCCAAAAATTAATTGATTCAATTTTGTATATAATATGTTTGTGAATATAATATAATATATATATATTTATATTTATATTTATATTTTAAATGAATTTTAAAATATTTACAAACCTATTAAAATAAAATTGATAGTTCGCATAGATATGCTTTTAAAATAATACAAAATTACAGGCAGCTCCTAGATACCACTTTGGAAGTTCATTGACTAATCTTGTAATTTAACCTCAACAATCAAATAAGAGTGCTTAGATTAGATTTTGTTATTTATTTAATAAAATTTCAAATGGTTTATATTTTAATTTTTGGCTTTTATAAATGTTTATTTAATTCAACATTTTTTTTAAATTACCAGAAGATACTTGTTATTATCCCTCAGAGTTTTTCATAAAATAATTTACCATGAAACAAAATAATTGTGTTTTTAATGCTAAAATATAAAAATTAAATTCATATATGATAAATAAAATATTGGGATCTAAAACAGGGCGTAAACCAAAAAGATTATTACCTAACCAAGTTTAACCAAACCAGATATAGTAGAGAGGTTAACCAAACCGGCACCAAACATTGCATTAATTCAGTTTTTTTTTTCCAACCCGAGTAAGAGTTACATTGCGTAGCAGGACATAAAATAGGTTCAGCTATTTAGAGAGAACTTTAAACATCACATGTGGTGTCACCAGGCATATGACGTTAAATATTAGATTGTCCGGGGTACAGAGATCCATTCGTATAATTCAAAGTTGACGTTATCGAGTCCATCTATACTTTTGAAATGTAATGTCTGAAGATTGACTTGACCTCGGATCTCCCACCTCAGCTACCATCTCTATTGATGAGCTTTTGGCATATTGTTTTGCTAAATTGGCAAGATTTAGCGTCATGCCAGGCATGTCTCATCTCTAGAGAAAAAATCCACTACTACAAAAGTATCATACACCCTATTAGACTCTAACTAATCTCTAAATTTTACACGCTCGCACTAACTGCCCTAACTCACCGCTTCGCCCATGGCTCCACCTCACGAAGAAACTCCTTTGGAGGATGATCTACAAGTCTAATACACCCTTTATTTTACACTATCTTATTTTCCTAATCTCCATGCAAGTACACATTGAGGAATATATTTTCCTACCCAATATACATTTCTTTTCAAAGAAAAAAACTACATCCCTCCAAACTCTACTTTTTACCAATTTAGAGAGATATTTATTTGCTAATAATTTGTGTTAATTTTCATGTCATATGACAAGATTTGATAAATCAGATTATTAATATTTCATGTCAAACGAAAGTAAGCGCCGCCGCGTCAAAGAATGGTGTAGTGCATTTAATTTCTCTTCTTGTAATCATAAGTATAACACATGCATGTATATACCACGAAACGAAGACTTTTAAAACGCAGGATTATTCTCACAATTAAAAATTAATTATGTTAATACCTTTCCCTCTAACTAAGACAATACAACCACCTTACTCAAAATCCACATCACCAGGGAGAATTCAAACGCAAAGAGCGTATGGAGCAATCCCCGATCCAGCGCGAATCCGTACACCGTAATTCCGCCGTTGTTGTGCCGCAAATACGACACTGCCACCAGAAATTACTTAATTAATTTTATTCAATCGATCAAAACGACGCGTCGCAAAATCAAACCAAGTTAGTAAGTAATTTAGATTTACTAACCTAGCGCTTGTCTGGTCTGGAAGGATGAAGGTTGATGCGCGCTCACCGAAATTAAAACGCCCGACGAGTCGGAATCGGTGTCGTCGCCGTCGCCGCCGCTGCCGTCAGGGTGCGGCGTCGGGGGTTTGGTCTGGTCCGATCCAGCGGCGGAGGCGAGGGAAGTAACGAGCATGTGCCATCTGGAAGCTATGGAAACAATCCCTTGGGCTCTATGAGTTATTCTTGCCGCTCCAAATAGGCACAAGAAGAATCCGCATAACTGCACCGCCGAGCAAACCTGCACCCGCCGCATCAATCCTTTTTTTAAATCAGGTTAATTAACTTTTAAATAATAAGCTTATTTCTAAATAAATAATAGGTTAAAAAACTATTTTAATATTTTAGTTTGGTTCGGTAGTTCCCTTTTGATTCTATAAATTTTTTACTCAATATATTAAAAAATAATGTAATAAAACAAAATTTTTAAAATACATGCGTCTTTAACTCGTCCAACCATGCTCCCAAACACACCTTAAAGGTAAAAGATTTTAAAGATAACTTTGACGGTGTAATAATAATAATAATATGCTTAACTACTATATTTTACAAAAAGAGGTTGTGAGTTCGATACTCTACCCTACTTGTTGTACTAAAAAAAACTATATTTTGATCGGATAATAATTCAACTAGTTAAGACATATATATCTTTGATTAAAATATTTTTTTTGTTTGAATCTCCACTCCTACATGTCATTGGTACTAAATCTATATATTTTCACATTTTATCCATTTCGATCATTCTATTTTAAAATCGTTCATGGCCATTTTTAGTCTTTATATTTCCCATTTTTATTCATTTTTGTGATGTACTTTCAAAACGTATATTTTAATTAAAAAGTTATTGTTTTTATTTTTGTATGAAAATTTATTTCCTTCGTAATTTTAACATTACACTTCTCTCAATTTATTGAAATATAGTCATAAATTTATATTAAATAGTGATGTGTCAAAATTTTTGTTCTTTTAAAAATGACTCGAAACCAACGTTTAGAATGGAAATAAACAAAAGTTGTGAATTAAAATAGCATATAAACCTAATAATAATAATAATAAAATTTGAGGTTACCACGACGTCGCCGGAGTTGAAGAAATTCTTCTGAGTTTTGGAGGCCAAAACAAGTAGCAGCGCCACGAACTGGCTGACAGTGATGACCAACAAACACCCTATGATGAAGAACCGGTACCGGTGGCTCGTAACCCACAACTGTTTTTTGATCCTCACGTGTTCGTCGAAGATCACCGCCGCCTCCGATCCCGATCCGCTGCTCCCTTCGAACAACTTCTGCACTCCTTGGAGTCGCAAAATTTGCAACTCGCACGTGAGCCGAAACAATATGCACACCAACAAGAACACCCCCGTCCGGTACACCCACGCCCCCAACACGAGCACGAACATTATCGAGTTCATTGGAAACCCGCCGCTGTTCATGCATTGTGTTAAGAATATGAATACAAATATTAAATATATTGTAACTTGTTTTAGAATAGGATTCCAACATAAGTCATAACCCTATGAAATGATTATATCCAACGCTTAAGTTGATTTCAAAGGTACTTTTGATAACTGTTTTATTTTTTATTTTAAAAATTTATAGTTGTCTTGATATACTTTTGTTCAAGAGAAAAAAAAAATTAAAAAATATTTTTGATCCCTATACTTTTACTAGATAACAATTTAGTCATTGAACTTTAATTTATAACGATTTAGTCTTTTTTTTTGTTTCGTGAAGTAACAATTTAGTCAATGTAATTTAACTTGTAATGATTTAGTCTCTGTAGTTTAAAATTTGTAATAATTTAATCTCTATATTATAATTAAGTGTAAACTTTTATCATATAACACCTTAATCTTTCTAATTCATAAAAATATTTGATCCCTCTTTAGTTTATCAATATATACATACAAGAAACTTAACAAAAAAAAAATTCACGGACTAAATCATTACCAACTTTAAATTATAATGACTAAATTGTTACGTATTAAAATTCAATGATTAAATTGTTACCAATTTGAGAGCATATGGACTAAATCGTTTAGTGAAAGTACATGGACTAAAAATGTTTAAAAAAAAACATGTTTAGAACTTTTTTTTTCGGCATAAATATTGAAAATGTTTATAAAAACTATATAACAAAACAAATAAGTTAAAAATTATTTTAATTGTTATCAAATCAAGTCTAAATTAGGTAAATTGATCATATTTTAGTCTATAAACTTTGATTTTTTGTTTTTTCACCCAATAATACAACTTTGAGTATGTGTATTTTTTTCAGTCCAACAATTGAAAATTCAAAATACAACAAGTTAAATTATTTTCAAGTGGGTGTATATTTTATCTTTTTAATAAACTTTTAAGTACGTATATTAATGAATCCTGCCCGTGTTGTGATTTTGCAAACATTCTCAATTATTAATTAAATAACAAAATGATAAGAAGATTAGAGTAATTATTTTCTAAAAAAACATAAATTTGAAAATCCATGACAAAAAACCGTTATTCTTAAAAAAAAAAACCAAATTCAGGACTAAAATATTTTAAATGCTGAGAGACACGATAGAGATAATTTTATGAAATGTTTGAAAAAAAAAATAAAATGAATTTACATACGGGAAGGAGATCTTGACGGTGGTGAAGAAGGAGATCTTGTGGGCCAGCTCCACGAAGAACGACGGAAACAGAATGTACGCCAAATAACGGAACGACTTGTCGAGCTCACGCGCGTACCCCCGCTGTACGTACACGGAATCCTCCTGCAATCCGTCCAGGAACAGCAGCTGCCGGAGGCCGTACCGCCGGAAGAATCGCGACAGCGTGAAGAATCCGATCGCGGCCAGGCCGGATTCCGGAACCTGAACCAGTTTGTTGAACGAGATCGGATCGTCGATCGGGACATGGACGGCGACGATCGCGACGGCGGGGACGACGACGGCAAAGAGGACGAAGGCGAAGTAGGAGACGAACTTCCCGGCGGTGGAGGAGTGGTCTAGGGCGCACCATTTGAGGCTGATTCGGAAGTTGCGGAGCTCGTCGGAGGTTAGGGATTTGGATCTGCAGTAGGGGGGATGGAGGAGAGAGACGGTTACGTTTGAGTGATCGGCGGAGGTCATGGCGGAAGAAGTGGAGGAGATTTTGAGAGGGAGGCGGCGGGTTTTTAAAGAGAATCGACGGCGAGATTTGTGTGAGAAAGAGGGGAAGCTTTTGGGCAGTGAAGAGAAAGGAAGGTTCAGAGTTCTGCCTTGTGGGAAAGGTTAACTGCCAATAGCCTTCTCTGGTTCTTCATTTTCCACTTGGCGTATCACTTTTTTTTTTCCTTCTACATTAGATTTTTATTGATTTATTAATGTTATTTTTAAGTTTAAATATTGGTTTATGTAATTTAAATTTTTGTCTATTTTTAATCTTACTTTTAAAAATCACCATATCCTCCCCTCAATCTATTTATATATATATATATACTTTTGACAAATGTGATCTATATTTACAAAATTGTATACGCAATTGACACTTCTTTAATACATTAAAGAATGTATGACTAAAATTTCAATAAATTTAGTGAGAAAATGTAATGCTAAATACAAATGAAAATGAAGTAATAATTGCCAATTTATTTATATTACCATAATCAAAATGAATGTTCCAAACATACCATGACTAAAATGAATAAAAGTTTATAAGGACTAAAATAATTAAAAACTGAAAATATGGTAACCAAAATAATATCTAAACTTTTTTTTATACACCATTACAAATTTGTGGAAGAATTTGAGCTTTCGATTTGCGAAACGAAAAAATAATTTACATTAGATAGTCATAAGAAGTTTACCAACATTGTATTGGTAAGTATTGTTTGTATTTATAAGGGTAATTATTAATATTTTTTGCTGTTGAAATATGCCCGATTTTTTTATTTGATATTCTGTGAAAATTATTATCTTTTCCAATGAGTCTAGATAGTAAATGTGACTGTGAAAACTATGATACGTTAAATATTTACATTATACATATTGACGTGAAATGAAATTCATACCAAGGGAAACATTTTTCCCCTTTTTTCCCTTTTTCTTTTTCTTTTAGTACTTTTTTTGCGTTTTCTAATTTTGTATTTTAAACTTTAATATTATTACGCTTCTGATGGCTGCCACGTGGATAGCGTACAGTTGAGTTGGCGTCTTGGTGAAGGGTACTCGGCGACTTCACGGGCAGATAGGAGCAAGAAAACACCTCGTATTCTGCCACGTGGATTTTTTCTCAGCCACAAATCCCAACTTTTTATATCCCTCACGGCTTTTTTTAAATAAAATTAATCTCACTGTAATTTACACTATTACCAATTTTCCCTCGGACAATGTTGAATTTGACTTCTGTCCAAATTGTCCCAAAAAGAGCGTATAAATTATTGATGAATAGAAACCACTTGGCTCTAAGAAAAGAATAATATTTTGTTTAAGTAAATTTAATTCGTACGCAAAGTACAACGTTTTAATCTATAGTCTGTACAAATACTAAATGATTAACTCGTTGGTTTATTTTAATAATATGCAAATGTTAATTTATATGGATAATATTAGAATAATATCAAATTAATTTGATTTCTATAGATATCGTTACCTATAAAAGGCCTAAGGGAAAGGAATGCTGAAAAAAAGTTGTGGGCTGAGGCCCACAACAGACCCGGTTTTCTGGGCCGGTGACCCATCAAATAGGGCTTGAATAGAGGTTACCGTGATCCGATTTCTTCCGGTGTGGGATTGAAAGGCTTCATGCTCAATTCAGTAAGAAATTTAAATTACATCATAATTTTGGCAATAATTTTCAACTTTGCTTCGAGGTTTTCTTTATATATATATATATATAGATATAGATATATATATATTTTTTTTACTTTTTAATTTCATTCCTCATTCGTTTTAACTGTTTTTTCTTTCTTGTTTTATATATTTTTTTTATATATAGTTTTCAGAACTTGTCGCATGACCACTCGTTCGAAAATATGTATTCATACATCAATTTGGATAAGTTGAARAATAAGTAAAAGTAGTTGAATCATTTACCAACTTGGTATAACCTCAATCTGACACCGAGTTGGTGAAGATAGATCCCACGAACATAAAATATGACATCGAATATAAGGTGTAAGAGTGGCAGGGTCATGCTTCATATAGCTCTCGTATGAGAGATATGGAGTCTCTCTTTCTCAAAACTACATGTTATATATAATAATAATAATAATAATAATAATAATGATAATAATAATAATAATAATAATAAATTATGTTTAAAGTTAAATTGAGTTGCAAATATTTTACGTTTCAATTCACGGAATATGCATCTCTATACATAAAATCAACAACTTGCCTACTTTCTATAATGTTCATTTTGGGTTATATACTTTAAAAAAAAAAAGTGATTGCTCTTGTCCATTAATTATATTTTGTAGTCAATAAATTTTGCTCTTAAATTTCCACTTGCAATAACAAAATGGTCGCTCTTTAATATTAGAATCCTAACAAATATTTAGAAATTCATAAATAGCATGTATTAGAATAACAAAAGTTGAAAGTACATCATTTAAAAGAGACATTTTAAATATGTCAACAAAAAAAAATATTTTAAATATAAGCAAACCAAAATGAATCAAAGTCAAAAGTACATCGATCAAATTAATATTGAAGTACCGAAAAATACTAACATTTTTATTACCCACCAACCATTTATGTAAAGCAAATACCAAAGGATACACTAATAAGTAGAGGGGTGAAGTACCAATTAATACAAAATGTTTAAAAAAATTAATACAGAGAAACGACCAATTGGAAAGCAATAATAATTAGGTTTTTAAACCTCCAGTCTACCGGACAGCCAAAATTTTAATAAATTGTATAATAGAGAGATTTTACCATAAATGTATTTGATTAGACCACGTCAATAAATTCATTAATTTAAACTCATTTGATTTTATTAAATAAAAAACCAATAGAGTTTTGTTTTCTTTTGTTTTTTTGGAAAAAAGGTGCATGTAATGTAAATGTAAATTAATCCCAAGCGAATATAAATAATAAGCTCGATAATTTAATATAATATTTGAACTGGCCTGGCCGGCCTGCACCAGCTCATTGTTAGCGGCAAGAATAAAACGACATCGTAGAAGTCACCCTCTGCTCCTTTCTCTCTCTCTTAAATCTCCCCCCTCTCTCTCTTCCCCAATTCCAATTTCCACCATGGCCAAATCCTGGCCCTTCATCTTCTCCCTCCTCCTCAATCTCCTGCCGTCCATTTCCGCCCAGCCACCGCCGCTCCCCGGCGACGCCCAAACCCTCCTCCGATTCAGGTCCTCTCTCACCAACGTCTCCGCATTGGCCAATTGGGACCCCTCCGCCCCCATCTGCGGAGGCGACCGCCGCTTCTGGGCCGGCCTCATCTGCAAAAATGGCCAACTGTACGGCCTCCGCCTCGAGACCATGGGCCTCGGCGGCGCCATCGACGCCGTGGCGCTGGCCTCTCTCCCGAGTCTCAGGACTCTGAGCTTCATGAACAACAGGCTGGGGGGCCCACTGCCGGACGTGAAGAAAATTGGGGCCCTGAAAGCGCTGTATCTGTCGAACAATAATTTCTCCGGCACGATTTCCGGCGACGCCTTCGAGGGGATGGGGTCCCTGCGGAAGGTGTATCTCGGCCAGAATCGATTTTCCGGCAAGATTCCGACGTCGTTGGCGGAATTAAAGGGGTTGGTGGAGCTGGGATTGGAGGAGAATGAATTTAGTGGAAGAATTCCGGATTTTGAAGAGAGGGATTGGAAGTATTTGAATCTTTCGGATAATCAATTGGAGGGGCCGCTTCCTTCTGCCTTCAAGAACTCCAACTTCACTTCATTTCTTGGTAAGTTCCTAATTCCAAAAAAATCCCCAAAAATATATATATTTTTTACTTTTTTTTAACGATAAATAAAAAATATTTATGAAAATATTGTTTTCATAAAAGTCCCTTTTAAAATGTATGTTAAAATTTACGCACTTACTAACACCTACTTAATAGTGACACGTCGGAAAATTGACAACTATCTATTTTATTTTAATTTTTTTATGTTTTCAACTTTTTTTTTAATGGTAAGTGTTTTAAAAGTGGTAGGTACCTGCTTAACAAGCTAAGCTTTATTGTTTTTTAATTATGTTTACTTGAGTATGGTAAGTAAAATTGGTGTTTTATATTTATAAAAAAATTTAAATTTATTGTAAATAAATAGATAAAATAAAAAATTTACCTCTAACCATAAAATTTTAATTTCATCATATTAGAACTCTGAATTGGAAAAATATTGCAATCTTTGCAAATTTTACCTTATGATCTTCTAGGTATATTTAATGATGAAAATTTGATGATAATTCTGAAAAAAAAATAATGGAAATATATATATATATATATATATATATATATATATATATTAATTTGGTGAATTTTAGGATATTTGTTTAATGATGCATCGGAGAGTAGTTTTGTGTGAGGATCGAGTTTGGAAAGTTTTCTTACCCTAAAAAAAAAAGTGGATAAATGTAGCAAAATTGAATGATAAACATTGTACTCTTACAAATTTATAGTTTTTTTTTTAATATATGTAAGTTTAGAGTTCGATTTAATAAAAATAAAATTTTTGGAAATATGGATTACATTGAACCGAGTGGATATATGGTGTCATTTATATGTAGTGCAACCTAACTATTAAATAATTATTTTTACTAAATAGCTCGTCCGTTATTTTTAATTATTAATAATGTAATTGAATTTGTCGCGTCATAAATATTTTTCCACGTGTCGAAATTGAAATGTACTTTAGTTTTTTTTTTTTTAATTTACTATAAGCATCATTTTAACTATATTAAACCAAAATCTCTTTCCCCTTCACACCATTAATAATTTACAATTTTTTATTCTAAAAATGCAATTTTCATTTTCCATATATTATTTAATTTGAGAAACCAATGTAACAAAATTAGTCGGTCACACTCATCGCTCAGGTGATAACTCATATCTTACTTACATTTGTCAGCAGAAAAAAATAAAAAAATTAGATAAAAACAAAGTAAAACATTGTTATTTAAGAAGATACAAATAAATAAGCAAAATAAACTGTTTCTCAAAAGAAATAATGCATGCCATTAATCTAACTCACAGAATATTTTCTAAGTGTCACGCACGTCGGTCCAAATATCTCAATTAACATTTAAATTAATAGGATAGCAGAAGATTCTTGTGTGGTAGCATCACCCAATTTTATAAATTCTTTATTTTATGTTTATTGTTGCATTATCCACTATGTTTTAATTTATTTTCATTCAAATTCATTATTTCTACTTTCATTTTTTCCTCAATAACTCATGTTGAATACCCGATATCCACTTTCATTTTCTCGTCCATTTTGGTTCTATACTTTCAACTTTGATTTATTTTAATTAAATTTTCAAAATATTTGTTTTGACATTTATTTGTAAAATTTTAACACAAATTTTATACACAATTGAAACATTTTAATACAATTTTATAACTACATTTTCAAAAAATTTTAGGTAATGAAGAATCATACTTTTTTATCAAAATAAATGAGATAAAAATGAAAATTTGGGACCAAAATAATAATTATTTTTTTAAAGTATAGTAATTAAAAACAAACATTTTAAATTTATATTAATTAAAATAAAAAAAGTTGAAACTTGAAAGTATACAGATTAAAATAAACATCAGATTACTAAAATGTAAAGTAAAAAAATATAAGAATTAAAATGGTTTTTAAATCAATAATCTGAAACACATTTTTTTAAGAAAATTATACTAAACTGCATAAAATAAATATGTATTTATAGAAATATTATTACTTTTTTTTTTTTACTTAAATATCGCAAAGATGACCTTTAGTTGGTCTCATGTGATAATGGTATAAATTTGTAATTTGTGTTATTTTTATAAAATTTTAAATCAAAGCTATATATATAAATATAAATTTATTTTTTGTGCTATTTTTTAATTCATTTTTTTCCTTTCAATTCAGCCTTAATTAAATCTGGAAATTTTTGTTTAGGAAACAGCGGTTTATGTGGGGAGCCACTGGCACCATGCAATAATAGATCTTCCGCAAAGAAGTGGTACATTCTGATCGGAGTATTCTCCGGCGCCGCCGCCTTGATCCTCCTCCTCATCATCCGCCGCTTTCTCCGGTCGTCCAAATCATCCGCCGCCGTATTCGACGACCCAAAGCCCAAAACCAAATTATTCTCTCCCAAAAACATCTTCAAAAAGGAGAGGTCCCACTCCCACCCATATTCCTCGACCGACTCGGACGAGAACCCGAAGAATGGCGGTCCGACCGGGTCGGCTTTGTGCTTCTTGCGAACCGACCGTCCGCGGTTCGGATTTCAGGAACTGCTCGGCGCCTCCGCCGAAGTTCTGGGCAGCGGGAGCTTCGGGTCGTCTTACAAGGCGTTGCTGGCGAATGGGTCGGCGGTGGTGGTGAAGAGATTCCGGCAAATGAACGCCGTCGGAAGAGATGAATTTTACGGCCATATGCGGCGGCTCGGCCGGATTTCGCACCCCAATTTGCTGCCGCTTGTGGCGTTCTATTATGGGAAGGATGATAAGCTTCTGGTTTCTGATTTTGTTGAAAATGGCAGCTTGGCTAGTCACCTGCATGGTAAGTTTCAAAAATTTGACCTTTCTTTGGGGGTTAAATTGGTAATTTAAAAATTTAGTCTTTTATGATTTGTTCAAATTTCACAAATTATTATAAAAATTATGAAATTTGGTATTATAGTTTTGAGCTTAATTTTAAGTTGACCCATATGGTTTTTAAAATTTTAAATGAGTTATTACCATTTGAATTTAGTTTAAAGCGGTCCAATGGTTTTGAAAATTGGACAATATTTACTCATACACCAATCAGTAGAAACTCATATTAAGTTTATGATACGGTTTAGTTTCATGTGAATGTCTCTGAAAATTTTATATAGCTATAATATAATATACCTAAAAGTTTGTTGGAGATTTCACTAATCTATCTATATATAGGCGAACATTTTTATGTAAAAAAGCCAATTAAGTCTCTATGAACTCATTAAACCGCATACTATTTTGATCTCTGTATTATTGGCTGCTTGGATTTGGATTCATTTTGGTTTGTACTTTTTGTCCAGCCCGACGAAAACTAGGAGATCCAGGCATGGACTGGCCAACTCGTCTTAAAATCATAAAGGGAGTAGCCAGAGGCTTATTCCATCTCCACAAAGAACTCCCTCACTTGAGCCTTCCCCACGGCCACTTAAAATCCTCCAACATCCTCCTCGGCCAACACTTCACCCCAATGCTCTCCGACTACGCCCTCTCTCCCCTCCTCAACAAGGACCACGCCCACCACCACATGGCTGCCTACAAGTCCCCGGAGTTTGCTCGCCACGATCGAGCCTCCAAGACTGCAGACGTCTGGAGCCTCGGCATCCTCATCCTTGAGGTCCTAACGGGCAAGTTCCCAGCCAACTATCTCCGCCAAGGGAAAGGTGCGAACGCCGACTTGGCTGCCTGGGTTGACGCTGTGGTTCGGGAGGAGTGGACTGCAGAGGTGTTCGACAACGACATGATCGGTGTCGGGGTCGATGACTGGGATGGGGAGATGTTGAAGCTTTTGAAGATTGGGATGTGTTGTTGTGAATGGGAGGTGGGGAAGAGGTGGGGGTTAAAAGAAGCTCTGGAGAGGATTGAGGAGTTGAGCGAGAGAGGTCATAATTTTGAGGACGAAGATGATGAGTATTACTCTTCTTATGGGAGTGAGAAAGATTTGCGTTCTTCCTCTTTTCATAGGAGATCAGATGACGAGTCTTCTTTTTTGAATTGACTAGAGCTAGATGAACTTAAAATATATATTCAACGATTATTAGGGATAGTCATATGTGTTGGTTATATTCAATAATTTTTTTAAATTTGGTGGATTTTTTTTATTACTTTCCAAACTATAGGGTTTTTCCTTTTCCTTTGTATTTTAATGGGCTGATGTCTATTGATTAGTTTATACAAAAATGTATACTTCTTTCTTTGTTGTAATGCTATATACTTTTATTATGTTAGTAATAATAATAATGAAGAGTTCATTACTATTGGAAATTTGTAGGTGGAACTTGTTTGGATCTCTTTTATGAGGCAAATAATAGAATGTGATCAATATGTCAGATGAGCTCTTACATTATCACTTATTTTAAAAATATTGTCTATCTATCATTATTAGTATAATAAATCAGGCAAAATTCGATTAATAAAATACCCATATTAAAAACAAAGGTTAAATTATGAGTTAGTTTATATGGGATTGTAGTCTAATCGAAAGTACTTTTGCCATGACCAGGAACTATTCTCACTCAAAGTTTTCATGCTTGTATATGAGAAAATACTCGTCATTTTCATGACTAAAGTATGTGATAATGAATTACTAAAAAACACTAAAAAAAGCATAAAATGGAATATCAAAATTATTTGTTATTAAACATTTATTTTAGGGGATTTAACATCTTTTATTACCATTATGTTATTAGAGATACATTGTCTAGATCCAATTAGGAAGCTATCCACACCTAATTAAAACAACAAATCACGTAAAAAAAAGAGATCAAATTGGGAAAAAATTTATATGTATGTTTCTCTAATAATGTTTGAATTATACAATTTATTTCAAAACTTTAAATATTGGGCTTGGATCCACTGGGCCTCATTCATATTCGGCCCATTTCATTACGCTTTTGCTTAGAGTAGCGGTCAGTTTCAATTCAGTATCCATTCTTCTCGCGCCTCTGCCCGCCCACACTCTCTTCCGGCGCGCGCGGTTTTTTCTTTCCTTCTCGGTTTCGCTTGGTTCCCGCCGGCGGGATTCACATTACCATTTTCCGGTTCTCAGTGGCCGCCGGTGCTCTTCCTGTCTCATTTGTAAGTAAAAAATGACGTTCTACTGCTTTGCCTGATATTGAGATTGTCATCTCGATTGTTATCGAATCTCACACTTGAAGCTGAAACTGGTATATGCATAATCCATGCATAGGTTTTAAGAATGAAGCTTAATGTTACAATTGAGTTTAGATGATTTCAAATATTTTTTTTGATGGTACTGATTCGATGACGGTCAGGTTTTGAAGGTTTCGCTCCCTTAAGTTTCATGGCTTGGTGGGAAGGCGTTGATGAAACTCGTATTCTCATTGCCCCTGGTAGCTCTCGCTTCGCTTATCTCTCGGATTCAATGTTTCAGTTCATCTCGATACTTTAATTTACTTGTTATTTCCGTGTTTTATTTGTTTATTTTTCACATTCTTGATCTCGCCATTTCTTAAAGGTAGTCAGCTCTCTCTGCAATCTTAGCTTCTATTTGCTGTTTTATTCTGATATTTATTTGCGTATAGAATTCCTGACCGTTAATGAAGGGATGTGCACGAAAGTCATAATTTCAATTGCCTATTTTTACTTGCCACGTTTTTTTCCCGATGAATACCAAAGCTTGATTGATACCATCATACAGCAGTTGCAATCTAAAAGATCGTAGGCCAAAGTTATTGATGTTATTTCTTTTGTATGCGTGTTCATGTCCTTTTATTTATGTAAGCACCTTTGATAATTTGTAAATTTGTTTCATTTTATTTTTTTGATAATTTGTAAATTTGTTTCATTTTATTTTTCTTACAATTTTCTGGCTCTATTACAGATCAAGGGGTAAAAGGAAATGATTCTGGATGCTTGCTTTCACTTCGCCATCCAAAATCAGGTAATTTAAAGGATAAGTTGTCAATCCATCCCCACCCTCAGTAATAACGAATCCTTACATCTTCCCTTCCCAGCAATCTTTTGAACTCTGAAAATAAACAATAAAGGAAAAAGAACTGTCAACTTTTCAAACTATCCTGATATCTTGTATCTATGCGACTGGTACACTAATAAATTATCAGGTAAGTGCTGGGTAACACTTTTTCCCTCTAAAAACGGTCTTCATCTTTTTTCTATTTGATGGAGCTTGTTTACAAGTGGAGGGAAATTATAGTTAGCTGAATACTTTATTTGGTTAACTATCCTATTGAATCCACTTGACTATTTAAATAATACCAGTTTAATATCTTCGAGCATAACTCTATCACGGAAAACTGTATGAAATTGCATAAACGCTAGTGAGTGCTCATCATATTTGTATAAAAACATTCTATTCATTGAGTATATTGATGTACTTTTACAGGAAATACAACATGCTTTTTATACGGAAATGAGATGCTGAAGGAAATTCACTGGTTTAAGCAGTCATATTCATCGTGGTTTTTGGGAGACTATATTACTGAAGGTAAACCAGCTACCTGCACTGAAAGTCTTTTTGTGGACGACTTATTTCTTCTGTCTTTCTGCACGCATATGTTCTATTGATTTAAATCTTCTGATGGGTCAGCTAATTCAAGTATAATGTATCGAAAGTAAGCTATAAAATTCAAGTAATTTTGAATCAATAATTGGAAATAAATATTGAGTACGTCATCGTAGTTGGGTCTTAAGCATGCTGTAAATTTATCTTAGAATGATACCGTTGCATTTTTTTTTCATCCCTTTGTTCTTATAAGCAGAGATATGGTTATTCTTGGGGCTAGTGATGGTCTAAATGCTAAAAGGATACCAACAAGAAGCTTTTGTATGCTATAATGATTCACGTCTTGGAAACTCTAGATGTTCAACGTTAATACCATTGCCTTGGTATCAGCTTTAAAAACATAGTTTAGCTCATTTGTAATTGAGGACCAGCCCACCCTTTCTGCTGTTTACTGAATAGGAAGTATCATATATTATTTTGCTTCTGCAGATGGTCGTCTCTATTCTGCCACTCCAGTAGATCCGGTATTTATTTTCTTGCCCATTTTTGAGGAAGCTAGAATGAAGGTATCCTTACTGCAAATTTTGTATGATATCATAATTGAGAGATGGAACATAATCATGTGTTGTATGCTTCATTATTTTCATATATGTCTGCAATTTGCTTGGAAACTAGAAATACAATTTCAAGTTTTATCTGGTTTCTCTGCAGTTTATATGGTTATTGTTTGTGATGATATAATTGACCTAAATGTGATGGCTGATGCACAGATAGTTAATTATGTTGTCCATTCAAACTCATTATAATATATTTACGGGTGCTGAAACTACTTGTAATTTTTTCCCTTAATTTAATGATAAATTTTGAGAATTTCTTTCAAAATTCACGCAGAAGAGAGATGATCCTGGGAAATTCAGGCAATTAGATGACATAATGTTCATCAATGGGTATCCTGGTTATCAGCGTTTACTGTCTGTTGCAGAAAAGTCTATGCAAGTAGTTTGTGAGGTTAAAGGTGGGCAGGTTTATATGATTAGATTTAGAGCAAAATTTCAAGCATGTCAATAATCTATTCTCTTCATTTCTGTTACCTTGTCTGCTGCAGAGGTTGGATCATCTAGGTTTTTTAGGCTTGATGATTCAAAGGTATTGGCATGGTTATATCACAAGGTTTGTGTTCGTCCTCTCCACTAACAATTTCCGAGAGCGTTTTGCTTATGACGAGAAAAATTTAACAATACATATCACGATCAGCATGTCCATACAGATTTAGCATTTCTGGTTGACAAATCCTATTTTACCGTTTATGTCAGTTTCTAGGAACTAAAAAGCTAAACCATCTTTCATATTGGCTAGAATCCAATATGTTACTAGCATGGGAATATCTAACAGCCAATTCTTCATGGTGTTTTGCTCTTTGCCATAACCTAGCCGTTTACTTCCATAAAGCAACTGTTTTTCCTTTTCCATAATATTTTGTAAAAGAGATTACGTGGATTCTCTATTTTATTTTCTGACTTTAATTGGTACAGGTATGTCAGCTGAAAAAAACCCTATGCACACTGGATAAAAACTATGCTGCAAGGGAAGAAAAAGATACATGTATAATTCTGGAGAGAGGGCAACTTATGACCCCTTTATATGTCATTCTTTTTAATATCTGCACTGTAGAAAACGATTCATTTATATCATCTGCCTCATCTGAAAAAACTATATAAAGGGTACCATCTGTAGTTTTGCATTGCACCTGATTAGTCAGAAGCTACTATATTCATACATCAAAAGAGAACTAGACTGCTAAGTTGAACTTGATAACCACCATCTGAATAATGCTACTTAAAATTGACGAAACCTTGTTTGTTTCATGTGAAATTTTCATTCACACTAATTTTTTAAGGCTAGTGTAGTGAAATGTTGGAAATTGTTATGGATTTTATTTTACAAATTACGTAGCATGATAATGTGAGTAGTTGATATAGTTAAAAAGAAGATGGCCGAAAGAATGAACTAACTGTTTTGGAAAAAGAAACTAAATTTGTGGACTGAACCTCCTTTGTGAGGTAAAAAAACAAAGGGTTCTTTGCGTGCCAAACCAAAATCAGATGGTATGGTACCATCATTGTATTCATTATTCAGAAAAACTGGAAAAATAAAAGAGTATTTTAGTTAGTACAGTCCTTGATTGTAGGTATTTGTGTTTGAATGAAATAATAGCTTCTCTTACACCAATTTTTCTCTATTGGTACAGTAAGCGACGCAGTTTCAATATTGGGGGAATACTTGAAGGATGAACCATGGTTGAAGCTTTTATGTGACCATCTCAAGTATTTAGTCCTCAACTATAGCAATTAAGTTGCTGTACATTTTACAGTTCCATAAATGGGTACATTATGAGGTGCATGGAATTGGCTCTATTTGATTGTCCTGAGGCTGCACCCTGCTGATTTTGTTTGCAGGTTAAATTTTGCCGAAGCAATCAGAAAAGCATCGGATGCAGAAAAGGCTCCTATAAGCATAGAGAACAATTTTGATTCTAATATCTCACAGGTATAATTACCAATGACTTATAATTTCTTTAATCTTCTATTGCCTTTTTCATTCGTGCCACGAAGGTTCGTAAGTGTAACTATGTTTGTCTGTATGATTATTGGTATATGATGTGTGGCCACCTTGAAATATTCCAAATGGTACATGTCTTATGGCTTTTGTCCAAAGCCAAGGGAGAAGTTGGCCTACATTATTTTGTTTTTAGATGTTGTTTACTTTGAGGATGGAGATGTTTGGGTGGTGGAAGTTGGCAACATAGAGTGCGTGACTTATTAACTAGTAAAAACCACATCCCAAATCTATCATGATGTGTGGCCAAATGGTTAAAAAACGCTTCTAGAGGAAGCACTTAATGAGTTGAAATGGCAGGATAAGAGTAGGAGTGGCGCAAAGAATACAAGAAATGGAAAGCAAAGCAAGAAGCCTAAGGTGGAGACACAATCACGGAACATCAAGGACATGTTTTCAAAGGCTACAAAAAGAAAAAACTGAAGCATTTCAGATTTCAGATATTTGATGATCTAAAGCAGCCAACAAATTAGGTCGCCACTCGCCAGATGGTGTCATTTGTGCACATTAACTCACGCCTATCATGTAATGCCTCTCCCTTTACTTTCTGATCTGACAATTTTAACTTGCCTATAAATGCAACAGTTTCGATTCGACCTGGCTGAATGAAGCTATGGAATGGTATATTTATCTAACTAAAAGGTAAAAGTTTAAGGGACTATTTTGTTTCTTTGAGCCACTTGAAAATTGAACCTTTCAAATGCTTGTAATGGTGCAGGCTGAGGAATAGGATGCCAAACGAGGTAGGACTTTTGGAGCCCGTTTGGTAATGTTTCTATTTCTCGTTTTTTGTTTTCCATTTTTAATAAATGAAAACAAAATTATGTTTGGTAATAGTTTATAAAAAAAATAGAAACAATTATTTTTCGTCCTCTAAAACTTCAAATTGATAAAATTAAAATTTTATATGAAATTTAATTTTTAAAATTAAATATTCATTTTTATGTTATATTTATTTTTAAATATTTATTATATATTTTATGAGTAAAAAATAATAAAATAATACTTTTATTGATATTTTGGAAAAATGGGAAACGGGAACAATATTGTTGTTTCTAAAAAATTATATATAATGTTAAATTTTTCTTAAAAGTGAGAAGCAAGAAAAGCAATAATATTTTTCAAAAACTAAAAATTAGAAACAAGAAATAAAAAATTATATATAATGTTATAAATTTTTCTTAAAAGTGAGGAGCAAGAAAAGAAATAATATTTTTTAAAAACTAAAAATTAGAAACAAGAAATAGGAAGGCTATAAAAATGAGGTTCAACCCCAGCCTACCTTGAAAAAGGCACTTAACATTCGGTTTAAGATTCTTTTGAAGCAACTAATGTTGATTTTGTTTGGTTACCATGCATTATTCTAAGCTTTTTATTTCTATAAAGCCAGAGATTCATAATCATTTTTTTGAAATGTTTTTCAAAAGGATAAATGTCTTTAGTTTGTTTGTTTCTTCTTAATTTTTTAAAAAGTTTTTGAAAATGATTTTTTCATTGAAGTTTCAGCTAAAATATTTAAGAAATTTGATAAGACTTCAAAAATGTTTTTTTATATGATAATATGGATTAATGAAAAAATAATCAATATTACAGAATAATAGTTTTTAGATACGTATAACGATCTGTTCTAAAAAAAAAAAAAAACCGTATAACGATAAACAAGCAAGGGGTCGAGTAATTGAGCTTGAATTATCTGATCTTGCAAAAAATGTAGGATATTAATACTATTAGCAAATGTTGATAATTATTTTTCTAAATATTGATAGCAAAGAAGATTAAATGTGTAATTCGAAGTACGTGCATGAATTACAAATTAATGGTGGCTAAATATGTAATTTTTTTTGAGATTGTTAGTCTCAGATTTTCTTATAACAAATTAATTAAATTTATTGATAAATAAATGCTCATAAAGAAGCTGTAAATAGAAAGCATTTTTTTCTTTTTTATTTTTTGACATAAGAAAGCAAATTGTTAAAACCTCGTTTGGGTGATTGTTAAAAGTTTATATGTACCTACATTTTCTTTTGTTTAATTTTTTTTATTATTTAAAGAACACATTTAAAAATTTAGCTAAAATTTAAAAACCCATTTTTAAAAATAGATTACAAATTAAAGAAAAATGTTAACTAGCAGAAAAACAAAGACTATCAAACCGGAAAAAAAAAAGGAGGAAGTATTTTGAATTTTTATCTATAATGGTCACTCAGAATTTTGAGTGATTTCGAATCTGAGACAGATTTGATTTCGTTGTTTGTTATCATAAGAATAATCTGCTATTACGTGATTTTGCAAGATTAATAGGGATTTAAAGTAGATTATTGTTATTATTTTTTTAGAGGTGAATTACTTATTTAATCTTATCCTATTTTAATAATTTATTAACAAATTAAGATTGAAAGCCTGCATTAATAAACTTTTTATTTTCTTGCATAACTCTCAAACGATAAGAATTTCATTTCGGAAAATACTTACCTCCTCAACAATGAGGAGAAATCTTGTCCTCCTCACCATTAAATGTTGGAGCAATATTGTCTTTACTATCGTTAAATATTTAACAATTCATCATTTTTTAAAAAAACTTTTTATGTTTTTTCATTTATCTCTTTTAGTTATCAAATATTTGTCAARGACATGGTTGTTAAATATTTAACGGTGATAAGAATAAGGTTGTTCTTTATCAGTGATGAGCCCATGTCTTTAGTGATGAACTAATGTATTTAACGGTGAGAGGACATGACAAAGTATTCTCCTTTCATTTCATTTCAACCAAGATAAAATAATTTCCTCATTCCAAATTACAAATTTGAAATTCATTTCACTGAAATTAATTTTTGAAAAAGGGCAAAAAGTGACATGGGCTCACTTTCTTGTGTGTATATGACAGTGACCATGGCAGTAGAATTAGAAGAAGGATCTGAAACTCCCGATAATGGCATATGCCTTTTTATGAGCATCAAATACTTCCTCCGATTAAGTGGGTCTCTTCTCTCCTTCACTTTGAATTTGAAAACTCTGATTACTGTTTAATTATTGCTCTGTTCTGAAACAGGATCATCATCTTCACCGACGAGGTCAGTTGAACAAAATTTTTAGCTTTTCATTTGGGAATTGAACCATAAACATCCACCATCTATTTAGCTACCTATTATGATTATATGAAATTCAAAGTTATTGTTTTATATATGCTTTCTTCTCTCTCTCTCTTGTGGAATTTTCTATTAACGTCCATACTTGAAAGAAAAATTCTATTCCATCATTTTCTTTTTGGATTTCTCTCTAAAACTATTCTCTCTTTTGTCCAACTTGTATAGGTTGAAATTATTCTCTGTTTTAATAAACTTACTTGCTGGTTTTCTGGTATAGAGCCCTTTTCAGGAGAGAGAGTTTTCTTTCCTGCTATAAAATTCTCTTGGTTTCCAACTTGTCTAGGTTTCTGATATATCACCATTTTCAAGGGAGAGAGAAATCATTTGATTTATTTCCAACCAGAAAATAGTTTTATATTGATTAGTCGGAACTTCCTAAGATATTTGGAGAGACTAAAAAATTTCGATCCAAATAAAGTCTAATCTCTTTTTCAAAAGGAAAATACTTGCTCCTCACTAATAAGGAGAAATTTTATCTTTACCAACATTAAATATTTGACAAACTCATCCTTTTCTAAAAAGTAAAATAAGTTTTTCTGAACACTTCCCTTTACCAGAGGGAGACAAAATGAAAAGAATAAATGTTAGGGGCAAAAAAACATAATTTCTCTGACTGGCTGACACTAGCAAAAGGTTAGAAAAACTTATTTTGAGAATCTAAGTCAAATTTCATTTGGACCTAAATCAGAGGAGAGAAGAGAGATTTTATTATTCTTTTTTAAGAAATAACATGTATTAATTCTCTTTCAGAAAAAGAAAAATTGCATTTCTCCCCTAAAAAAACTGAATGGTGGGCTGGAGAAGAGTCGGTAGAAATAGTATTGTTACTTTGCTATTTGTATAAGAAAAAAACTTCCCTCCTGAAGATTGAGGAGGAAGTTTTTTTTGAATTCCTGTGTGGTCCAGTAATACATAGACAAGTGGAATTTTTAATTTTACATAATTCATACGTGGTCCACTTGTCTATATGTTACCGAACCACACAGAAATTCAAGAGGAGCTTCCTCCGGCTAATTTGTCTGTCTCATTCTCATATTTTTGAGTATTTTTATCTTTTTCTTTGTTAATCTAAAATTATTCAACTTGTCCAGTTTTTTGGGTATTTCTTTTCATATTTTTGGGTATTTTTCTCATATTTGTATAATTGCATTTCTCCTTTTTGCCGACTTGTCCAGTTTTCTAATGTATAACCCTTTTCAGCAAAGAGAGAGGCAGAAGAAAGAATGGAAAGAAAAAAGAAAAACAATCATTTCCAATACATGCTTTTGTATTTTTATTCCACTTTATCCTGTTTTTATTTTTATTTCTTACCACTTATCTATAACCGGATGGATAATTGGATATTCCAATTCCTTTCTGTTGCGCTTTTATTTCTAACCTCCAGATCGTTCATATTCGTCACTTTTCTTCCCACGAAAAAGTGCATTGGAGAATATTATTTCCCTCTTTGACTTACCTGCCATCTTCACAACGCCATGGCAGAATATTAGTAGACTCCAAGTAATCATCCCTCCAAACGTTGCAGAATTCGCTTCAAGTGTAAGACTCTTTTGGACGGAATAAACCTCAGTGTATATAAAGGAGTCTCTTTGATGAGTCTGTGAAAATTGGTGTCTTCTTCCCCTTCTTGCAGTTTCTAATGGCAGGGCCTGATTGTCAAGCCAATCAGGACAAGAATGGTGATATTCTGCAGATTTTAGCAGCTCAAGGGGTTGGCTTCCTTCTCTCCGGTGAAGAAAAGGTTCTGTTCTGCGTTCTCTCTTGTTTAGAGTTAAATTATAAATTTAGTCATTTAATAGGGACCTACACTTTAAAAGGTATTTGGTAGATCTTGTGAACTTTCAATTTTATGCCCAGTAAGGTTGTTGTTAGAGATCTATTAGATATAACTTTAAAAGTCTAGAGAATAAAAAAATTCATTTTTTTCTACGTTATTGTTACTCTGTTGCCTAAATTCAAAGTCCATTTTCAAACTTTTTACTGTATTTGGTAACATAGTTAAAATTACTTTTAAAAATTCTAAAAACACTTTTAAAGTGCATCTAAAATTCTGTAATTAGCTTTGATGGAAGTTTCTGTTTCTGATACGCATGTTATTCATAGCAAATCGAAACCCAAAAAAAAATGATAAATCGATCTTTATATACAATAGGTGTCACCGAAATTGTGTGCCGGGAAGATGATTTGCCTCTTCTTTTCAGCAAACTGGTGTAGACCTTGCAGGACTTTCACACCACAGTTGGTTCAGCTCTACAACACTCTGCAAACAAGAGGCGAAAAGCTAGAGATTATCCTCGTATCTTTAGACCATGACAAGAATGAATTTGAGCAGCACGTTCGGACCGTGCCATGGCTGGCTGTCCCATTCGACGTTGAGTTACGGAAACTATTGTGTGGGAAATACCACGTCGATCGCATCCCGTCCTTTGTTCCGCTTTGTGGAGATGAGATTTCGAAACAGAATGATATGATTGGCTTTATTGAAGACTATGGCGCTGAAGCATTTCCTTTCACAAGGAAGAGAAGGCAGGAGCTGAAGTCTGTGGATTGTGCCAAGCGTGAAGAAGGAAGGCTTGAAGAACTCCTAGGGAACCGAGGACATAACTATGTTATTTCTAGACATGGAGGAAAGGTAACACCAAACAATCTGATAACTTATTTCTGATTTATTCAATTTTCGTCAACTTTCAAATCGTCTATTTTAGTCTCGTTTAACTTACAAAACATAATAATTTTGGTCCTTTTTGGTATTCTGCCATCAATTATAGCCCCTTCGTATACTCCCCTCAGTCAGTATATGTGGCTTCAGTACATTTTTATATCGGGTAGGTTATGACTAACATTCTTCCTAGATTTGAAAATTTACGGAAGGCCTAAACAAGTGGCTATCAATATTAGTTGATGAAGAAATGATATTACGGAGATTCGAACACAAGACTTTTTGCTTTGATACCATGTTAAGTCATAATCAACCTAAAAGCTTAAACTGATAGGTTACGACAAATTTAATGATTTATCAACATTTTAACATAAACTACGAAACAATCTGATTTTTTCCCCGAATTTTAAGGTAAAGTTCTGATGTTAAAGTTCATCTCATTGCAGACACCAGTATCTCAGCTAGGTGGCAAGACAATAGGCCTCTATTTTGGTGCATATTGGAGCCCTCCCAGTCGTTCATTCACAGAAAAACTTTCCAAAGTATACAAGGACATCATGGACACTACAGAAAACCATTCCTTCGAAGTAATCTTGGTCTCCACGGACCGAAACCTCGACGAATTTAAACTCAACATAATAGACATGCCGTGGCTCGCGATCCCATACGAGGATGAGACCCGGCGAGACCTCTACAGGATCTTTGACGTCAAGGGAATCCCGGCATTAGTCGTGATCGGAGTGGATGTAAAGACAGTGAGCGAAAATGGAAGAGGCTTGGTTTCCTTGTATGGGGCAGAGGCATTCCCATTTACAGAAGCAAGAATAGAGGAGCTGGAAGAAGCAGTGAAAAAGGAAGCAGAGGAATTGCCTTCAAATGTGGAGGACATAAAGCATGAGCATGAGCTGAAATTGGAGCTGGCAAAGGCCTATGTGTGTGATTTTTGCAAACGGCATGGCAGGTTTTGGGCATTTTCTTGTCATGTTTGTGATTATGATCTTCATCCAAGCTGTGTTGAGCAGAGAAATGTATAACAAGTAGTAATAAAGTTTGAAGACGGGAGGTAATTTTAGTTCACGATATTTTTTTTTTGACGGATCGTAACACACTGTCTCGAGCAGTTTAAAAAGTAGAAATTTGAATGTCTGACCTTTAGAGAGGTTATTGGTGCCTTAAGTAGGTTGGCGAATATAATAATTTTTTCCTTTCTTTAATTGAGTTCAACAATTGTGAGTGGGAGATTGAACCATTAATTTTTGAGATTGTAATAAATACTTTTTCAATCCAGTTATGATGTAGTCTTTTAATTTTAAATTTGATCGATTATACCTTTTGAACATTGGTGGTTGCATTTCAAAAATTACATTTTTCTTTATTGTATTAAAGAAAATTGTGAAATTTATTAGAAAGTATCGAGATATATAAATAATAAATAATATATATATATATATCTCTTAGTCATGTCACAATAATTTCAAAGAAGATGTCGTGAATTCAGCCTGCATGCTATCCAAATTGACAACAAAACGAAGATACACTAAATGCACGTCGACTCCATTTATGACAAATTTAAGTTCAACTTTCTTTAATGTAACTCGGATTTAACTTCAGTTTATTTATTGTCAACTTAGACAGCATATAAGTTAAGTTCTCGACATCTTCTTGGTGACATAACTAAGACGTCTTATTTTATATCAATAACATTATTTATTTTCTTTCAAAAGATAGACATAGACTATAGTATTATTACGAGGATAAAGATTCAAATTTTCAACCAATAAAAAAAGTTACAAACCTCTCCAACAAAAAACCAAAGCTACAAGAGGCCACCTGGATGAGGTGTCTCAAGTTGGGAAAATTGAATTGGGAACAACAAAATGGAACATCAGACAGACACTTCCAATTTTTTGGGAGCCAGAAAACAGCAACAAACACAAACCCGCAAATCATGGGTCTCTCTCTCATTACCCAAAGATGGAGCCTTTTTCAGTTATTTTTGGTAACTCCCCTCGCCTCTGCCCATCATATCAAAATCACCCTCTAATTGCAAGGCCAAAGAGGAGAGAGAGAGGGAATTAGGTCAAAGAGAAAATTTTTTCCTTTTTTTTTTTTTGGTTTGGCTTCTCCTCTTTCTCTGTTTCTCCCTCTCTCTTAGGTTTTTGGAGAAGGGGAGAAAGAAGAAAAAAAGGGTGATAAATGTGGAATCAGAAGCAAACAAAAGAAAAGGAGGGGGCCACTGGCAATGAATTGGTGGCGATTGCCATTGATAAGGACAAAGGAAGCCAAAATGCTCTCAAATGGGCCACTGAGAATCTCCTTCTTAAGGGCCAAACTGCCATTCTCATCCATGTCAAGCTCAAATCTTCCTCTAATTCCACCTCTTACATGGCCTCCCCAAGTAAGTTTCACCCATTTCCATATCCACCATTGGGCTCAATTCCAAAATTTGTCCTTTGTCTAATAGATCCCTGTTGTTAACTTCGTTGGTTTAATGCTTATGTGGCATGCTGCCTGCAATGCGTTCGGTGGTATAAATATTAAGGTCTCGTTTGATAACCATTTTGTTTTTGAAAATTAAGCTTACAACCACTCCTTCTGCCGGTGAATTATTTTGTTTTGTTATGAAAGAAAAGTAGTTTTTGTTTTTAAAATTTGGGTAAGAATTCAAATGTGATAGGAATAACGATGAAAAACATATCAAAGAAATTATGAGAAAACAGACGTAAAACTAAAAATGAAATCCTTATCCAAAATCCAGAAAGTTTAGGGACTCTTTGAAAACTTTTTGAAGTAAAGGGGCTAAATGGACCATTCTTATTATCAGTTAAATCTCAGACAAAAGAGGAATTTGGTAATGTTAGAAAGATTTATAGAGTTGAGGGGGAAATTTTTGTTTATGGGTTAAGAGAATCATCATTTAACTGATTGGGAATAGCATTACTTTGTATTTGTTTTTTCATGCTATGTTCTTCAAACTTGCAATGTCAACCAATTAACTTCCATGAAAGTAACATTATTAGCTTTTTTTTGGTGCAGAGGTAACCTCTGCAACTGACAATGCCAATGGGAATTTTTTGATAGGCAAGGATTTGGATCCAGTCACGAGGGATTTGTTCCTTCCTTTTCGTTGTTTCTGTACTCGAAAAGATGTAAGTTATCCACTGTTAAGTGAAGTAATAACTTGAAAGTTCAATGGAGTTTGACATAGATATTAGGGAAGTATGCAAAAGAAAAGGAAAAAAAGTATTCAGCCAAGATGTGTTTTGGAGCATTCTTATCATAAATTTATCTCATTTTCTGGCATTAGATATTCTGCAAAGACATTATCTTAGAAGACACAGACGTGTCAAAAGCATTGCTCGAATATGTCTCTCAGGCTGCAATCGAGAATTTGGTTGTCGGTACCACGACCAAAAATGGCTTCTTGAGGTTTGTAGTTAGTCTAGTAAATTCTTCACTCACATGAAATTAAAGTTCAGAGCTTGTTCTATTTTGAAACATTCTTGTTTTCAGTTTGTATGCAATTTTAGAAGCGTTTCTTAAAAAAAGAGAAGTATGAACAAGCCACAAGGAATAGCTACTAAAAATAATTAGTTTAAGAAAAATTGGAAATAAGAGATAGGAGACGAGAAACATGAACCTTAACAAACAACCCCTCAAATACTTGTTTTTGTGTTTCATTTGTTTTGAGTTTGAAAGGAATTCATCACGCCTTTCCCGGCCGTCTTTCCTATACCATTTTGCCTCAGAAGATTCAAGACCACAGATATTCCAGGGAGTGTTATTAAAGGAGCACCAGATTTCTGCACTGTTTATGTCATATCAAGAGGAAAAATTCAAACTATGCGATCGGCCTCGCGTCCTGCTCCCACTTCTTCTCCTCTTAGAAGTTTTTTGCTCAACCAATCAGGCATTAAATCCCCTTTATCAGAGTCGCAAGTTTCTCAAATCCAAAGTATGGGTTCTTTTTCTTCCTGTAATGTTGTAATGCACTTTGCTTTTCTTTAGTAAACTTCACCTCTACCATGGTTTGCCTTCAAATAAACGGTCTGTTCTTTACCAGGAATCGAAAAGCCTCCTCTCGAAGCAGCACGTAGATCGCAAGACAACATCGAGTTCAGGTCTGCAACATGCTACTACAAATTGATATTATGATATCTTAAAGAGTTCACTATGTTTCAAACATTGACAGCATTCAAAAGGAATGTAAAGGATAAAATTGGATATGAGTAATGCTATTCAACTCACTGTTGCTTCTCTGTTAGTAATTTGTCAAGAGTGTTGCTAAGAAAATTGTCTTTGGGAGCAGGTCGCCGTTCACTAGGAAAGGCTACAACGGCAAAATGCCTGGGGAAATGAGTTTACCTGATACCGATATTTCTTTTGTTAGCTCGGGAAGGCCGAGTGTTGACCGATTGTTCCCTTCATACTTTGACACCCCAGATTCGGGTAGGGTCACCCCACGACTGTCCAGTGGCACCGAAGCTGATATGTATAATAGCTTCGAGTCACAGCCGTTTGGCCGCAGGTCAGTGGATGTGAACTACCCACCTGAATTTTTATCGGTCTTCCCGGATGGTGACAGATTATCAACTTCGTCACAGAATATGGTAAAGAGCATTAGTAATTTACTTTGGGAATGCTAATGTTTAACAGTTCGATTTTACTCTTCACTTATGGAATGGATGTATAGAACTGTAGAAGATATGATTCTGAGTTTTATGAGTTGATAACTGCAGGAAGATGTAGAGGCTGAGATGAGGAGGCTGAAGCTGGAACTAAAGCAAACTATGGAAATGTATAGCACAGCCTGCAAGGAAGCACTTACAGCCAAGCAAAAGGTGAAAGAGACTGCATCTTTTTTACTGAAATATTTTAGAAGTTAAAACAAACTCTTCACATATACTGCAGGCGGTAGAGCTTCAGCGATGGAAATCGGAGGAAGAACGGAGACTAGAGGAGGCAAGGCTTGCCGAGGAAGCTGCATTGGCAATAGTCGAGCAGGAAAAGGCCAAGTCTCAAGCCGCTATTGAGGCTGCTGAAGCTGCTAAAAGGATTGCTGAGTTGGAAGCACAGAAGAGAATTAACGCAGAATTGAAAGCATTCAAGGAAGCAGAAGAGAAAAAGAAGGCATTGGATGCTTTGGCGCACACGGATGTCAGGTATCGGAAGTACTCGATCGAGGAGATTGAAGCTGCAACGGAGTTCTTTTCTGAATCTTTAAAGATTGGAGAGGGAGGTTATGGGCCCGTCTACAAGGGTTATTTAGACCACACACCAGTCGCGATTAAGGTCCTACGACCCGATGCTGCTCAAGGAAGGTCACAGTTTCAACAAGAGGTGAGGAATCTAAAGCTATCCCACCATAGATTCTCCATATGATTTTTGTTGCAAAATACTCTGCTATAACTTATCTTTTTGTACTACTTTTAGGTTGAAGTACTGAGCTGCATACGACATCCTAACATGGTTCTTCTCCTCGGGGCGTGCCCGGAATATGGTTGCTTGGTCTATGAGTTCATGGCGAATGGTAGCTTGGATGACTGCCTCTTTCACCGGAGAGAAAACTTGAAACCTCTTTCGTGGCAACTTAGATTCAAAATTGCAGCTGAAATTGGGACAAGCTTGTTGTTCCTCCACCAAACCAAGCCTGAGCCACTCGTGCACCGTGATCTTAAACCCGCAAATATCTTGCTTGATCGCAACTTTGTTAGCAAGATTAGTGATGTTGGTTTGGCCAGGCTTGTTCCCCCTTCTGTAGCAGACAGTGTAACACAATACAGAATGACTTCAACTGCTGGCACGTTCTGCTATATCGATCCCGAGTATCAACAGACTGGAATGCTCGGGGTGAAGTCAGACATATATTCTTTGGGGATCATGTTTTTGCAGCTGATTACAGCAAAGCCACCAATGGGATTGACTCATCATGTGGAAAGAGCTATTGAGAAAGGAAAGTTCTCTGAATTGCTTGATCAGTCAGTTACTGATTGGCCAGCTGAAGAGACTCTATGCTTTGCACAATTGGCTTTGAAATGTGCAGAGTTGAGAAGGAAAGATCGGCCCGATCTTAGAAAGGTCGTTCTACCGGAACTCATCAGGTTTCGATCGCTTGCCGAAGCCAACACGTCCCCGCCGATGGCAGATGGTGTTACCAGCCCTGTGTTCAGCCGCAGTCAGGTTTCAGCTTTCAAGCAAGTAAGACTAAGGACCGTTTTAGTAATAATTTTGTTTTTCCTTTTTCGTTGGTATGTTTTTTAAAAATTATGCCTGTTTTTTCCTATCAAAATGGATGTTTTTGCTTCCACACAGGTTTTGAACAATCCCATCAATATTTTCACATCACAACTTCACAATCCAAAT
Source organism: Momordica charantia (assembly GCF_001995035.1). Next base: position 2,658,389 of record NW_019104491.1, read on the forward strand.
ACTTATAACTTCTTGTTGATTGCAGGACTTAAGCGGTGATCGTGTTTCGTCACAATCTTCCAACAGCTCCAACCGAGCCTTGTCGTGCTCGCCATCGTAGTAAAAAGTTATTTTCCGAAGGAAGATGTTCAAGTATGGGGCGCAACAAAAGATAAATTTTGTAGAAAATTTAGTGTTCATAGGTAGATCAGCCTATACTCTTTACTTCTTTTTCCCTCCCCTCCTCTTCTCCATTTGTTTATTAACAGTTAGAAGCAATTAGAGCTTTCAAACATGTTATATATATGTAGTATTTGGATACTTCCATTGTATGTAATAGGGGATCAGAGATATGTATAAATACATCAAATCTATGTGCAATATATTCATCACTTTGTACCTCACTAAGCTCTAATGAAACACATATTTAAAATCGGTGGATAGGGACTAAAGTGTCTTACGATGTTCTAAATCCAAGTTACATACCACTTGAGTCACCGAACAATCATTAACTTGGGATTTTCTTCAGCTCTAAGATGAGATGAGTCGACATCGAAGTACATCTCATCGAAGTGCTAAACGACTCTGTCGATAAGAACTTTTGAGAGTCATTAAGCATGTTATCTTCGATATACCTTTGATCTGTTGCATGAGAGCCCTTCCACATAGTTGGAACTCGTGGATCACTATGATCAACTTTCGTCTCTATTTGACTAGCAACCTTTTAGCTAGGCAAGCTTGAAGCTTGAGTGATTGAAGTTCAAAAGAGAGGAATAAAACGATCAAACAAGACTTGTTGCGATGTTTAGACACCATGATAAATAAATGAAATTCATTAACTTGATAATATTGATCTCTCAAACGCAATCACAAGCATAAGAAACATTAGAAAATTATGGGACAATCAAAGCCTTATACAACATCTCAACCTCGTTTTGATAAACACGCGCATATATATTATTTTTTTTTTCAAAAATCAAAACTTATTTTTTTATATCACACACATCTGAGCCAATTTACACACCTTGACAAATTTCACAACACACTTTTCTAGCCCTACCATATATATTTATTAAGAAATTCATAGAATTTTAATATCTTAAACCGTGATTACTTTAAAATTTGAACATAACCATTTATTTTTCCTTCTTCCATTCAAGCTTTTAGACATAATTGGAGCATAAATCAAGATATTAAAATATGCGGTACACATTTAGTAGATAAAATTTAATTAAAGAAACAAAAAATAGTACTTATTTTACACATAAAACTCTTTACGTGAACTTAATCATAATTCAACTTGTTTATGCAAAGGTTTGCACAACAGTGTGTTTCTGGTTGTAGTTCGAACCCGGCCTCTGGACCGACTTGACCACTTGGGCGGACCTGCACATAAAGGTGAGCACTYCGACGATCAAGTCAGTATAGGTCGGATTCCAAGTCTAACTCGAAGCCAGAAATCATCGTACCTGATCGTGGGGTGAGGTCCTCTACTTATGGGTGGTAGTCCCGCTAATCTCGCGGCGGTTACACCCRGTAATCTCGGGACCGTCGGTTACACCCGGTGATCTCGGGACCGACGGTTACGCCCGATAATTACGCCGCAGACAGTTGCTCACATCGGCCCCTACCGAGCTCTCCGGTAGGTCGGACCTGGGCTGGGTTCACCTCGGCCCTCATGCTTAGCTTTCTTCGGTGTTGGTGGCAGCCGTCTCGGCTATCCGAGCTGGGACGACTCATGAGCCATCTTGGAGCACCAATGGGGGTCCTCCACGTGTCCAGGGTATACCCTGCCCCAAACACAACTATTTAAAATATATATCCTAAATAAAAAAGATCATGATTTTAAACTTATATAATTACGTGGCCAATCAAAAGTAATGATATTTTTATTACTACATGTCTGTTCTCCACTACTTTGTAAAAGGCAATAGAAATCTCAAATTTATCATTTTGATATGATATTAAAAGAGAAAGGAAAAAAAAAAAAGGACGACGAATGCTATATATAAATTTTTTCGATTTAAGTTTTTGAAAAATGGACTAGTTTTTGGGGGTTCTCTCCATTGCAAGATGAAAAAGAAAAAAAAAAGGAATAAAAGGGAGTCAATTTCTGAGGTTGAATCTTGAAAATTGAAACTTGAGAGAAGTTGCGAAGAAGGAAGCAAGAAACTAGAGAGAGAGAGAGAGAGAGAGAGCAGTCCCACGATTTCCTTGTAAACGTTGAATCTTGATGTTGCGGCATTTAGCGACAAAATGGGTCTGATTCCAAATCCGATGGCTATGGCTTTTTGCTTCCCCATTTTTGCATTCTACGCTTCCCTTTCACCGACACCTATTCCTAATCCTCCATTTCCCTCAATTCCCACTTTTCGCAATTGGGTTTCTCCCCATTTTTCTATTTTCCTCGAATCCCACTCTCTCTCTCGGTTTACTTTCTTACTCACAGTCCCCATTTCCTCAAAATTTTCCCTCTTTTTTCTTCATTCACCCATTTGCATTTTAAGATGGAATGGATCCCGTGAGAATGTAATTGACTGCAATTTCTCAGGTATCTGATTCGTCGCCTCTCATTTCATTTCCCTTTGTGGATCCATGAACTAATGTTTCGTCGCCGTATGTGATTAGATCTTCATCTCTCGCTGGGGAAAAATTGCAGGTTGTTGATTGTGATTATGGGTCTTCATCTGTGTTTCTCGAGGTGATTGCTTCTGAATTTGCTTTTGGCGGGATCGTCGGTGGTTGATTTGGGGGGAAGATTTCGCTATTTTGATCCTCGATCTAGCCATCGATAATGGACATCCTCGGCGATTCTGATAAGAACTCTTCTCGGAGGTATTTCAAATAGCTGTCTCTGAATCTTGAAACCATTGTTTTTCTTTTGCATACACGAACGGGTAATTGAGTTGAGCTTGCTTCTTCTTCGTTGTAGTCTTGTGGCGGCTGTATCCTATGGAATTGCTTCGATGGCTATGGTTTTTCTGAACAAGGCCGTACTGATGCAGTACTCACACTCAATGACCCTTCTCACTCTGCAGGTAAGATTTCTGGAGTGGGATTTCGTTTTGATTTCTCTCTCACTCTTTCAATTGCATTCAATCTTCATTTTTCATAGCAATTGGCAACGACATTGCTTATTCACTTCGGTAGAAGAATGGGGTTCGCGAAAGCCAAGGGGTTTGATATGCAAACAGCAAAAAGAATTCTTCCGGTTTCATTGTTTTACAATGCAAATGTGGCGTTTGCTCTTGCTAGCTTGAAAGGAGTTAACATCCCAATGTATATTGCCATTAAAAGACTCACTCCTCTTGCTGTTCTTATTGCGGGATTCTTTTCGGGCAAGGGAAGGCCCACGGCGCAGGTATTCTTCAACGGCAATTGCTTAGTTTCCTGAATTACATGCCCTCTCTTTGGCTGAGAAGAGTTTTGTAACCATGCCTCATTATAGTATTATTGCCAGTGACTTTGTTTTTGTGATTTTTGGCCCTTCCTGTTAAATTCAGGTTATTCTTTCAGTACTGTTGACTGCTGCTGGGGTCCTTGTTGCTGCATTGGGAGATTTTTCATTTGACCTTGTTGGTTATAGCATGGCCTTCACTTCTGTTTTCTTCCAGGTGATTACATTTGTAGTTGTACATAGTTGCTCTCACTATGTTTTCGATAAAACTTAAATGGAGGTTCAGTGTCATGTTATAGTTTATATGGGCAAGATCGTTTCGGGAGTTCATTGTAAAATAAGTTGGTTGGCAGTTTTTTAGCTATGTCCCAGGGAAAAGAGTGATGAATAAAGGGGTGGCGAGCGTGGTACAAAAATACTTGAGTAAGGAATTGTTGGAGGGAGATAGCTTGCTATTGAGTATTACCTTTTTATTTCCATTTTATACAGTAATATGCAACGAGTTTCTATTAGCTTTACCCTTAGAAATGCATTTTTTTCCCTGTGAACTCGAGGCCACACTCCCTTGCCTAATGATTATGCTCATGGCCTACTCTCACCAATTTCTGAGGAGGCTTTCCCGCCCCGATGCCAACTTTCAAAAATGTCATTATCAAGAGTTTTAAGTTGATAGGTTTTCATCTTCCAACATCTCAAACCCTTATGAGGAGGCCTTAGAAATTCTCATGAACATTTAGGTCCCATTTGATAACCATTCACTTTTGGTCTTCTTTCTCTAAAAATTAAGCTTAGAAACCTTACTTTTACCAATGCGTTCCTTTGTTTTGTTGTATAAACATTTTTAAAATCTAGGCCAAATTTTTTAAAACAGCAAAAAAATAGTTTTTGTTTTTGAAATTTGGCTAAAAATTCAAATATTTTTTCAAGAGAGGCGAAAAACTTACCAAAGAAATTGTACAAAACAGCATAACTTTTAAAAACAGAAAACTAAAAACGAAATGGTTATCAAACGATGCCTTATTAATTCAGTTTGGATGGATAAATTCATTTATTTTGCTAAGAAAATGCATTTACCTCTTTCTATCTACTGGTCTATTCTTCATTGCAGACTATGTACCTTGTATTGGTGGAGAAGTCAGGTGCAGAGGACGGGCTTTCATCCATCGAAATCATGTTTTACAACAGTTTTTTGTCTCTTCCATTTTTGTTATTTCTCATTATAGGTACTGGTGAATTCCCAGATTCTTTATCATTATTATTTGCAAAGGTCAGTTTCTTTTTAACCCATTTAGTTCTTTTTTTCTTTTTTTTTTTTTTGTCGAATTCATTATTTTATACAAGCAACAATTCTCAAGTAAAAATGCCAGACTGCTGGATGGGTTTCTCCTTCTACCTTTGTCAATATTGTCATACATGCATTCTCTGCTACCTTTTCTCTAGTAATGTCAGTGTATAAAACTAGTAATTAGCTTCTTTTAGCACAGTTGAAATGGCTTTTAGAAATCTTTTATGTATTATTGAAGTTCAATAATTTGCTTGAGACAAAAATTTTGCACTTTTGGCTTTTAATCAATCTGAAGTTTGAACACTTTCTTGTGTGAAAGAAGAATTCTGGTTTCTAATAGTAGAAGGATGAAACGTGAAACTATTGATGACGGGTTATCTCGAACACTGGTAGTTCGTTGTTGTCAACTAATTAGCTGTCGGGCGATCTAAGGGGAGATACTGGTTAAAGTCTGATTTCTTCTTGGCCTTTCTATCTTTCTGGTTTCTTCAATTTCCTTCTGAATTGCATGCCATCTACTAGCTTTGAGTTTACCTGATCTGCAACCGTATGTAGAATGGGAATTCTTTTACCTCTGGTAAAAAGTTCTTATGTCGATTTTAAATCCATGCCGAATTATGTAACCGATTATCTGGAAGACTGTTTTTTAGGGGGGGTTCTTGAGGAGCAATTGAAATGAGCTTGTTCTGGATTATGTACTAAAGCTAATAGCTGTATATTTCTTGTTAATATTTGCAGAGTAATTCATTCTCCTTTTTGGTTATCTTCCTCCTTTCACTGGTCATGGGGATTGTTCTCAACTTCACAATGTTCTTATGTACCATAGTAAACTCGGCTCTGACAACAACAATCGTTGGCGTCCTCAAAGGGGTTGGATCAACGGTATGCAAGCGTTCCCGCTTTTTAGACTTCATTTATTGTTGTATCCCAGAATTTGATCCTGTCCCTTGTATTGCTTCCATTATGCCATTCTATTAACCAGTGAGTTACATTAGCTAAGTGAAGCTCACCGTGTTTGTTCTCTCGTTTCGTTCCTCAGACCCTCGGCTTTGTCATATTGGGCGGTGTGAAAGTGCACGCTCTGAACGTCACGGGCTTGGTTATCAACACGGCGGGCGGTGTCTGGTATTCGTATGCTAAGTATCAACAGAAGAAGAGCAAGATACCGAAGTTAACATCCGACGTAGACGCTCATCGTAAGTAAGAGGGAGTAGTATAGGAAGAATTAAAGTTGGTGAAGAAAAAGATTTCTAGTTTGCATAAGGCTTCATATTGTAGTTGGATATCTTCTTCTATTACTTCTTTTTATTCAAAAAAATAAAAATTGCAAAAGTCACCCCTAACCTTTATGCTACAATCAAATGATTACAATTAAATCATAAAATGATTACGATTAAATCATAAAATAATTACAATTAAATCTTGCAAAATGCATTAACTATCTATTATAATTGCGATGATCCAACTCTCAAATTATAGGATTACCATTTAACTCAAAAATTTTGTTTCAATTCTATAAAATTTGAAAACTATAATAATAACCATGATAAATTTGGTTTTCAAATCTATGATAAACCGATATTTATAATTCAAGGTGGATGGTGTATTTTGCAATCTCTTTTTTTTTCTTCAGAGGAAGAAGGGATCTTTAAGTTTTTTTTTTTTTAATGAAATGTATTAATTAATAATTTTTAATTCATTATGATAACAATGAGAATTTTAAAAACTAAAGATCAAATCAAGGGTTTTTAAAATACCATTTAAAAAGTTGTTCATTGTGTTTTAGTAATATACAAACAAAATAACCTTTGCAAAAAAGAAATATATAACAACTATTTAGTTAAATCTAAAATATTATTAATTAATTATATTTTTATCAAAAAGTACGTTTTTAGTTCCTAAAATTTAGAAAATAGTTCGATCAATCTAGTTGACTAACGGAACGATGATATGACATAGTTGACGTGATCAATTTTAAATGAAGTGTCCTTTTTTTTATGAATTTAAAGCATTAACCTATGTGGCTTTTTATTGGATTATGTGGCATTTTTTCTTCCTTTTCTTATTTTTTCTCTCTTTTCACTCTGTCTCTCTTCTCCTTTTCCTCTTCATCTCTTCTTTCTTCGACAATAGCTTGCCAACGCCGACAACCGGTGTCCGGCACCACTGCCGTTTCAGAATATACCGGCGACCGCTCCACGCCCACAACTACCGACGACCACGACGACCCTCTGTTCATTTCAGATCCGAAATAAATTTGGTTTTAGATCTGGAAAGAATGTTCAGTTTCAGATCTGAATAACGTTATGTAGGTGCGAAGAATGATGGTAAAAATAAGGGTAAATGAAGGCGTAGATTTTCAGCGCAGTGGCAAGCTTATGCCGGAGATGAAGAAGAAGAGAGGAAGGAGAAGAAAAGAGAGAGAAAATTCGTTTGCGTGGAGCGCTCCACGGTATATTCTGAAACGGTAGCGGCGCCGGACACCGGTGGTCGGCGTTGATCGGCGGTAGTCGGCGTTGGCAAGCTATTGCCGGAGAAGAAGAGACGAAGAGGGAAGGAGAAAGAGAGAAAAGAAGGAAGAGAGACAAAGTGAAAAGAGAAAAAAATAAGAAAAAAGAAAAAAATATGACACATAATCGAATAAAAAGCCATATATGTTATAAAATTTATAAAATTATTTTCTTTATAATATTATATGATTTATTTTACCTATTTTAATTTTAATAAAAATAAAATAAGTTTATAATTTGAAATGGTATATTTATTAAAGTTTTTATCTTTTATAATTAATTATGCACTTTTATAATCGGAAAACACTGAAAATATAAAAATATTATTTTCATATTTTGCTCTCAGTATCGTTTTCAAAAATAAATCTATCAACGTCTGAACGTCCGAAGACAAGAGAAAAATGTTTCGTAGGGAACTTGTTTCATGTTGGTGTATTCATATTGGTTAGACGTTGGTATACCGAACAGATCATGAACATTCACATCTCGGATTCAATCTCAAATCGGCTCTAATATTACTCTAATATTTTCGAGATGATTCAATATATTTAACTTAATCTTGAAGATATATTTTACATGTTCAATGGAAATTCGATTATTGAAATAAAAATTCTGTGGATTGAGGGAGAATAAAAGGGGATTTTTTAAAAAAATAATATTTTTATTTAAACTGTGAAGAGACGGTCAAACGTGGGAATAAATTCAAAAGTATTATTTTTTAAATCAATTTTAAAAGAAATATTTTTTATATAATTTTATTGAATGCAGTATTATTTTAAAAATAAGTTTAAATAAAAACATTATTTAAAAAAAATCGAATAAAAAGGTACGTCGTGAAAAAGCAATCAATCGCAAATTTTTATTTTATTTTATTTTTCTTGAGCAATGAATCACATTCACAACTCTCCCGCCTGCGGAAAAATGGATTAAAAAAAAAACCATCAGGATCTTGGCGTGAAGTGAGAGAAATAGAATATACATATATATTATGTAACTATATCATAAGTGTAATTCAATCGGAATCAAATGAAATCAAAGTACAACATGTTTGGCGGATTCGAATACACAACTTCTTGATTAGAGTTATATGCCAACTAGAGTTGAACTATAATCGTTTTGGCTTTACTCCAAACTATATGTTTACTACAAATCATAATTTTATATTTCAGATTAACCTATATTTAGAATCCTCCAAACTCTTACCACTTTAAATGCTATTTTAATGGTGTACTTTTTAATTTTGATTTATTTTAGTCTACGTTTTATTTTGATCTAGGTACTTTTAACTTTTGTTTTAGTTCATTTTAATCGTTTTACTTTTTAGACGTCTATTTCGTTTATATATTTTTAAAAAGTGATTAATTTAGTTCTTCTTTTCAAAATTTTAACACAAATTTTATACAAAACATTTAAACGTTTGATACCATTTCATTTTCTTTTTGGTTTTCTATTTTTAAAAATTTACTTTCATGTTTCTTTGTTTTGTTATATAATTTTTATGATAAATTTTGAAAACAATAGTTTTCGAAAACTTATTTTTATTTTTAGAATTTTCTTACCATTCAAATATGTTTTCGAAGGTAAAAAAACCTACTAATGAACTTGATAATTGAAAAAAACGAAATGGTTATCAAACATTGAGGAAAAAAATGAAATAAAAATGAAATGAAACGATTAAAATAGTCTATTTTTAAAAATACCAAAAGCAGATCCAAATGAAACAATATAGAAAGTAAGTGATCCTTTATTTAAACATGCTTTACATTATTTTAATTAAAAAAAAAAGAAAAGGGAAAGAAAAAAAGGGTTAGTAAAAGAAAGGCATATTAAACGGGAGATGAACCACGTAACAGTTGTTTTAGCCTTCTAATCACACAGTCAGATGTCTATTTAAATCTCTAACAACCATTAACGAACCTCACGCCTTTCTCTCTCCTTTTTTTTTTCTTTAATCAATTTTCCTTTTTTCTCCCATAACTTTCCATGAACATTTTTCTCCTTCTGCAACTCTCCTCCTTCAACCTCCATTCCATCTCACAGTAAGTTCTCTCACTTCTTTTCATTCTATTTTCTGCATTGCGTGCTTTCTCTTCTGGACTTCTGTGAGTAATATTCTCTCTGTTTCCCGGAATTTGGACGCGTTTTGATCTAATGTGAATTTCTTCGTGATTTTACTTTTTTTTTTCGATGAATCGGGAGAATCTGTTGTTTGACTTGGCGATGAATTTGTTGTTACTATGTGTTTTTGTGTTCGATCAATCGTTTCGTAATTTTCATGAACTTCTCGAATCTTTTATTCGTTTTTTGTTCTGTTTTTAGTTCTGATGATTTGAGGATTCGAAGTTTTAGGGCTCATCAGCGGTGATGGAGAAGAAAATGGCACCAGGAAGCGAGCCGTATGCCCCGAGGAACATCCTCATCACGGGAGCAGCAGGCTTCATAGCATCTCATGTCACCAATCGTTTGATAAAAAACTATCCTCATTATAAGATTGTGGCTCTTGACAAGCTAGATTACTGCTCCAACATCAAGAACCTGCGCCCTTCTCAGACCTCCCCCAATTTCCGATTCATAAAGGGCGATATCGTCTCCGCAGATCTCATCAATTACCTCTTGGTTGCTGAAGAAATCGACACGATTATGCACTTTGCTGCACAAACACACGTAGACAACTCGTTTGGGAACTCGTTCGAGTTCACGAACAACAACATTTATGGTACTCATGTTCTTCTTGAGGCCTGCAAAGTGACTCAAAGGATCAAGAGGTTCATTCATGTCAGCACTGATGAGGTTTATGGTGAGACTGATTTAGAGACTGATATTGGGAATCCTGAGGCTTCACAGCTTCTTCCCACGAATCCTTACTCTGCAACTAAGGCAGGGGCTGAAATGCTGGTCATGGCTTATCATCGGTCCTACGGCCTCCCAACGATAACAACTCGAGGCAATAATGTGTATGGACCTAATCAATATCCAGAGAAGCTTATCCCCAAATTTTTTCTTCTGGCCATGAAAGGTGAGAAACTGCCAATTCATGGGAATGGCTCAAATGTGAGAAGCTATCTATATTGTGAGGATGTTGCTGAGGCATTTGAGGTGATTCTGCATAAAGGGGTGATAGGTCATGTTTACAATATTGGTACCAAAAAGGAGAGGAGAGTTTTGGATGTAGCAGGAGACATCTGTAAGTTGTTTGGGAAAACTCCTGAAAAAGCCATAGATTTTGTGCAGGACAGACCCTTCAATGACCAGAGATATTTCTTGGATGACCAGAAGTTGAAGAAGCTGGGATGGCAAGAGAGCACACCATGGGAAGAAGGGCTGAAAAAGACAATGGATTGGTACACCCAAAACCCTGGCTGGTGGGGCGACGTGGCTGCCGCTCTCGACCCACACCCACGTATCTCCATAGCCACTCATTCCAATGAAGATTCCTGGTTTTTCCAGTATGGATTCTCGAGATTAACAAGAACATGTAGTGAGATCGAGAAAGATCGTGGTTCGGGACTGAAGTTCTTGATCTATGGAAGAACTGGCTGGATTGGAGGTTTGCTAGGTAAACTGTGCAAGGAGAAGGGAATAGAATTCGAGTACGGCAACGGAAGATTGGAAGATAGAAGATCCTTAATTGAGGACTTAAGGCGAGTGAGGCCGACTCATGTGTTCAATGCTGCAGGGGTCACTGGAAGGCCCAATGTGGACTGGTGTGAATCACATAAGGTTGAAACAATAAGAGCTAATGTTGTTGGGACACTGACTTTGGCTGATGTTTGCAAGGAACAGAACCTCCTGTTGATGAACTTTGCAACTGGTTGCATCTTTGAATATGACAATAAGCATTCATTGGGATCAGGTGTTGGATTCAAGGAGGAAGATAAGCCAAACTTCATCGGTTCATTTTACTCCAAGACAAAGGCCATGGTAACAATTTCTTCTTCTTTTTTCTTTCTTTTTGAAGTTTTTCTCTTTAACATGTCTATAATTTTCAAACACATTGCTGATGGGTTGTTGGATTCATTGTCATGATATGCGATAATATATGATCCACTGATAACTTTGTCATAGTATTTTGCTCAATTCAACCCGTTATCTTATACATATTTGACATCTTTACAATGTCAAGATGCATATATTTTCCTTGAATTATTGACTTTGAGAAGTGATTGATGGCTAAACCATTAGAAGACCTTATCTAAGATAATTGCTCTACTCTTAACATTAAAAGTTTTCTGTCTTTAAATAGTGAGTTTGAAAATAAGAAAAATTGCTTCGATATCAATTTTGTATAGAAACGAGCCACTAACATGGCAATCTTTTGTTTTTCTACTCCAACCCTCATTTTAAATCGTAATTTTTCTTCATGTTATTTTGAAAGTAGCTGCTTCAATTTCAACGAGTCCAATTGTTGATATTCTTTTTCACTTGGCATCAAGCCAATTAGACGTTTGGATGAAAATCCGAACTATCCTTTGCGCGTTATTGAAAGATCTCGTTGCAATGGCTCAATTTTTGTAGGTTGAGGAGCTGCTGAGAGAGTATCCAAACGTGTGCACACTGAGAGTGAGAATGCCAATATCATCAGATCTAAGCAACCCGAGAAACTTCATCACAAAAATCAGCCGCTACAACAAGGTGGTGAACATTCCGAACAGCATGACGGTGCTGGACGAGCTGCTCCCGATCTCGATTGAAATGGCAAAGAGAGACTGCCGAGGGATCTGGAACTTCACAAATCCAGGGGTGGTGAGCCACAATGAGATCTTGGAAATGTACAAGAAATACATAGATCCAAAGTTCGTGTGGAAGAATTTCGACTTGGAAGAGCAGGCGAAAGTGATCGTCGCACCGAGGAGCAACAATGAGTTGGATGCTTCAAAGCTAAAGAAGGAGTTCCCTGAATTGCTGTCTATCAAAGACTCCATTCTAAAGTTTGTATTTGAGCCCAACAAGAAAACTTAGAAAGTGAACAAGAACAAGAAAGAGAGAAGAAAACAGAGAAGAAGAAGAAGAAGAGGAGGAGGAGAAATGAAATTGAGAATGGGATTTTTTTTGTTGGAGAAGTTTTGCTTTGGAATTATGGTTCATATTACTAACTTTCTACTGACATTCTGTTTTTGTATTTGTTAGGGGGGAGGGGATTCTTTTATATAATATATATATATATGGATGATCTTTCAAATTATTTATTGGAATAAGATTTCTTTTTTTTTTTGTTACGGTGGCGTTGGTATATACTCTTATACATCTGTTGCAATGGTTTCCATTGCAAAAATAATGGATCCAATTATTTCTAAGTTTAAATGTTGATTTGGTCCAGGACTTTTGTTTATTTTATTCTAAAATATTTATTATAGTTATTCAATTATAATAAAATATCAATTTTGACCCGTGTTGAGTCATCAATTTAACCCATAACTTTTTCAACACCAAATATTGTAGGATCAGACATTAAAGTTGTATCAATTTTTATCGTAATATTTACTAAAAAATAATTTAAACAACTCTGGAATTCATTGCACAAGATTAAGTTCGATTAATGGTTTGTATCTCATAAATTCAGTAAACTACCAATCACATTATGCCCGCCCTTGGGCAGGTCATCATCATTTGGGCAGCGGTCAGCTTTCCCGCCTATTTATATAACCACCGAAGCTTTCTGTTTCTCGCATTTCAATTAATTTCATCTCAGTTCCCTCCTCTTTCTAATAAGCATTTCAAGCGTCTCTGGTGAATTCTCCAGCTCCTCGTCAGAATCCGGCGTGTGCTGTCGCTCTAAAATAAGGTACGCCTCGTTCTGATCTTCACCATTAGAAGCGGTGTATGTAGCTAGCGATTTGCTCATAAAAAGGACTAAAATCATGTTGTTCTACTTTTTGGACTGGAGAATGTGGAGAGTTTAATCTTATTCGACTAGCCCTAATTAACCCGTAATTTTTTACGATTCGACTACAAATTTTTTTGTTCTTGAGAAGAACTTGAACGAATAGACAAAGAATCAACGAAGGATCGGAGCAGGGCAGATTATAGACTCGGTCAATGTCGACTCATGATCAACAAGGTGTGGTAAGCGTAATGGTTGATTGTTCATAGAATTGTTAGGGTAGCCAATAACAAGGACAGACTCGAGACTCCAGTGCGTGATTCCGAGGGAAAAACCGCATCGCGTGGCCGAAAGATCTCGTCGTTTTTCCCTGCTTAAAATTCTTGCGTACTGAGTAGCAACTAACGCCTTGATCCTCGATTCTTTGAAGATCGATCACAATTAATTAATCTGTGTTCTTTTTGGTTCAATATTGCAGGAAAAATGGAGTCAAGGAATCAATTAAAAGATCGAAGGATCTTCATACCTCACGGTAATCAAACTACAATGATCCTCTGCATTTTTAAGCGATTGATTTCAAAGCCCTCAGGCTTTTGTCGTTGATTAAACTTTATTTTCTTGCCTGATTAGCGTATCAGCGAGATGAAAGAGGGGGAGCTTCATCACCATACATTATTCAATGCAGCAGATTGTGGCTTCCGGAAGGGTGAGTTTCCTTTTTTTTCTTTTTTGAACTTTTTTCCGAAAGGGTGATCAGTTTGGTATTTGAGTCAAATTAACAAATGAGATAAAATAAATATGTTTTAAATTATAGAGAGACTAAATTATTATGTAATAAAATACAATTACATAATTGGTTGAAGTGTTGGGATTCGAACTTATTGACTTTTAGTTCAAAATAGATAATTTTTAAGTAGTTGAATTAGATTTAAATGGAATGTAATGATACTTTCTATTATATATGATAAGGATTAGATTTTCAAGGCAAAATAAATCTGTAAGTATTTTCAAGCTTTCTAATATTTAAGTTGGTATGAGTTTTATTTTGGACGTTTTTTTCAGATGGAAAACGAGAAACAAGAATAATAATTCAAATGCTTATATTTCTAGAAAATAAAAAATGAAGAAATTGGGCTGACCTTCCTCTCTTGTTTTTGTCTCAATGACTCGAGGACCAATACAAAGAACGCTAGCCCATTTTTCTTCCAAGGGTTTCTGTTAAACTAATTGAGATCTCAATAGGGAAAAGGTCTAGCCATCATCATCATCATCAAAACTCTATAAAACCTTGGCACTGCTTTTATTATTTCGTTTTCTTTTACTAAGTTTCATAAAAAAAAATTTCTTTTTTTTTTTTTAGAGAAAAAGGAACTTCAATAAAGAAAACAAGCCCCGTGAGCTATAGAAGAAGACATTTCTTGATGTGTAAGGAAATGGATCGTGGGAGGAAGTTTTCAAGCCAAAAACAAGAAGTCATGGTACCAACACTATGCTTTGCTGACCAATCGGCCGGCCGGTTGAGCTCCTTGGGGACATGGGCAACGTCGAAACCATGGAGGACATTAACCAGCAGATAGATATCGTGGAGCCAAACACCTTTCGGACCAAGGGAGGGAGACCGATTTTTGATAAGTTGGACCGCAACAAGAGAATCGGAGTAAACACGAATCTTGTGGTGACCAAGAGATTTAGCAAATCGTAGGCACTCGAGGATTGCGCAAATTTCAACAAGGAGAGGACTGAAGGAGACCTCGAGGAAACTGGAATGGGCGGCCAAAATTCTTCCATCGGGATCCGTAATAATCGCTCCTAGACCTGTTCCTGATTGATGCCCACCACAAGCCGCATCTACGTTGAGGAGAATCTAGTCGGTATAAGGGGAAGCCAAAGTCGATTATCAAACCGGCGATGAGATTCACAACGAGGCAACAAATTTGTGTTGGAAGAAATTGTAGTCAAACGAGCCTTCTCAGCATAAGAGGTAATCCAAGTACACTTCTCTGATAAAGTTGGAATTTGTTTCCCAAGAACAATCATTCCAAATTGTCGAGGTCAAAACAGCAGCGAGACTACGAGGACCAAGAAGCTTATGCCATAGGTCGGCAAACGAAGAGAGGCCAACCAGAAGAATATTGGGGAAAAAATAGCGCCAGATTTTCCGAGATGGACTAAAAAAAAGAGGGCGTGAATGACAGTCTCCGGCTCAGAATGACAAAGGGGACAAATAGTGATTAGGAAAACCATGATATAATTGGAGAAATCATTACTTTGATGCTAAGAAAACACCTTTAAATATTTAGATTTTACTTTAAAAACTTCAACAACAATTGTCATATAACATCGACATGTCAATAATATAACATCGACTACATGGTCGGAGATTCGAGTCCCCATCTTTACATGTTGAATTTTGTTGATGTGTGTTTCTTACTGAGGTGACATGTCAATAATAGTCCTACATGACCGAACTTGATCATTGCTGGCACCTGCAGTAGAAGTTCTGTCACTGCAGGTGTTGTATTGTGCTCGTTTTAACATATGTTGTATTAGATTTTACCCCATAATAAACTAAAAAAATGTAGTTTCTAAAAGCAGTAATTTAAACCGATCTCTTTTATTATTTATGAGTTTAAGAATGATTTAGAAAGATGCTTTTATTTTTCAAGCTTTATTTATTTCTTGTACATATTAATTTAAAACACAACACATTTGATTTTTTTTCAACAATAGGAAGGAGGTGAGAATGGTCAAAACTAAGGGCAAAATGTGCTCATTACTCTCCACATTAAATTTAGGTCCCATTTGCTTAAAGGTCACTCCCTTTACCAATAAATTTTCCCTTATTATTAGCTCAATTAAACTTGTTCCTTAGAAAAAGAAAAGAAAAGATATGAATGGTAGATTCAAATAGGTGTCATCATTAAAGCTAGGGTTTCAAAAGTTTTAATGTAGAATATAAAAGGGTCCCACAAAAAAAAAAAAAAGGTGATATGACGATAAAGTTTACTAAACTCTAATATTCTTTACCATATGAATATGTTTTTGTACTCTATCCAAAAAAGTTTCCATGGGCGTAATATTGTCATTATTTGTAAGTTCACAGTCCCAATTTTACGTTTAGATACTATTTTTTTTATCTTTGTAATTTTAAAATCTTCATTGTCCATTTTATTCTTCGATGAAGATTAGAATTTGGTTCGTTTGGTAATGTTTATGTTTCTTCTTATTTTAGTTTTTCTTAATATAGAAAAATATAATTACATTGCTACAACACTCATATATGCAAGAATGATAAAAAACAAGTTTTCTATTTATGTTGGAACATATTGGAAACGGAAACAAACAAGTTTCTTGTTTGTGTTGTTTCCAACACTTTTATACAATTTTGAAAATATTTCTAAAAAGTGAGAAACAAGAGACGTAAATAGTTGTTGGATGTTTAGATTTCTTAATAAAATTGAAAACGAAAAACAAGAAACGAGATCATTTATGAAACAGACTCTTAATGAGTGAAGCGTCATGCTAAAATTATGGTTGAAAGAAATATTATAAAAATAAAAATGAAGGGACTAAAAGACCAAAATAGATGTTTTGAATGTACGTTGACCAAAATAATATTTTGAAAGTGATGAAACCAAAATAAAATTTAAATTTAAATTGTATCTTTTCATAAATGTATGATCTCAGAATGTTTGGTGTTGAAAAGGACTAAAATAAAATATATTAAATTGATGATTTAAAATTTATTTTTACATTATAATATGTACTTAGCTTATATAATTTGGATGGATTCTCTCATGTCATTAGCTTAACAAGCAAAAAACTGTTAAATAATTTATTTTGTGTGCACTATTGTTCATGTGATGCATTTGATAATTAAACTTTTTGAGACTAAACATATTGGGAGAATTCCCAATAATTTGATTGATGCCTTTGCTTTCATCTTTTATCAATTACATTCAAACCAAAGATTTATTCCCAACAAATTTTCATCATTCTTTTATAAAGTTCCTGAAAATCAGATGAGCATCATGATTTTGCTTGCTTGTTTAATACCAAAAAAATGGGGATCTTCAATGATTTATTCTATTTACTTACTAGAGCTCCAATATAATTTTTTTATTGTTGCTATGAATTATCTTTTTGAAGTCGATTGTTTTTAGAGATCTGAAATAATTTATAAATATTAATATTTGAACAGCTAGGTTTGTTTAGCTATCTAGATTTGAGATATTATTTATAAAAAATCATGTATGATGAGATATTCTTTTTTTGGGTGAACTGTTTTTGTTTCGAAGGAACGATTTATGTAAAATGAATCTAGGGAATGATTAATCTTAAAAATGGAAATTTTTTTAAATTTAATACTTTTTAAAGTTTTTTATCTATTTTTTTTTTTTGGCAAAAAACTAAATTACATGTAAAAGAAAACAAAAATGGGAGTTTTGTTGCTAGTAATGGTATTAGTGGGCATGCAACGAAAATGAGTGGGAGAATAAAGAAATATGGGTTTCATGTGCTTAGAGAATAAATTCCCTTTTTTTTTTCCCCCTTTTTATTTCTTTGGGCCCACTGGATGGAGCTTCACTCTGTTTATCACTTCAATTTCCCAAAATAATCACAAAGTAAAATCACTTATTTTCTTTAAGATTTAAATACTATTTTGATACTTAYTCCTTTTAATATTGTATTTTCAAAAAGTCCATTAATTTGGCAAAATTTTAGACACAATAGAAATTCTTAACATATTTTTATAAGTACCGATTTTTCTGAATATTTTGTTGATGGGTTTAGACATTAATTGTTTTGAACTTGTGACTAGGTTTGTTCATAATTTGATTTTGGACATTTTAGTGGTTTAATTTACAGTATTTTATTAGTTGGATTTTACACAATTTAGTAATTCATCCGTAGAAGTAGAGATATCTTACTGTCTATGTGACGTCATTTTGTTTTGAACGATTGTTAACTGTTTCTGTTTTCGTTTATAATTTTTAAACGTTTTTAACTGTTGTGTAGAAATTTTGAAAGTAACACAATCAAATTTCTTTSTTTCTAGTTATCATTTCCATTTTCTTTCCAATATGATAAAAGCATAATTTTATCRTTTTTTATTTTTAAAATATATAATAAATATAACATAAAAAGTTAAAACATTTAATTTAAACATGTAGGACTGGAAGACTGAACTCACGACCTTCTGATATATGTCAATTACCACATAACTATTCTCACTTTAGCTTCCAATTTTTTTTTTTAAATATAAATAAAAAATATTAGTTTATCATTCTTGACTTGTAAATAACAAGAAATTGTCTGTCAAATGTAATTTTTTTAATCAGAAAAAAATGAGAAAATAATAAATAAAAACGTTACTAAGCATACCCTCTAAATGAAATCCAGCTATATTATTATTTTAAAAATGCACCTATTTTTAAAATATCTAACAATAAAAGAATACAAAAAACAAAATCACTAATCCCTTTCGCTTTACAGAAATATTTTTCTTTATTTATTTATTTTATTTGCCTTACTGTCATGCACTTTACCATTTGCTTCGTCGAACGTCTCAAAAAGTATGGTATGGTAATGGAATCGCTCTAGTTTCTCTCTCTAATTTCTCTCTCATTGAATCCTCCACTCCGATTCCGAATCTCTCCCTTCTTCCGGTTCACCTCACTGAGTCAACTCACCCGCCATTTCCAACATTTCTCCTTCCTTCTCTCGCTTTCCCTCTTCATTGCCCCATTCTCTCTTCTGCTTCAGTCTTCGTTTTCTTTTACTGATTCGGTGTTTTCTCAAACTGTTGCAGTGACATCAAGTTTTCTTCTTGTACTTATTCACCTCCATTTTGGAACTTCTCCATTTCGATGATTCCCAGGGAGATTGCTAAATTACAAATCTTCCTTTCTTCCCCACTCTTAATTTTGCCTTTCACTCATCCCTTTTGATACGGGACAATTTTTTTCCTTCGTCGTCCGGGTTAGGGTTTTGTGTCGAAAATATGTCGGTTGATGGGAAGGGGAAGAAGAACAATATCGAGAATTTGGTGTCTGCTACAAGATCACTGAAGATTAGCTTAGACAAATCCAGGGCTCTAGGGTTGGCGTTGCAGAAAGCGGGGCTCAGATTGGAGGAGATTAAACAAAGATTGCCCACTTTGGAAGCTGCTGTGCGACCAATTCGTGCCGATAAGGAAGCCCTCGTCGCCGTCGGCGGCCATATTAATCGGGCGGTGGGCCCTGCGGCGGCGGTGCTCAAGGTTTTCGATGCTGTTCATGGGCTTGAGAAGTCTCTGTTATCGGACCCGCGCAACGATCTCCCTGGTTATTTGTCGGTGCTGAAGCGGATGGAAGAGGCATTGAGATTCTTGGGAGATAACTGTGGGCTCGCAATCCAGTGGCTGGAGGACATTGTTGAGTATTTGGAAGACAATACGGTTGCTGATGAGCGATTTCTTGCGAGTTTGAAGAAGTCGCTGAAGAATCTGAGGGATTTGCAGAGCGATGAGGAGAGGACCCGGCTTGATGGAGGGCTTCTCAATGCTGCTTTGGATAAACTAGAGAACGAGTTTAGGCGTCTTCTAATGGAGCACAGCGTGCCCCTCCCCATGGCAGCGTCCTCCGCGTCTCTGGGTGAGCAAGCTTGCATTGCCCCATCTCCATTGCCTGTAACTGTTATTCAGAAATTGCAAGCCATCCTAGGGAGATTGATTGCTAATAAAAGACTTGAGAGATGCATATCCATTTATGTTGAAGTTCGTAGTTCGAACGTTCGGGCTAGTTTGCAGGCGCTCGATTTGGATTACTTGGAGATATCGGTTTCTGAATTCAATGATGTGCAGAGCATTGAGGGGTACATTGCAAAATGGGGAAGGCATTTGGAGTTTGCAGTGAAGCACTTGTTTGAGGCAGAGTTCAAGCTTTGTAATGATGTTTTTGAGAGGATAGGATTGGATGTGTGGATGGGCTGTTTTGCAAAGATAGCAACTCAAGCAGGTATTCTTGCATTTCTTCAATTTGGGAAAACTGTAACAGAGAGCAAGAACGACCCAATTAAGCTATTGAAGTTGTTAGATATATTTGCATCCTTGAACAAACTGAGACTGGACTTCAATAGGCTTTTCGGGGGAGCTGCGTGTTCGGAGATTCAAAACCTGACAAGGGATCTCATTAAGCGGGTTATTGATGGTGCGGCCGAGATTTTCTGGGAACTTTTAGTTCAGGTGGAGTTACAGAGGCGAAATTCTCCACCTTCAGATGGGGCAGTTCCTAGGTTGGTCAGCTTCATTATTGATTACTGTCATAAACTGCTGAGCGACGATTATCGACCAATCCTGATCCAGGCCCTGGTCATTCACCGGAGTTGGAAAAAAGAAAAGTTCCAAGAGGGTCTTCTTGTCAGTGAGATTTTGAACCTCGTTAAAGCCATTGAGCTGAATTTGGAAACCTGGATAAAGGCTTATGAAGATCCTATCTTGTCAAATTTTTTTGCGATGAACAATCATTGGCATCTATTTAAGCACCTCAAAGGAACGAAATTGGGGGAGCTACTCGAACTACGGGAACTAGGTAGAGATCCTGTAAAGGAACATGAACAGTACAAGGATTACCATGGCGCAGTTTTCTTGAGGGATAGCTGGAGTAAACTTCCCAGCCATTTAAGCAGGGAGGGTTTGATTATGTTCTCAGGTGGGCGAGCTACTGCCCGCGATCTTGTGAAGAAACGTTTAAAGACATTCAACGAAGCTTTCGAGGACATGTACAAGAAGCAGTCAAACTGGATTATAACTGACAAAGAATTGAGGGATAAGACATGCCAACAGATAGTTCAAACCGTCGTGCCTGTGTATCGCAGCTATATGCAGAATTATGGCCCCCTGGTCGAGCAAGACGCGAGTTCCAGTAAGTATGCAAAATACACCGTGCAGAATCTGGAGAAAATGTTACTGTCCCTTTTTCAGCCAAAGCCACTTAGGTTCAGCAGCCTTCAAGTTAGGCAGACCAGTGGGAAATTCAGCAATGGCGCAGCAGATCATCGACGATCCAACTCCATGGTTATGTAACCATCCAATCCAACCATTTTTATGCTGTGTATAACCTTGGAAGAAGCTGCATCCTCTTTGATGGACGACCAGGTTCGATCCTATAATTCCGAATCGCAGACGTAACACCTTGAACCCGTTTTGTGTAATCTCTTGATTTAATGCAAAGGAGAAAAGCTTTTTCTGAATGGTGTCATCAATCTAATCTATTGCTTTTCTCCAACGAATCATCGATGGGGGCTCGGAAACTTTTCATTAGCCTGCAGTGAGGAATGAAATACCGGCTCCCTTGCTCATGAGGATCCATCAAAAGGCTTTGTGGATGATAGAAGATCAGGTTTGTAGATGATACTTTTTAAGATATAGCTATTTTTATTCCATTTCCCTTCACTCATTGATTAAGCAAGCCAGATGGGCAGCAGAAATAGTGTAGTTTGTTAGATTTTTGAGATTCTTTAACATTAAACATATCATATCTATGTAATCCAACTTCTTTACTCATAATAATTAGGGAGGAAGAAGAAATTTTATTATAAATTAAAAGCCATCAACCCTGTTTTTAATGCCTGATAATTCTATTTTCTGTCTGTTTTTTATGAGAATAGTTAGCAAATAAGAAAAATCTTTGATGTCTATCGGGTTTCACTTTCAGATCTTTGGTCAATTTCTTCTATCTCATATTAAATTCTGCAGTTTTCTGCAATTGTTAATGTGATCTTAGTTTTTCAATGGTTTCACGTCAGCTCTTTGTTTTTCTTCTTTGGTTCTTCCCCCTTGTTTTTTCCTCCCCTCGTGATCCACTATCCTTATTTTCTTGGTTTTTGTGGTAAAAAGTTAAACTTGTTCACTCAAATTATTTTTGGTTTGAAAATAGGTAACTTGAAAATTACTCCATCCAACTTTCATAAATAAATGCTTAAATCATTTATGGGCTTTGTTCTATTTTGATCATTAAACTATTTTAGTCGAAATCATTTTAGTCTCTGCATCTTAAAACGTTCGTTTTAGTCCTTAAACTTAAAAAAGTTATCACTTTGGTCCTTGTTTTTCAATAAGCTAGTAGATAGGAGTTGTGGTCTTTGTGATAAAATATGTAGTCATCACGCGATTCGACGTGTTGTAAATAGGCTGGCAAACAAGTGGGGTCATTGGATCAAGCACAAAATAAAAATGGGTCGATGTTTAGGATTGGAAACATGTAGAATTTTACGTCGGATTGATATTTGAAATCTTATTTTCTTATCAACGAAACCATCTTTTTCATTGAATTTAGAATTGGATGATAATTGAAAAGGAGTATTTTCAATTTTAGGTACCAAACATAATCATCTAATTTCTTCATTTTCCCCCACATATGAAACATGGTAAATAAATTTTGCTTTGTTAGGAGTAGAGAGAGAGACAAATCCTTAGAAATGTTTGAAGAGAATGAAGCATTTGGGGTCAGTCCTTTTCGTTGACCAAGTTTTTAACCAATCAAATTGTGTTCCCTAAGGCATCAAACTGTACTTGGGGTTTATGTTAAGCTTACCGCACAGTGATTTTCAGAAAATAAACAACCAATTAAAAATTCACAAGTGCTCTTTGAATCTTTGTCGGCCACCAACCCCTAAGGAAAAGCCTCCACCATCGAATTTTACTTGTCATTGATTGCATTTCTTGTCAAAGGGGTCTCTTTATTTTAAATCTATGCCGTGCCACGTGTCTCTCCAACTTTCTACTCGGCATAAATGTCAAAGCGTTCTCTTCATTTTACTTGGGTTCTTGTATTCTTAAAATATTCATTAAAGATCTTCGTATTTTTAAAAGGTGATGATTTTGATTCCTTTAGTTTAACAATTTTAGTATAATACCTTATTCACAAAATTTTTTTATTGTATATAAAATTTATATTAAAATTTTACAAATTATGAAACAAAATAGTAAATTTTTAAAAAACATTTTGAAAATACAAAAGTTAAAATGAGTAAAAATTAAAAGTATAAAATCTAAAATAAATATTTTAAAAAAATCAAAATAAACCAAACTAAAAGAATAATAATAATACTAAAAGTTTAACTTTACCTCCAATCTATGTATTGGTTTTAAGGGAAAAACCACGTGTAGACAATTTAATTGCGGGTAAATTTTAAACTCTTAATAATAGGGACATTTAAAAATATTCAAAATGCCAACTTTTTAACCCTAATTTAACCCATTTGTCTACCTTACCCACCAACCAAATCCACTTCAATATTAAGTCGTCTAGTTATTCATCAAATCAATATTATTTTCTCGATGGGAATTCAAACTTCTAATATCATAGGGAGGATCACTCATGCTTTCACCAATTGAATTATATTGAAATCAATAACATCCACCAAATAATTAACATTAGTGATACGATCCAAATAGATATATAATACAAAATTTAGAAGCCTATATAACTTTAACGTCAACGTAGCTCAACTAATTAAAATACATATCATTAATTGTTGATAGAGAAATATGGAGTGCCACGTGTAGCCCTTGCGGAGACGCGTGTGGTCCCATGACTCATGAATAGAAGGGTACCGAGCGCATATAGCCAAGGTCAACTGCACTGTATAGGTGTATGAATATGGTTAGCTCTCCTAGCACTCAGAACTCACGATACGTTAGGCATTCTGTTGGATCGTTGTCCATGCATGACGTCGTTGTGCACCTATGAAAATTCAAAAGGAGGTATAGAATGTTGGGGTCCCCCACGAATCTCATAGATACTTGTTATTCCACGTGATTCATACCCACTTGCTCTCATCTTGATGAGTGCTAACGTACACATCAAAATGCAATTGGCCGAGCAACACACAAATACTAAATTTCTGTGTTCAAAAGACGATGTAGGCGTCGTGACATTTGCATGGCAACATACATGGAACTTACCAAGAAACTAATATGAACATTAATAAAAAATCAAAAGTTGGAATCTTTAAATCGCTGCAACTCGTTAAAAGATTAAAAAAAAAAAGAATCCTAATTTTAATTAGGGCCGTACAAGAAGAGATGAAGATTGAAGACTAAATGGGAGGCTTCGTGGAGGCCGTTGTGGGCTCCACGGCGGCTCGTACAGTTCAACCAAAAAGATTTTTCCTGACCCCATCGAGATCCTCTCTATTTTGTCTCAGTTTTCCATTTTTCCATCAAGTCCCCCATTTTTATCTTTATTTCATTTGGATCCTTACACTTTTAAATATTTCCATATTATTTTATACTTTTAGTCCTTCATCTCTACGCTTTACCAAAATTTTAAAAGAAAAAGAACAGAAGAAAATAAAATCAAATTTTGTTATTGTATTTTGGCTGCAAGTGTCCTTATGATTAAATGGGACTATTTATTGTAGTTATTGATTTTCCAAATTGTATTTGATATATTTTTTAATTTAATAATTGTGGGGTTGGAGATTGGATCGTCAAACCTCAAAGAACGGTAATTGATATCTTATCTATTTAGATACGTCTAGATTAGCCTATGCTTTTAATTAGTTGATTTTCGATATTTTGTTGCTCAGCGTTTCTTATAGACTTCATTTTGAAAAGTCTATTAATTATTTTAACAACATCTAGAAAAGAGCAAGATATGTTATAATCGTTGAGCTATGTTCGTGTTGGTAGTAAAAGATGTAATTTTTATTATTTTTTTTAAAACAAGTAAAAGATGTGCTTAACTAGGTTTCATTAAACAATTTACAAAAGTTAAGGATAAAGATTAAAATATCCTTTTTAATACAAAGTTTAAGACAAAAAAATAAAATTTTTGAGAGAATGAAATGGATATAAATGTTTTAGGGACAAAATTTAAATGATTTGGTTCGATGATCACTTTTTTTCTTGAGAATCTTGACCCTCGACATCTCTCCATTAAATTTGATTCTCTTAAAAAAAAACTAATATAATGTTAGTCTTTCATTTGGACATTTGATCTATAAATAAATATAATATATAATCGTCGATTAAGTTGGTAAATAAACATATTAAATATTTTTAAATGATATGAAACTCTATGATAAAATTAATGTTCAAGGAAATTCTTGTTTCTATTAAATTTTTTTTCCTCTATGTGTGTGCACATATGACATCTTAACTCGAGAAATTAAAATAAGAACATCAAATCATTTTTCTTGACCCTTTTCCAAATTTCATTTAAATATGTTGGTTGAATCGTATATGTTGTGTTGTTTTAATGTTACACTTTAAGTAGTATTTCCTATTTAATTTATTAAATTCTATATTCATAGTCGCAATTAGATCTATTCATTTTAAATAATTAATTCTACATCTCTTATCTAATCATACACATACATACATTATATATTATATTAGATTTAAACATATTTTAGAACATCTATCTAATCCTTAAATTTTCCATCGTCCTAAAATAAGGTATGACCTAAGTATTTATTATTTCATCCATCCTTAAAGTTGAATATCGCATTGCATAATTGTTTTTTATTCCATTCACATAAATTAATCAAGAAAAAAGCACAAATTATCTTTTATCCGGCATGATCTCAATAATAAATAAAACATATAAATCCATCATTTTTTTTTAATTACATCACGTTGAGAATGAAGTTTAGGTTTGAGTTGATTTATTATATTTGAGCGGCTACTTGACAGTTAGCGATTTATTATAGATCTCAACTATCAATACAGTCTACTTGAGATTTATTTTATAAATGTATATTAAGATTTTTTATTTTTTATTTTGTAGTGTTGTGTTTATCTGCTTTAGTTATGTTTTCTTTCTTGTTCATGTCCCTCCATCATTTTTAGCTGATCTCTTTGTTCCTCTAGTGCCTTAGTCTCAAGCAGTGAGATCCATCTTTTTTCTTACAAAATACGATAAATCCATCATTTCTTTAACGTCTCTTTTGACTTGATACTAGGGTGAAACATATATCTTCTCATTGGCTTATGAAATGGGGAAACAAATAATTTGTTCAATAAAAAAATGGTTTAAAAAATCGTTATCATATATAAATATAGAACAAATACTTGAAGTTACGACTTTTTGAATAAAAAGATTATTAATATATTTTTTTTTTTTTAGAAAAACATGTGAGAATGAGATTGGAACTTACAATTTTTTGATTGGAAATATCTGTCAATTACCATAGTTATACTCACTTTGAGAAAAGATTATTAATGTCATAGTCAACTTACCTATATTAGGTTGGTATTCTTTTATCATATGTGATATATAATAAAAGTTAAATAAGTGCATGTATAATAATGCTTATTATAAAGTCAAAGAAGGATAGTGGGAGAAAGATTAGGATGGGGAAGTCAAGATAGATGGACACAAGGGCTTATCTTCTAGAATTTTATTGAAATTATTGGTGGTTCAATTAAATAGGCAAAAGTAGATTTGATTTCATTATATCTGTATGGGGGAAAGAATACCCTGGACACGTGGAGGACAGCCATTGGTGCCCCAAGGTGACCATGAGTCATGCCTCAGCTCGGACCGCCGAGATCACCACCACTAGCGTTGACAGATGCTAAGTATGAGGGCCGAGGTGAACCTGGCCGAGGTCCGACCTATCGGGAAGCTCGGTGGGGGTCGATGTGAGCTACTGTCAGCGGCGTGATTATCGGGTGTAACCGACGGTCCCGAGATTACCGGGTGTAACCGTCGCGAGATTAGCGGGACTAGCACCCATAAGTAGAGGACTTCACTCCACGATCAGGTACGATGATTTCTGACCTCGAACTAAACTGGGAATCCGACTTATACTGACTTGATCGTCGGAGTGCTCATCTTTTTGTGCAGGTCCGCCCAAGTATTCAGATCGGTCCGGAGGCCGAGTTCGAGCTGCAATCTGAAATACACTGTTGTGCATATCCTTGCATAAACAATATCCATAGAATTAAAAACAAGACAAATATTGGTGGATAAGCACTCTCAATTCATTAATTACCCAATTTGATAATTTCTTTTTCCCTTTTTTTTCTATCTTGTTTGGAATTAGAGTTATTGCCTAAATATTTAAAGCAATAAAGTATATGAAAAAGGTATTTATGTCATTTCAGATGTGAGAACAAAAAATTAGGATAAGGTTTTGATTCATATGAAGATATAAAATATGTTTTGTTCATATCATTAAGTGAATGGAGAGGAAAATAAATCGACATTATCTAATAATTTATTCAAGTTGAGATTTTTTAACCTTTTGTATCATAGAAGATTGTTTAGTTTTTGTGTAATCCAATATCAAGATTAGAGTGTTGTTTATCTCCATTTAATCCTATTTTAAAGAAAAAGTTCAATCTAAATTACAATTGAGATGTGGAAAAAAGATTGATTTAATGATAATATTAGAGCTTATATATTTTAGAAAACAACTAATTTTATACTATTATCTGTGGTTGTTAACATGAACATAACTTAACGACAAAGACATATATAACTTATTTCTCGAAGGTGGTGATTCAATTTTTCACACCACGTTAAAACTCTACTATGTTCACCAAAAGCATAAACATGAAAGTATCATTATTGTTGTAAGATAATATTTTTCTTACCTGATATATGTTATGTGACGGTAAAAATTGAATAAAGTTAGTAAATTGTATTTTTTTTTTCCTTTTTAGTTCAACTGCGATGAGGATTCAAATATCGAACATTTTTTTTAAGTACAACATATTGGAAAGAGAATTCGAACTTACAACCTCGATCAGAAGTATATGTCAATTATTACTGACCTAAGTTCTCTTTGCAAAATGAAAAATGGACGGGAGATATCTGAAGCTTTAAAATTTCATTGCCATTAAAAAAAGATTGAAAAAAAAAGACAAGTACCTAACTATATGAACAAAGTGGAGCCCCTTAATTTATTTTATCCAATTAAAGCAAACACGATAAGGTTTTTTTTAATCTCTCTCTGTTAGGTTGGTCTGACGTTTCTCCTTGGGCGGGCCCCTCTCCTTGCCACGTCATCAAGAAAAGTCAAACGTGTCCGATCGTTTTAATCTTCGTGTTTTTGTTTTGCAAATTACTACCCTACCCTTTCCTTTCTACTGATAAAGAAATCAATAAAAAAGAAAAAGAAAAAGAAAAATACCGATAATAAAAAAAATGTCATAATGTAACATTCATTGCAGAAAATTTTCAAATGATTCAAGTTTTAATTACTCAGCCAACTTGGTTAAAAAAAAAAAAAAACTTAGTCAAACCTTTTTTTTAAAAAATAGTTAAACCAACTTATATTTTTTTTTTCCGAACTCACAACTTCTTAATTGAAAATATATGTTAATTACCGTTGAGCTAGACTCGTTTTTAATACTTAATCAATTTGTTAATAATCAAAATATTCTAATTTTCCATCCCCACATTTGTAATATTATATTTATAAAAAAAGTATTTAGTTGGATTTAAACATTCAAAGATATTTGTAGCACATTTTATGTCAACCCGAATGTAACTTAATTAATTGGTTAATATATTAGTAATTTTTACTAAAAGTTACGGTTTGAACCTCTAAAGCTGAAGCTTCAATCTCTCTTCCCAGAGCATGACCCTACTCAACAGATTAAAATGTATATTTTTGACAAAAAATTGTGAGTTCGAATCTACACTCCATATGTTGTTGGACTTTACAAAAATTCTCTCATACCACACTTTTTACACTGAAAAAGAAAAAAAAAATCTCACTCACTTGATTAAACCCAAAAAAAAAATAATTAAAAAAAGTTTTGATGACTGGAATAAAAAATAGTAGATTACTTTATTTTGATTATAATATAACCACAAATGGGAGAGTAAAGTTTTGAATTTTCAATCCATAAATAAATAAATTAATTAAATACCTTAATCAGGAAGTTGTATTCAAATTCAACTTTTTTTTTCTTATCTCGAAGAGAGAGATCGATTTTTTTTTCTCTTACCTAAATTCGGATTGACTAATTTATTGTGGTAGATATGGTATTGATCTTATTGATAATAAATTAAGCTAATTAAAGGAGAAGATTGAATAATTGAAATTTAGGGCAATACTTTCCATAATATGAACATAATTTAATTGGTCGAAATTAAAAATTCAATTTTTCCTTTAAATTAAAAGAAAATAAAAAATCAGTTGCTTCCCTTTTGTGCAGCGCCTTTCTTTTACGGATCGCATTTTCTCCTTCCATTTTGTTCCCCTCTCTCCTCTCTCTCTGGTAAGGCCAATCACTGTCTCTGACCCACCGTTTCATACCAACAACCAAGCTTGTACCGGCGGACGGCGACGGCGACGGCGAGCCCTAGAAGAAGGATAACGCGAACGTCCT
>NW_019104491.1:2695513-2710159 GCF_001995035.1 Momordica charantia
GAAAATGGGAGGCATTTTATGAATCATTTGGATGAAGATTCATAGTCAATGACTGTCTGAAATGCCCCAGCCAATGCTTTTACCTTGTTCTGCCTCTTCTCCAATAGCTTACTTGCTGTCTCCTCTATTACATCATTGTACATTGCCGGAGACTCCTTCCTCCCGCTTCCTTGTCGTTGTTTCGCTCCCATCACTGCCAGCTTCTCGGCCACTGCTTCGCCCTCTTTCTCCGCTGCTGCCACCTTCTCGGTCACTTCAGCCTCTTCCTTGCAATTCTCCCCATCTTCTACTTCTTTCTGATCTAAAACGACGATTCCTTCCTGAGTAGGACTGATCTCGCTTTTCTCTTCATCCTTATCTACCTCTTTTTCTTGTGTTATTATCTCTGGTTTCTCCTCATCTTTGACTTCTTCCTCTCCTACACCTTCCGTTCGTTCTCGATTCGATTCTTCCTGGATTAACAATTTCGCTTCCACCTCTATGGGCGATGGAGTTTCAGTGTCAGCTTTGGAGATCTCTGTGTCTTGTATAGGCTGCTTCTCAGCCTCATGTTTTGCATCAGCTTCTTCTTTATCCAAAACATCCACCTTTTTTTCCACATGATCAGTTCTGATTTCTTTATCTAATTCAGGCATTGGATCAGGAAGATAAGGATCGAGTTCGCACTCGATCTTCTTCAATTCCTCCTCGTTGACACCGAGAACGAAAGAAGGACTATGAACTGCTTGTTCAACGGCAATATTCTTAGCCTTGGGAACTATTTCTGCCAAGGCAGAGCCAGCATTGCTAGATTCTCTCCTCAAGCTTTTCTTTGCAATTGCATTACTACCACTTCTCAAATTCTGAACTGGCTGCTGCGGTTTCCCACCCACCTTGGATGAGGATTTGGAAGATGATGATCTCTCCAAATGGCTAGGCTCAACCTTGGATGAGGATTTGGAAGATGATGAYCTCTCCAAATGGCTTGGCTCAACCTTGGATGAGGTTTTGGCAGATGATGATCTCTCCAAATGGCTAGGCTCAACCTTGGATGAGGATTTGGAAGATGATGAYCTCTCCAAATGGCTTGGCTCAACCTTGGATGAGGTTTTGGCAGATGATGATCTCTCCAAATAGCTAGGCTCGACCTTGGGTGAGGTTTTGGAAGATGATGATCTCTCCAAGTGGCCAGGCTTTGCAGAGCTGGGAAAGGTGGGGGCGGGTTTGGACCCGAAGGAGGAAGACCGGACGGGAACATGAGTGGCCCTACTCCTCGGTCCAGGTGACCGAAACGGCTTATCCAGACGCGGTGCGGTCGGGGGTGGTTTGTCGAAAGATCTTCTTCTATTCAGGCTCGCCTTGCCCTCTGGTATCGGTGCAGGGGCGACAAACTTCTTGACCGTCTTGAAGCTGCCATGGTCGTGGCGGGAGCTGGCTGTGGACTTGAGATAGTTTGGAACGTGCTTCTCGGAGAGCATCGAGAGCGAAGGAGAAGAAGAAGAGGAGGTTAGTTTGGAAGAAGTTGAGGAAGAAGAAGAAGAAGAAGAAAAAGAAGAAGAATAAGCTAGTTTGTGATCAGTTTGTTGGCTTCTGGGAGATGATTTTGGAGTTCTTTTGGTTGAATAATTAGGAATGGTGAGAGAAGTTGGAGCAGTGATCCTCCTTTCCTTCCCAAAACTTGCTCTACTTGTTGCCATTCAGCTGCTTGGCTTTGAAAATTCTAGCATTACCTGCATTTCAACAAGGATCATGAACAGGGAAAAAAATAATTAAAACAGATAACTCAGATCTTAAATGTTCGATAATCAAAATGAGAAGATAAAAGTTCGTAGACCAAAATCGTACTTGGCTGAGTTTGAGGAGAAAAATACTTTCAAGTGAAAACACTTTTAGTATAATTAGAATTTTCAAAATCACTCTTCAAATGGGAATTATGAAGAGGAAAACAAAAATTTAAAACAAATTACTAGAACGAAATTGCTAGTGTAGGTTTTAAATGTTCGATAACAAAAATGAGAAGATAAAAATTCGTAAATCAAAACCATAGTTAGGGTGAGTTTGAGATAATTTTGAGAAAAATATTTGTTAAGTGGAAATATTCTTGCCCTTTTAAAAGTCATTATGAACTCACTCTTAAAATTAAATATAAATATGATTGAGGTTGCACGATTCATCAACTTTGGTATTGGATTAATTTGCAATTTTCTCTTTTTATAAGGGAAAAACTCAAGAATCTAAACGCTTAATTACATCTCTAACCATAACTCAAAACTGTAAATTAATGATAATATAATTATAAATAAAACAAAATAAAACAACACAATAATTTCATATAGATTACACATCATTTCCAAAGTTCCATTTTGAGGACTCATTAGAATGGAAAAAGAAAAACATATAAATATTTCTTCATCTACATATTCATGAGGGGAAAAAATAGAGGAAGAAAATTGTGGCATAAACTTGTAATTTCTATTGAGTCTGCCACACAGTTTCATATCAACGTTTACAAATCATAAACTCACCCATCGAATACAAATTACACATGATTCTCGAGGTTGATTTGATAACATTCTCGTTTCTAGTTTCTAGTTTCAAATTTTATTAAAAAAAATTAATCATTTGATAACTATTTATGTTTATTATTTCTCATGATTTTAGCAACATTCTCAACCTGGTATATAAATTTTGAAAACAACATAAACAAGTTTCTTGTTTCTTGTTTCCGTTTTCAATTTCTTCCAACATAAATAAAGATCTTATTTTGTCATTCTTGAATCCACAGATGTCAGGATCTATGCAATTCTTTTTTTCAAAAAATAGAAACAAGAAACGAGAATGTTACCAACGGGTCTTTAACAACCGGTTCTTGTGCACAAATCAATACATATATATACTACATAAATCCAAACTTCTCAATCCTATATCAGAGTGTCTAGTGCATCACATTATAATATAGATACTTTACCGTATGAAAGAGTCGCAATCGAGATTTGAGAAAACATTTCAACGGAAAGATCGCAAAGGATCGAGCAACGTACCTTGAGGAAAGAAGGAAGGAAATTAAATCATGGAGTGAAGAAATGGGAGGAAGAAGAAGAAGAATAAAGGGCAAAGAATCAGTTTGAAAGAGAGAAGAAGTTTAAAGAGTTTTGTTGTTGTGTTCTTCTTCTTCTTCTTCCTTTGTTTCTTCGTTTCTTCTTCTCTTTCTTTGTTTCTTCTTCAGTTTTTGTTTGATGGAGGTGCGCCAATTCCTCTCAACTCGATCCTTTTTTTCTTCTTTTTCCTTTTTCTTCTTCTTCTTTTTTTTTCTCTTTTTTTTTTTTTTCTTTTTGTTATGAAGAAAACAGCCCCATATTAAAGCCAACCATTCCAATGGTTGACTTTTTCAAACACAACACCACAGATTTGACCTCGGCCTCTTCTTCATCCTGCTTTTTAGGACAAACAACCCAACTATGCCATACTTCTCCTAATTAACCTCCAAAACTTGGTCGGTTCGGTTCGTTTCTATTCATTGCTACGAACCGAACCAATCAAATTTCTATTAGATCAAACTATGTCAAAACGACTATGGGTTTAAATCTTATCTTAGAGTCTATAAACCCTCTTATTTTTGTTTGGGGTTTTTTTGTCGTTTTTAATAAGAATTTTATATGACATCACGTGAATAATTTTGTTTCTGAGTAAAAATAGATGCACCAAGATTGAGTAGTACTAAAAAAGAGTTTAGAGATTATAATAAAATATTTTAATCTGATTATTGTTTAATTGGTTGAGTCATGTATCTCCAATTAAAAGAATTTCGAATATATTATTTAATTCAAAAAATACATATATTTTACAAAGAATAAAAATTAAAGTAGAATATTTTAAAAGTCAACTAAGTTTCTGAATATAAATACAATATAAAATAAACTTTTAAAAAGTGAAAAATATAAAATTAATTTAAAAATCAATCATATTTGTGCATAATACATCTCAATATAGAATGCAACTAAATGGAAGAGATTGAGTTTAGTCCTTTTTTGGTTTTTAGGTTTAGTCCCTTTTTGGTTAGATTCAACCTTGAGAAACCAACCAAATTTGATCGACTCTCGCTCTTAATGAAGAATTAAGGCACGTAATAGAAATTTATAAAAGTAGCGATTATTTTTCAATTTTGAAAAAATAGCAAAATTTTGAGACGCAATCAAAGAAAGCAAAAGTCCAGTATACCCTCAATGAACACAAAGGCGAAACGATGATATATCTGATCTGATACACCTTATTTGATATATACCACTAATATACTAACGTTGATATACTAACAATATACTTGTATTGCTAACATATATGATATATTTAGTATATATATCTGATTGGATATTTCATTGATATATCAGAAAATTTAGAAGGGTAAAATTGGAATAAATAAAAAATTTCAAATTTCAAATATTTTATCATATTTGCAAAACTCAAAAGTTACCCTAATTAATGATGAATATTGTAGCTAGCCATCACAAATTCCCAAAAATTTAATATATTTGGTGATTCTAAGATATATAGACCTTTTATACAAAATATTGTAAAGTAGACAATTATTCCATTTTGCTTAGAAAAAAAGGACAACTATTTGCACATAACACCCAAAAAAACCATCAATCTTTAACTTCATTACATTAAAATTTTATCATAACCCAAACTATAGGTTTTTATATGTTTTAATTTTTAATTAACGTTACAATAATTTCTTATAAAATGTAAATTATAATAATTAGTATTTTAAAGGTATAATGATGCGGTTGTGACATTGCCATTATATTACTAAATGTATCCTGCCGACTATGGTATTGGTGGAATTTAAAAAAAAAAAAATCAACGACAAGCGATAAATAATTTGTTTTTAAATTTTTATAAATTTTTTTTTTGTTGTTTTACCAATTTGATGAAGACAGGTCCCGTCTTGAAGTTTTCATCAAAGAAAATTAAGGTTATTTAATTTATAATTTGTCTGAAAGAAGTAGACATTTAATTGCCATATATATAAAAAAAAGACATTTAATTAAATTTTCAAAACAAACGATTGGTCCCCCAAGATTCTAGTTATTCATTTATTTTTTTTTTAATAAAATTTGTTTATTTTCTTAGAGCTCATTATGTTTAACATAATAAACTCGAATTTGGACATCTGGACTCACGTTCTATTTTGGTCATTTAATATTTAAAACTTTAATTTTAATCCTCAAATTTTCATTAAATTTCACATTATTTCCATTGATATATATGACAAATAGATGATGAATAGGTTACAATCATATATGGATAAATAAGACATAGCATTAGAGACTAAATGTGAAATTTAATAAAAGTTTGAGGACTAAAATTGAAAATTTAAAAAGTTTAAAAAGAAAAAAAAGCTAAATAGAACATTGGGTTAAATAATCAATTTAGATATAGTATCTATGGTATCAACTTACTTTCCATTCGGTTTTCATATCTTGGGATTAGTTTTAATTTTTAATCGGCACTAACATTTTGAAAGTTTCAATTAATTTGATTGAATTTGCAAATCATCCAATTTTTCCTATTAAACTTGACCAGTTTTATCAAATTTTAGTTATAAATTTTCAATCTTATCAAATTGAACCCTATGTTTTGACAAGTGTGGCATATTACGTCTCATTCAATATTTTTTGTTAATTCACCCATTAATTTAAAAAAATAATAATATAAAAATTTTAAAAAACTGACTAATTTAATGGAACTCAAGTTTTTTTACCAAATGAAGTTTAATTAATGTAAAAAAACAATCACTCAATGTCTTTACAAAAACTTACAAATTTCAACTCAAAAAATCCAACTATAATATATATATATATATATATATATATATATTTCTAATCCTTTCATTTCATTTCGTGTTCTTTCGATCTCTATGCATTTCACTACTCCACCAGAAATTCCTTTGTGCCTCTACCATACTCGAGCTTGGTAGTTTCCATAGACTGTCCAAGATTGAGCCCTAGGTTATATATATATACTTTTTTTAATCCTATCAATTTCATTTCGAATAAATGATTTATAATTCATTAAGAGACACGTGGTAATACTTTTTTTCAATAATTTTTTAAATGAAAATCTATTAAACGGTAAAAATTACAACATTTTTTTAAGCTGGCTATGTTTATCCAAACTTAAATGTATAATTTGATTAAATTAAAAAAAGTTTACAACTTGTCAAATTCTAAGGTTAAAATTCTATCTTCTCTCCGACTTTTTTTTTTNTCTCTTTAAATATAAACCGAATTTTCTCCATATGGCAGTGCCTCCCCTCAATGTTAGTAGCCATCACGTAAGAGAGAGCAAAAAAAATAAATAAATAAATAAAAACATTTTGGATATGAATTGATTGAATCTGAAATTGCTCTCAATATTTTTTTTCTTTCAAATATATTTATAATATATATAAACACACTCTGTTGGATCAAAACTTTCTTTTATAATTTATTATTTCTTTGACCTTTTGCCAACTTGTACCAATTTTCTTCATCTCATTTCGTTTTCATCTGCCTTAAAATAAATAAAATAAAATAAGAAAATATCTTCCAATTTTTCCTTTTCCCATCATTTCAATCTAATCAAAAGAAATTTTGTTTGTTCTTTCTCCTCCACTGCACTTGTTAAAATGATCCTTATCCATTCTGTCCTTGTTTGTAATTTAAAAGATCGGTTGAAAAACACTTTTAGTTGATGTGTTTTTGTTAAAATATTAATTTAGTCTCTAAACTTTAATTTGTAACGATTTAGTCTTTGTACTTTGAAATCGATAAAAATTTAATCTTTGAATTTTAATATATAACAATTTAGTTTTTATCGCGAATTTTTTTTGTTAAATTTCTTGTATGTATAGATTGATAAACTAAAGAGTGACCAAATATGTTTATGAATTAGTAATATTTAATTGTTAAATGATAAAATTTGACACTTAATTTTAATTAAAAAATTTACGATAGGGACTAAATTGCTACAAATTTTAAACTACATGGATTAAATCGTTACAAGTTAAAATCGAGGGACTAAATTGTTACTTTAAGAAAAGTATAGGGACTAAATCGTTACAAACTTAAGTTTATAGACTAAATTCTTACTTAATTAAAGTACAGGGACTATTTTTAACCAAAAAGATTTAAAAATTTAGATTCATCAATGAAAAGATAAATAAAAATCTAAAACATCTGTTACCATCTATAAAATTGATGGTTGAATTTTCCATCCACGCAATTGTTAAATTAAAAAAAAAAGGAATAATAATCCAAACCACCCTCCTTTTTGATATTTTGGTATAGATACCATTTTTAAAATCTTAAAATTATTTTTCAAAAAAAGATTAATATTGGTTATGGTGGATCGTGATAAAAATATTATACATATAATATTTGCTAGTTTGAAAGATTCGAAATTTGGATGTGAACCTTTACGACAAGTCGTTCAGAATTTGCTGGGGTTTGGTTTTGGTTGAGGCTTTACTGAAACGACACGTCATCCGCCATCTTTTTTCTCTTTTTTTTTTTCCCTCTTTTCTTACTACTTATCACTTGTTTGATTTCCACGGATGAATGAATCCGTGTGCCATATTTCCCTCTCATAAATCTCATTTTTCTCCCAAAATTTTATAATTTGTTCTATTTTCCTTTTACCTTTTATACTTTAAAAGTTTAAACTTTTCTATTTTATTTCATGTACAAACTTTGTTTCGATCCTTATTGCTAGATTTATCTTAGAATTTTCTTCTATAGAAAATTTGGTATG
Organism: Momordica charantia; assembly: GCF_001995035.1. Next base: position 2,703,284 of record NW_019104491.1, read on the forward strand.
GCATTGAGTGGGCATAAATTCTAAGTCATCTTATCGAGTGAAGTATCAAATTTAGAAATAGATGGTCCCGAATTAAAATGCAAACATTTAATAGCAAGAAACTAAAACTGGATTTGTCAATCTCAATACTACTCAGTTGGCTAAGACATATATTTTTCATAAGATTGAATCCTCTCACACGTCGTTGTACTAAAAAAATTAAAAAAAAAAAAGCTAAAATAGTTTTATTGTACCTTTCTCCTGACCCGTTCACGTTCAGTTGGAGAGTCTTACGAGCTATGGCATGTCTCCTTATGCCATTTAACTGCACTTATTTTTAAAGTTCTCGTTCAAGCATGGATGAAAAACTAAGAAAAGAATTCCAACATTAGAAATATTGCAACTAAAATGATGGATCTAAATCAATTATATTTTAAGTTAAATTAAGTCTGGAAAGTTTAATCAAATGTCACAATTTAAAATAATATATTTTTTTGTTTACATAGAAATAAACTAATTTTTCCGTTCACTGTATTAAAGTTAGACATAATTAAAACAAAAAAGTGAAGAAAATGGTTTAAGAACAAAACTTTGAAGTTTAACTAAATGCTAAGAACCAAATTAAGACCTTGAAAATATACGGAAATGAAATTGAAACTTAGTTGAAACCAAAAAATTAAATTGGTAATCTATTTTTTTTTGTATATATATATATATATTAAAATTAAATTGTTAAGCTAATTTAACAATTGCTTAGTTTTTTAAGTTCAAGACAACAATATATATATATATATATATATATATATATATATATATATATATATGAAAAGACAACATAATACTTAGCAGCGCGGGGAGAACAATGAACATATACAACTTTATTACAATTGCACACTTTAATTTATATCAATATAAGGTATAAATCGATATTTTTATACTATTATAAAATATCAACAAAATATGAAAACATTAACTAATAGACTTAACATTAATATTAATCATTTTTAAATGATGAATGCTTGTTTGTTAATTTAAATATATTTTTATAAATTTTTTATTTTTATAATATTTTCAGAAATATCTATCAACATTTATATCTTATCGATATTTTTAATCATATTTTCATGAAATTGAGACTTCAAAATTTTCATAGACCTTGACGCTTAACACAATTTATTCAAAATGTTTTATAGATTTTTCTATTATCATAAATAAAATTTATTCAAATGAAAACATTCTTTTAAAAACCAATAAAACTCACAACCCGTGAATTAACAAGTAATTTTATAAATTAATTGTTTGAAGATATCAGCAAATCTAAATTTAAATTGTAGTCCTACTTGAATTGTAGTCTTGGAAAAACCAGTTTTATAGATTGAAAAAAAAAGAAGACAAATAAAATAAAACGAAATTAACTAACTTGTTGAACATCATCCTAAAAAATTAACCAACTAATCTTTAAAAAGTAAACTCTTAATATTTAATCTTCTGTTTTTTTTATCAGAGATAGGTGATTTAACCACTTGAGCTATGCTCGATTTGGTTTTAATCTTCTGTTACATGAATAGGTTTCCTTGCACATTAAAAATCTCGTAGAAAGTACCCTTATAGTTACGGATAAAATAAAATAAATTCATTAAAAAAATAATTTAACAATATAAACTCTATATAGTATAATAGTATAATATATTTATAGAAATTTCTCTATATTATATATTATATGGTGAACTTTATACCATGTTAGTATATTGCAACTCAAAAAATAAAATTCAAACAATACATCAAGGTGAAAAAGATGCCAATATTTGAATTAATGTGACACCTTCTATAAGAGAAAGTTTGATGTAGAGATTTTTTTCCAATTTGTTGATTAATTATTTGATATTTTGTATTAATTGGTTTAGGTTTCAATCTTATCCTTTCCATTTTTTTTTTCCTATTTTTTTAGACAGTTTGATTAAGATACGCCACTTGAGATAAAGTTTCCAAAACCATAAGACTCTCACACAAGTCATGTCAAGTCCAAATCCAATATATTTTAACTTTAGGTTTAAATAGCGATTTTGGTCTATCTGATCTTGTCTCTGTATTTTTAAAACATTCGTTTTAATTTTTATATTTTAGTTTATTTTAATTGGTGTACTTTCAAAATATCGAAATCTCTGTACTTTTTTAAAAAATGACCAATTTTTGTTCTTATTTGCAAAATTTTAACAAAAAATGTATGTCCAATGAAAACCTTTTAATACAATTTATGGCTACATTTCAAAAAATTATGTGAATGAAGTGTTCCTCGCCAAAAAGCCGTCTCGTGCAGGAGCGAAGCTGCTTTACCGAGTTTACGAGGTGAAGGAGCGCTCACATTGTTTTTTGCTTCCTCTTTCATTTTCATTTCCAAATCCGGCTCGCTCCCGGCTACGTGTCCTTTGGACCCTTTGCTTAGAAGTGGATTCGAACCACTGACACAAGGATTTTCAGTCCTTTGCTCTAACCAGCTGAGCTACCTGAACCACTTTCCTAAAGTCTGTTTTCTTCAAAGAATACGCCCTACCTTACCACTTGACTAGTAAGGGAAAAKCCCTTTACTCAAATAAATAGTTAGGGCTTTGTGCTAAAATTGTATCAAAATAGTGAGATAAAAATGATAAATGAGCTAAAATAAACACTTTTTAAAAGATAACCAAAATGAGCTTTTTGTAAATATAGAGACTAAAATGAATAAAATTTAAATGTATAGAGACCAAAACTGACGTTTTGAAAGTACAAAGACTAAAATGAATCAAAAGTCGAAGTATAAATACCAAAATAGTGTTTCAATTGTTTTTTTTTTTTTGTAATATTACAATTTAAACAAGTAGGTGTGAATTTTTTTTTAGTATTAATAAGTGGGAGTGGAGAATTTTGAATTCATGACCTTTTGATCAGAGACATGTGACAATCATTGCCAAGTTAAGTTCATCTTGACGTAAGTGATAATTATTTAGAAATGTCATATCAGACCCAATACATGGTTATTTAATTAAAACATATGTTCTCATATTGGTCTCACATATAATTTTTACACATGTTTAATGGGCAAGGATGAAAGATGATGAATTTTTATACAAAATTTAAGAATCAAAATGTAACATTTTTTAAAGTACAAGATGAAGATGTGCGTCAAATTTAAAGAATAAAATACTATTTAAACCCATCTTTAATTCTTTAATGGCAACTTATTTTATGTTGAAATAAAGAAGAATATATATGGGTGGGTCAAATTTATATTAAATTAAAACATTAATTGTAGAAAAGAAAAATAGAGAAGATGACAGCTCAAAGATGAAGATTTAAGTAGACCACAATTAGCAAAGTGGGAAACAACTTTGGCCATCTTAATAATAATTCATTACCACTTTCCAGCCAAACAGAGATCACAATTAATCAAAAATTTCCTCTCATTCTTCCTCTTCTCATCTTATTATTATGTATACTTATTAATCATGCTACCAAGCTTGTTCTATGTCCCACATATTCCTTTCACCTAACTTCAAGCCCTTATTCTCTCTCTTTGGAATTTCTCTCAAAAAATAGGTCCTTCTCTCCCTAAAATGGAATACCGTGAAGAACGAACCACTTTAATTATATTATTATCACGGTGGTATGATATTGTTGCTTTAGACTTAATTAGCAAACAAGGTAATTTTGCTTGAATACATTCTACCCTAGGTGTTATCTTATTCATATAGTTAGATCTTCGAACCAATAGAGAAGATGTATCTTTGTTGATGCGCGATTCTAGCTTGCGTGACATGATGTGGGGTTAGTTGGAAACCTGCAAATAGAACTTTATATTGGTGTAGTGCTCGACCACATACTCTTCTGAAACTTAAGTTAGTGGTTAGTTCGAACTAGGGGCAAGCTGATCAACTTAATTGAATGGAAGAGATTGCGTACTTTTGAGAAATTAGGACTCCGCCTCTTATAAGGAGAGCATGGGAAGTGGCACCTTGTTGTGATGGTATCCATACCATCATTTAGCAAATATTCTTTCAACGATCAGAAGATCTTCTACTCGCATAATTGAAATTTCGGTCGACTATCAACAGATTTCTATAGGTCAGTATTTTTCCCAAGTCAGACCCGAGCACACGTCGATCCTTCCTCTTCGTCCTCAACGTGTTCGAGCTAAGACCAAAACACACGTGTCCCAACAAGGAAAGGTCACATGTTTGAACTTAATTTTACCCTCAAAAATTTTTTTTCTTATTTATATTAAACTAGAGCACATGCTCCGTGTGAATCAAATGTGACACTATATTTGTAACACTAACATATATCATCACTTTTTCCTATCAAAACAGAGTATTTCTCTTTTTATAAACTGAGTGCAGATTGGTTTAGTGAAAAAATGTTGCTCTCTAATTTTTTCCATGGTTACAATTTAAAGGGAAAAATAGAGGAGAAAAAAAAATTAAATATGAATTTATTAAATATATATATATACACACACACACACTAAAGAATGGGGTATCTCTATCTTGAGATGAGGCTGTCTCTAGAAATGGAACTTTAATTATATGATGTGGATTGTTCATGTTGTATACACATCTAATGATGCTTGAATAATTTTATTATATTATAAGCATATGGTTGGTAAATTATGGTACACGCGTTAGGCATGTGAAATTACACCAAATTTTGACAAACATACATCAACTTCCATTCAACATTTATGGCTTTACAAGGTTTCGTGTATATACACCTCCTGTGTATGGTATTTATTAATCAATCTTTTGTTTACGTATAATAATTTTAAATTAGTTCAAACACCATATATTTATGATTTACCATAACCAACTTTAATAACAATCATACCAAAAAAAAAAAGTTGGTATTATTGTAGGTATCATTGAAATGTAAAGTGAGAAATTAGAAATGTAATTCTAATTTTTTTAGAAACATAAACGTTTGACAACCGTTGTTGTTTTTCGTATTTTAAAAAAATGTTTCTATATTAAAATTTTAAAAACAGCAAAATCAAGTTCTTATTTCCGCAGGTTCAATTTCATTTTTTCCCAAAACATAGATTAAAACATTATTTTATCACTTGTTACTTATAAAATACATAATAAATATAATATAAAATTTTAAATATTTAATTTAAAAATTTAATTCTCATATGAAATTATATTTAATTTAAAATTTTAGAGAATCAGAAATAAGAAATTATTACTTTTTTTTCCAACAAAAAATAAAAATGTAAGAAACAATTACTAAACACAATTATATTTTTTAATTAAAAAAAGAAACGAGAAATAAGAAAGAGAAATGTTAATAAACGAACCTAAAAAATTAGGGTCTCATTCGATAATTAATAACAATACCTTTTAACTTTAAAAAAAAACTTAAAAATATTCTCAAAAGAAAAATTTTACAACAAATCAAACAAACTTACTATATAATTTGGAATGGCTATCCCACTTTTGATACCTGATGCCCACCACATTAATTTCATAATTATATAAATACACTGCATGGTAGAGTAAGTTAAAGTCGGTATCTATTTCGATAACGGCTAAGTCGAGTCATCCCAACTAAAAATTATGTCAATATTTAACTACTTAATTATAACGTGTCTCTCATTTTATCACAGATAACGACCCAACACTTCCAAAACGATAATCTTGAACCTTCATCGCATCCTTCTCACAGAAAAACCAATGACAATTATTATTAATCAAAGAATGGTTCCAAATGTTTTGTAATCATCCCAACATTTTGTTAAAGAGACAAGGAATTGTACATACTTTCCTTTTTATTTCTTTCCATCCTTTTTTTTTTCAGCCTCTAATTTAGATGTCAATAACATCAATGCCTTTCTTTCACTCTCTTTTCTCTCAAACACATATATCTGCTTCGATTATATAAGTTCAAATAAATAAGAGAAATAAAAGATAAAAGATAATTAAAAAGTTATAAAAAGGAAGAAATAATATAATAAGGATATTTTTCATCCTATTTTCTCTAAATCAAATTATGTATTTGGAGTGAAAGAAAATTATTCAACGTGCTAATATATATTTTTTCTAATGATTAAAATTTTGTGTTACATGCAATTAACCACATGTAAAATTTTCATTTTACTTTTTAGTTACGAAAGCTATCCACTTAATTTTATTTTAGACATTCCTTAAAAGACAGAGAAAATATTCCATTTTGAAAATTTCAAAGTCACATATAAATTTACCAATGACCATATTTTTCAAAGAAATGGCGACCAAAACGTCCCTCCTAGGTTAGTTGAGTTGACATTGAGATTAGAGTGAAGATTAAGTAGTAATATTATATTAGGAAAAAAATTCCTCTTTAATATAGATTTATTTTCTCATATTACAAATTAGAGAAAACATTGTTAATGCTTGATTTGGATATGGACTCTGACGTCGAAGGCTCTAAACACCTACACACAAGAGATTTATTTGCACACAATATGATGTTAAACCCAACGTACTCAGATGGCTAAAAAGTTAAGTTGAGAGTAGCCAAAAGTAGAGTTGTGAAGAATGCACCTCGTACCTCAAGACTGCCTTTTATTTATAGAGAAAATCTATTCGCACGTGGACGAGCAGAATTAGGTCTAGTCGAATGGTCTGATCATAGTCGAATCGGGTGATTCAACCAGACGACTCAACTTTGATCTCATTTCAAGTGAAGTAATTTCACTGATAACAAGAAATCCAAATACATTTAAACAAAACACTAATATCAAACTACTCAAATTAAGTTGAAATCGAAATCAAGTAATTGATATTAAAATAAAATGTTGGGATTATCGAAATAACTTTGTAGAAGGGGAATAAACAAGAGAAAATATATATTTTTTAATTAAAAAAAACCCTGAAAAGGAAAGGAAAG
>NW_019104491.1:2710224-2782757 GCF_001995035.1 Momordica charantia
AATCAGTGGAAGGAAAATTTGAGGGTAGGCGGGTCAGCTGGTGAGGTGGGGCAGAGCTTCTCTGTTCCTTCCAGTCCACAAAAATGGAGCCTCTTTGAAGATGACGTGCAGTCATCCACAGCCATTGATCGTTGACTCTCAATCCAACGGCCCATATTTCACCGAATCCCTTATTTTTTATTTTTATTGCTATTTGGACGGCACCACTATAGAGTTTTTCGGTACGCCCCCGTTTTCTCTCTCTCTTCTCCTCTTTTTCCGTTTCCCTTTTTTCGAAAGAATTATACTTGATATTGGGATTGCAAATCGACAAGCTCTCGTCCTCGGATCATTCATACACGTTTTTGCCCCTTCCCCCCCTTTTTCATCTCAATCTCTCTCTGAAATCAAAGCCTTTCCTCGCTCGCTTTCTCAATATACTTCTAAGCTTCCACTTCTTCTCTCTTTGATCGTTCTTAGCAACACGGGGAAACGAGGTAGATGATGTTATGTTTCGTTCTTGTATTGCTTCTTTTGCCCTTTTGAATTCTGGGGTTTGTTTGTAACTTCGATTGATTTCTGGGATTACGTTCGATTGATGTGAATTTGATTCTCTGTTTTCGTCTACTTAATTCTGATCTTGTATAATCAATCAATATTGGATTGGCAGTCACTCTGCTATTTTTCCCCCTTTGTTCGTTGCTTTTTCAAGAAAAATTTCGTGGGGTGTAAAATAAAGCTAAAAGCTATTGTTGGTTTTCCCTTTTTTGGGATGGTTTTTTCCGGTTATTGAACTTTTTAGGCCTTAAATCACGGAGCTATTTTGTTTTATAAATATGGAGTGAGCCTTTTGTGAAGAACAATGAAGAATGGCTTTCTCCTGGAAAAAAAAAAATGATAGACTTCACTTTTTGTGGGGATGGATTTCGACCATCTGACACATAGATTCCTTTACCTTTTTCACTTGTTTTGATTTTCCTTTTTTTATTTTGACTTAACCAAATTCTTATGGTTTTTGTTCCTTTATTTGGATTATGCTGATCAACTTCTTATTTAAATAGGCCGTAATCATAATTATTTAAATTGGAAGTGGAAATTATTTATTTGTGTTTATACCCAAACAAGTGCTTCTCTGTGTTATGGACCATCTTTCTAATTATGTTGCTTCTTCCATCATTATATAAGATTGGTCTGTTTCACTGCCATGGATGCATTTGTTATAGACTTTAGTTCTTCAGGAGAGAAACATAGTGGGATAATATCTTTATATCTGAGAGTTAGGTGATGAATGAGACTCGAGATTCGCCAGACTGATTTACTTTCTAGGATGGTTTTGGTTATATTTTAAAGATGATAAGATTATTTTAGTGTTACCCAATCCCGTCATAGTTGCAGCTTTGATTTCTGGCCAGGCTCAAAACAATGAAGAGCTAAGCAGTATTTTGGTATGAGAAACAATACCTATTAGATGCTTATTTTTGTTTTGAGTTTAGTACTCGTTAATTTAGAAATAGACTTTGATTTTTTCCGTCAAAGTTATTAAATATGGCCTTCCCGGATTGATCTGATGCTGCTATCGGATAACTCTGCAGCTTTAGCCTTGTGGGTTTATAATTTAAAGTTATTAAATATTTGCAATTTAAATGCTGCATGATTCTGGTGCTTATTTTCAGCTAGCTGGTTGGTATATTTATATTATATTAAACCATGAACTAGGACTAGAATTAATTGATATCCTTTTCTGGAATTACTATTTTGGATTTCCATTATTCATGTTGTGGATAATGAGTATATTGATCTTCATCTCTGATTTTGCCTCAGCCTGTGAGTTTCAATAAATTATTATTTATCATATTTAAATTAGATGCTACTATTTGAAAATTGGGCTGTGGCCTCCACTGGTTTGTACAAACTACATCCACTTTGTTTCCCGAGTTGACTGCATGACTTTGTAAAAGGTTTCAAATTCTCACTCAGGAGCTGGTTGTTGCAGAGTCGAAGTGTCTACAATTTATCATACATGGAAGAATATCCTAGTAAAAGAGCTGCTGATGGATACGTATCCAGAAGGGGACCCGGTGCGATTTTGAGAGATACTGCAAATAACAGAGACCAAGATGGTAAATATTGTAGCCGAATTGGTTGCAGTGGCAGACTAAACTCCCCAAAGGGCACTCGGAGTAGTTATTCAGAGAAACTTAAATCTCCATTGCAGTCTTTTCGAACCAATTCAAGTGGCAAAGAAGTTGTCGGAAGTTCCTCTAGGACTTACTATGCTGTTCGCGGTTCCAAGAAATCTGTAGCTGAAACTCGGAGAAAACTGTCCACCCAGTTAGAAACAGACTCTTCAGAAACTAGTAGCACCCAGGATGAGCCAGAGATTTCACAAGTTGTCCCGTCAAATGAAAGGATACGAACAGGGCTTCATGTCGGTTTTAAAAGTTCCGACTCTGCAGATGACACAATGGAACCAGGAAGCTCCAACGCTGCATCTAACACTAGAGGGCGAAGGGATTTCAATCGGAGATCTGGAACGCGTAGTAAGGATACTGCAGCAGGTTCTTCTGTGGTGACGGGGCCTAAAAGTTCTCGCCAGACGTCACGTGGTGGTGCAGGTAGGCATACCTTGAGAAATTTCAGATGTAATTCAATATCTGATGTCATCTCATCAGGTTGTTCTTCATCAGATCCAAATCTTAGTAAACGGAAGGATACAGCCAAAAAAAGGAATTCTGAAGCAGAAAGTAGCTCTACGGGAGGAAAGAAGATGAATGGATCATCCTCAGAAAGAAGGATTACGAGCTCTGGTTATGGCGTTTCAATATCTGATTCAAGAGGAGCCAAAAATGGAACTTCTCCCAGGGAAAATGGCATTGCAGGTCGATCTAGGGCATCAATCAACGGGATGTCAAGAGCAAGATCGCATGGCAACAGACCCGACAGAAACAGTACATCGTTGCAAGAGTCACGGTCCATGATCTCTCAGGTGCCTCATGTTCATCAACCCGACAGCTCAATAGATAGTAATGCGCATGAAGTCTCTACAGATTTGATTTCAGATCACCCAATTTCTTACAGACGATCAGATAGCATCAATGAGAATATACTTGGTAATAGACCTGCTAGTCCTGCAGAAATTGGATTGGCACGCACTTTAGCAACTCGAGATAGCTTTCGACACTATGGTATTGCAGAGGTACATTTCCATATCATAATTCCATCTATTTTGTGAAGATAAATCGAAAGAACACTTCATTTTCTCAGTCTAGTTAATTTTAAAAAATTTGCATCTGCTTTTTTAAGGTATTGTTGGCTCTTGAAAGGATTGAACATGAAGAAGAGCTAACTTATGAGGTAGGTAGTTCCTTGGTTTTATCTTTATTAATCTAGGGTTAATTTACAAATTTAGTCCTTGAGCTTCGTGAGTTGTCCTTTTATTTTAACAGGTTCTTGAACCTTTTCAATTGTGCTTAACAGGATTTTGAATTTTGAATTTCGTATCAAATAGGCCTAAAATGAAAGTTGAGGGACCTATTAGACACAATATTTAAAGTTTAGAGACTTCTTAGCACCTTTTAAAATTTATTTAGAAACCTATTAGAAACAACTTGAAATTTCAAGGACCAAACTTTGTGATTTAACCATAAGTTATTAAGTCACTACATGTTGAGCTAACATTTAATTTGCCCTGCAGCAAGTAATTCTTTTAGAGACCAACCTTTTCCTTAGTGGCTTAAACTTCTATGATCAGCATAGAGACATGAGGCTGGATATTGATAACATGTCATATGAGGTTTGATATCTTCTTTGGAAATACTGTGCTCCCTTTATATCTAATATATCCAAATGTACATCCTCTGTCCTGCCTTTTTGATGTTATTGTGGACCATTTCTTTTGTTACCCAAACAATTCATTCAATTGTCCTTGGGGGAGTTGCATTTTAGCATCGACTATTACACTCCTCCCCATATGCTGTGTCGGTTGTTCTCGTATTTTTACTTATCTACTATGTTGTGCTTATGACAGGAATTACTAGCTCTAGAAGAGAGAATGGGAAGCGTGAGTACAGCGGTTACCGAGGAAGCATTGTCACAGTGCTTGAATAGAAGCACATATCAGTCTAGACATGCAGAGAATACATCTGCAGGCAGTAGCGAGGGCAGCAGCGAGTACGAGGATGGCGTCAAATGTTGTATATGCCAGGTCTGTTTATACCAGCTGTTTGTTCTGAACCTCTGGTTATACTATAAAGTTAGAATCCAAAAGGGTAAAACAGCCACTAATCAGCCATTATTTATTATAAGCTTAGTTTTGAGAATGGACTTGATGAGGCTGCTAAAAGACCTGAACTCAAGGAACTGATTTGTTATCCTGTTGTATTATAGGTTACCATAGTGTCAGGATTTGCATGCATTTACCAACATCTCTGGCTATTAGTTACCAGACATCTTCGATTTAATTGAATTTTGGTCGTAATATCTTTCTGGGACCTAAATGTATACTCGTTTTCTTTTCAGTCCGTGAACTTTTGAACATCACTTTTGGTAAAACTTTACTCGTTTTTCGTCTTTCTACATGTCAATTTTAATCCTTCAGCTTTCATCAAACTCTAGTTTTGGTCGTTACCATAAAAACTTTTTTGAGTTTACCACATTACACAATTTATTATCTATGTATTAAATCAAGGTATCACTTTTATGGGAAAGATTAGAGACGTAGTTTAAGAGAAGATGAAGGAATAGGAACCAAAATAGAAAATGACAAAAAATTCAAGTACTATAACCATATTTAAACTACCTGAGTTTCTTGATCATTCAAATATTCGATCTGAGATCCGCACCTCAATCAGTTTAAGTAACAAGGGGTTTGACTTTTTTTCCTTGTTGCAGGAAGAATACTCGAATGGAGATGAAGTCGGGACGCTGCAGTGTGAGCATACTTACCATGAAGGGTGCATACAACAGTGGCTGCGGCTGAAGAACTGGTGCCCCATTTGCAAAGCATCTGTGGAGGAACCTGCTTCAGCTTTGCCTTCATAATTCGTTTGATTGTGTCCAGAAAAATGAAAAAAGAAAAAAAAAAAAAAGGAAAATGGAGGAGGATCAATCTTCTCCCCCCACCCAAGATTTATTGTACATAGCAAATTCTGTTCTATTAAAACCCTACTTAATAAGCACAGGCCAGCCATTGGCTTTAAAATCAGAAACTCAGTCTTATCTGTGAATGAAATCCTCTCATCTTGTACACCTTTTTCTTTTATATTCTCAGTACTTTCATTTGCTGAATTTCTAGATTGGAGAACTGAGTCAGGCAGATTTTGACCTTACTTTCATCTTTTAACTTTGTATTCTGTTGGATTCATTTAGTAAAAATTCTAAGTGACAATCAGTATTTGTATTCTAACTCATATACATCAAGCTTGAAGTTAGAATTAAAAAACAGGTAATTTAATGACTGAAGTTAAAAGTATTATGTAATCTTTTTTCTTTTTCAAGTATTGGAGATGGTGAGATTTTGAATCTTTTTTATAACCCTTTAATCAAGTTGGCTGGGCAAAACTAAATATATATATACTCAAGTTCATAAGATTTGTTTGATAATATTCTCGTTCCTGTTCTTCGTTCTTGTTTAACTCAGTTGAAAGTGAGAACATGGATCTAAGAGTTCGAAAGCGCAAATAAAAACAAATAACATATCAGTTTATATCCTGTTCCTTTGGTTGGATGATCAAAGAGAAGAATCAGAATCCAAATGTGGCTGACTATTGCACCATAAACGTGGAACATGTAGAAAACAGATCCTTGTGTGAACAGAAAGGCTATATCATTTTATAGCTTCTGCATCTTTCTGTCTAACAAAAAAAAAAGCAAGCATGAAATACAGAGGATATTAACTGCAGATTGTTGTCTGTTGGTGAGTGTTATTAATATGGAATTTAAATCAATTCTCAGAATTAATACACAAAGAGCAACACTAAGCTCTTGGACCAGTAATTTACCTCTCACCAAGCTACACAAGCTGTATCTCTGCAAAATTTTGTATATTTCCTCAGTGATCTAAATTTACACGAAAAGCTTGAGATCTTTAAATCATGGTTATGGCCAGTTTAAATGCGAAACATAGATCAATCAGTGATGGGCGTTCCGACTGACAGTGCCCAAGCTTAGTCACAGTTAAATAATTCCCGAGAATAAACGCCAGTTTTGATGTTCGACCCGCTTTTCGTCTTTGCAAGTAGGAGCTTTATCGAGTTTTGAGCAATCTTGTTTACTCGCACAAAGGAGCAGAGCTGAGAGGTCTTTGAGATCCATTCTCGACCCCTTTGAACCATGACGAGTCAAACAAACTGTGGAATGTGACAAACGGATATAGCAGAGTCGTCTCATTCCTCGAATGCACGCATACGAATTTTCTCCAGCAGCAAAGGCCAGTCTTCCCCAAGTTGCTTTGGGTTAAGCTCCATTGCTACTTTGAAATCAAGCAACGATACCGAGCACCGTAATCTGTGCTCGTGCATAACTTCTCTGCTTCCATTGCTATGTCGCCCGTGTAATTGATTATTCGGCAACATACCATTGATCACCTTCCCCTGAACCTGTAGCTTATCGGTAAGAGGCTTCTCGGGCTCACATGGCATAGGGCATGTTCCAACCAAGCCAACACAAGACCTTATTAACTGCTTCAAATATACATCCAACACCTTATTCAAAATATTAGCAGAGTCTGCAGAAACACTGCCTAGGCCATGTACTGCAGCAATTTGTTCCATGCGTCGTCTCAATGACTCTGTATCCGATAAATGACCAATATCGCTAAAGCTAACGAAATCACCCCCAAAATCCGCAGGCCTTGCTTTGCGGGCCCCGCCGATACTAGCTGAGCAGAAAGGAATCCCAAGGGGTGCCAGTAAGCGACTTTGAAGTAAACCCGAGTGGATTGAGTGTCCCGCTTCTTCCCGGTCTCCAACCTTAGTTCCTTCATCATGGATCTTATTGTTTAGGACTTGCTTTCCTGCTGGTCGAATTCTAGCCTCGATATTGTTTTCAGGCAGTTCAGCGACTCCTTGCAGATGTTGCACTGGTCTCTGATAGTCACATAGAGTTGCATCACCATTAACCATCATCATTTTACAGCTTCCATCTTTCTTGCCTGCTGATTGATGTGAGATACATTCGACCTTCCCATTTGGCCCCAGTGGACTCGGCCTGTCCTTGAGTTTGCGGTCGCGTATCCCAGACCTGCTCTTTCTTGGGGACGCTGGAAATCCTCCATTAGACCAAATGGGAATACTTTGAGTAGAAGTAGGATAAACAGCTCCAGTGTCCTCATTCCCATCTTCTATAACAGGGGAAACTTTTGCAGATTGTGTTGAAGTTTTCGGATAGCCTGCTACAGGTAACGGCGGCGCAGCCTTAGCTTGGCACGCATTCTTCAAAATTGACTGTATCAACTGATTATGCAGCCAAAGATTGTCTCTCCCGAGCACCCGACGACATAACTTATCAAACTCATTCTTACTCAGCTTCTGACTCAAGAACCTGTTCAAGTAAAAGAAATACCGTTTTGACCGATCAGTTCCAAGCTTCTTCACTATCTGAGATTTCAATTCACCCAAGTCAATTCTCAAGCTCTGCTGAGGTTGCATTTCTCAGCAGACAGATTCACACACCCTTTACAAGATCACTTAATTCCAGACACCAAGATGAACACAGTCACTATTCAAGTTCACAGAAAAAGAAAAAGAAAAAAAAACCACAAAATTTTCACTCCCACATATCAATCAATGCAGATTAATTTTCAAGGTCAGCATCATTTGGACAAGTTCCTAAAACTCACCCCTCCAGATCAAGGATAATTGTAGCAATCATACTTCCAACTGATCCTTTCGTTGCCCAACTACAAAGCACAGAATGCAACTCCAAATCGCAACTTCTCAAACACACAACCCTAGAAGTTAAACCCACTACATGGCTCACTAAATCCCGCCAAAAATTCAAAATCAATTTCAACCTATTGCAAATCAATCGCAAATCAAAACCCTAACTTCGAACAAAGAAACCCAGGTTCAGAACACGGAATTTTTTTTTTCAACAACTACAACAAAACGCGTACTGCATCGTCGAACCAATACAAACCCATCATTCTTTCAGCAGAATTCGCAAGCTCGGAAGTTCGGAACACGAAATTTCAAAGTCGGAGAAGGAGATCAGTGAGTTGCGGGAAGTGGAGTAGAGGGAACAGAGCACGAATTGCAGAGACATGGAGCACATTGAATCTCGCCCAGTAAGTTCAATAGCATTTGAACAACGACGACGAAGAGATTGCCGTAGCTCTGACCTTTTGACGAACTTGAAGAATTGAAGAGAAATTGAAGCTGAGTGGCTGGGTCCGAATCTTCGGAGCTTCGAACTTTCGTTTGCTTTCACTGTCCTTCAACCTCCGTCTCTCTCTCTCTCTCTTCTCTCTCTTCTCTCTCCTCTCTCTCTTATAATTTAGATTTATTTTAATTTCTTCTTTGATGGGTTTTTTTTCTTCTCTTTTTGCTGATTATTATTGGAGGTTTTGCTTCTGCGTAGCAATCTGCAATATCTCTCTTCGGGTTCTTCTTCCTCAGTAGCTCTCTCAAAATGTTCCCTTTTTTTCTGTGTAATTAAAAAGCTCAGTTTTTTATTTTCTTTCAAACCCTCTCTTAATCATTTGGAGGTATTATTTTTAATTTATTTTAGTGGGGTTTTTTTTTTTCCTTTTAGTTTTTTTAGTTCAAGGAATTTGGAGTGAGGGAATTCAACTTAGCGACATATATTTTTTAATCAAGTTTATTTTAACAATTAGCATAAATAAATAAAATACTTGATAAAAAAAAGGACTAAAATATGAGATGGAATAGAGTCTCACTAACTTGAATTTATTATTAGTGAAAATAATCATTTACGGTACAAACTTTTTTTAATGTATATATTAGTTTTATTTTGAAAACTATTTTTAATTATATTAATTAGACAAATAATAATTTGTTAAGTTTTTTATAATATAGTTGTTCTTTTGTTAATAATTACAAAATGTCTTTTAAATATGTTTTATAGCCTCATAGGCAACTTTAAAATGTGTACTAAAAATACTTTATTATATTTGAAGGTTTTTAAAAACTAAATGTGAAATATTAATTATTAAAAAATTTGTAGATATCTCAAATGAATGTTGTGGATGGTAACAACTCTCAACATCAAATTTGTGGATTATTTTTTCATAATGAGCGTTGATTCTCCTCAATATTTTATTTAGGCATCTTATAAATAATATAAAATAAATAAATATTTTAAATATAGTAAAAATATTGAAATTAAAAAAAACATAATTAAAGTCTAAGAGAGTGGAAAATCCCTTATTTTATTTTTACAATTGTGATATTATATTCCAAAAACTATTTATTGAAAATAAAAGCGGGCATTCGAGATTTATGCATAAATAATGTTTTGAAAATAAAAGCGGGCATATTTCAAAGCCCTAATCTCTTTGCCGGGAGAGAACACCCGCCTAAAATTTGTTGCAGTTCACTGGGCGCGAAGTGCGAAGTTTTTTTTCAATTTTTTTTTCTGGTCAATTTTGATTCGTAGTCGAGAAATGGAGAGCGACATCGAAGAATCAATCAAGAAGAAGCCGAGAAAAAATCCACATCCTGGCGAATCTTCTCGCAAGGTACGTTTACTTACGGTCTCTGCGCAAATTTATTCTCTCATTCGATCAGGAGTCGATTCCAAATCTCCGTTTGTGTAAACGAGTTCAAGTGTACGACGTAGAAATCGAAAGCTTAGGTTTCTGGATCGAATTTGGCGTTGCGAGAGTTTAATTCTTATAAATTCGGAGTTTACATGTTACGACAGTATAGACGGTAAATTATTCGAGACGTGATTCTGTAATCGTTTTTATGATCTGAAGGTTTCAAGTGTGGAATCATGCAGCGGTTTCCTAGGGAGCGACGATATTAAGTAATGTGGGAAAATTGAGTCATATTACTCTTCCTAGGAGTTAATTAGCCAAGTTTATCGGCTGATGCAACAATGTAATGAAAGTATTTAAGAGGTATATGCATTAAACCAGTCGTGTTTAATGTGGCTAATGCGCTCAAGTCTATTTCCTCAAGAACAACCTATAGTTGAACTATCAAAAATATTCTAAGGTATCATGCAAGATCACCAATTGAAATGGACACAGTTAAATTAGTCAAAGTAACTATGCTTAATTTTTAGTGCTGTTTGTGGAGTTGTGGTTATTTGATCTGATAGTTGCAAATGTCATGCAGAATTTAAACATGGATACAATACATAAATCAATTAAAATGGACCTAAATATTACCGCTGAGAATTACCCTCCTGCTGTTGTAAATGTACATGAGATGCAGTTTTGCTTTTGCATGCCTCAGCATTTTCAGAAGTACCGTTTAAAACTCCATTTCTCCAGTTTCTAACTTCTTATTAAGGCATAAGAGATACCGTAACGTAATTGATTTTCTGGGTAATGAGAACAAGTGTGGCTATTTCTAGTGAATTAGCTATGAAAACATTAGAGATTTGGGGAAATTGATGAGAGGATACTAGTGCCATGCATCTTCCTTTTGTGAGTCTGACCAAGTAAGTTGGAACACGAGGTGTTCTATTGGAGATAATGAGTGCTGAACTTACATGGATGCAAATTAATGAAAGAAAATTTGGTGATGTAGTGTATTTAGGAGTTATTTTATAATTTTGATCTGAGTTGGTTTTTTATTAGTTTTTAGTTTTTAGGTTCAGAGGATTCCTGCAAGTTCCACTGATAGTAAGATACTAGAGTCCCTGTGGCAGAAGGCCGTACTTGCTCTCTGCAATCTTATGCCACTGAGAATTGGGTTATAAGAAGAAGCACTATAACCACTTGGAAAGGAGAGCAATACTTTTTATTGCCAACGACTTAGCTGCTCTAAGTTTGTTATTTTTCTTGGCTCTTGTTTTTTTTACTCTTTGTCAAGACTCATCATCTCAGATGCAACCTCTCATCGGTGTTATATAAGAGTTACTCAGCACTGGGACTGCTCACTCTGTTTTTCTTTTTTTTCTCATACATATATGTGTAAGCAAGACTCATGCATAACTTGAGATGCACATATCATGAAGGATTTGGCCAATATCTGTGTTGTTATCCGTTCATCACTCATTGTTGTATGCTGCTAGTTGTATTGTATGATAAAAATGTTTGCCTTGTAAGTATTTAATTTTATTTCTGGTGCATTATTCTTTTTATTTATGCCAGCTTTATATAGTTATCTTGTAATTCTTTATGGTTTGTAATTTTCTCTTTTGCAGCTAGCTTTGGGTTTTAATTCTTCCTTATAATGTTTGGTTCTGAGCTTTATTTATCTTCTCTGCACTCTTTCCTTTTTCAGCTGGGTACAATATGTTGTCTTGGGTTGAAATTTTTCTTTCAACGATTTGAATGTCCCTTTATCTGTGACAGAGTTTTATGCAAGAAGAAGATATTAGCTTGGAGACTACACGGGCAAGATGTACTTCATTTTTTTTTTGTTCTTTTCACCTCTTTCAAAATTTCTTTTATGTTATTTTTCCTTTTTTCGTTAGTTAATGAAATTTCTGGTTTCTGGCTTCTTTGTTATTTTGCAGTTTCAAATGTCCTCAAAAGGCACAGTGAATTAACTGAGCGTCTCTCCAGGTAGGCCACCTTTGATGTAGTTATGTTTGACTAAGCTTAATTGTGTACACGATGGTTTTTTTTTTTTTTCTTTTTCTAAATAATCATTTGAACGTTCTCTTGCCATGGAGAGCTTGTAGATATCTTGTTATGTTGTGGTGTATGTCCTTTTATTTTGTTATCAACTTATCATGAACAAATGGCAATGAACTATTTACTTTTGGGTGAGGGTTTCAAGTTATGTATTCTTTACAGAATATAAGGCGTAAGGTTTTTGGTTTTTGGCTTTTGTTTTTTTTTTCCTTTTTTTTTTAAATAATAATATTAACAATAGGGACTCTGACAAGATGATTTTTGAGCGCTTACAAAAAGAATTTGAAGCTGCTAGAGCATCTCAGACTCAAGGTAATTTGCAGTGAATTACATTCCCTGAGATCTATTTTACTCGTCTTTTCACTTGTTTGTGTGGCACAGTACCACATAATTATGAGATGACTCAATCCTTCCTCTTCTACCTTTTTTCTTGGTTTTTATTTTTCCCCTCAAAATGTGCAGTATGGCCATTTTAATCACTTCTTCCTCATTTGCCTACTTAGGTAAGGTAGTTAAGATGCTTTCCCCCTTATTTTTTGTGGGTTTTGCAGAAATATGTTTGGATGGTGAGCAATGGAATGATGGGCTTTTAGCTACAATAAGAGAGCGGGTATGACAATGTTGCAAACTGTCAAATCATTCAATTTTATTTTGAGTTTCTTTTTTTATTTCACTATCATTTTAAAGAAACTTGTAAATTGAGACAAAGATGATCGATGACCAAAGGTAATTTATGCCATTTTGATCCCATTGTTTCATGCTTCCGATGACGAATGCTTATGGTAATGTCCTTCCTTTATCAGGTTCATATGGAGGCAGATAGAAAGGCCATGCCTGCAGAATCGGATATGTTGCCACTGGAAAAAATCACCTATAAAGTTGGAACCAAGGTATGTTTTGTATGGCTGCACATTTCGATGGTTCTTTGAAATTACAAGGTGAATACAGAGCGTGGGAATGGTTGATTGAAATGACTCTTAAGAATTTTTCTGGGCTAGTCTAGAGGGGGCAATAAGACGTGAGAGGCCATTAAATTTTGAGGACTCCCTCTGGAGTTTATTGTCCAAATTTTTTGTAGTTGGGGCTTTTTTTTTCCACAAATGCTAGCAGGATATAATCCTCGTGACTTTTGTGGGTTGATACCTTATCTCCTATTGTATCTTTACTCCTTTGAGATATTAATGAAGTATTTTTGCTTGCAAAATGATCGTGGACTATAGCATGCCTTTGAATGTATGGAGTAGATTATTTTCAGATAGTGTATTAAGAGTTGAAAACGAGCATGTTTTTTGTTGAACAGGTTATTTGCTGCTTGGAAGGAGCAAGGATTGGTATACAATATGAGACATCTTTTGCTGGTAATTTGATAATTTCACTCTATTTCTATAGTATTTGGATTGTGAAAAGGAAAACAATTCACTAATATGTATTGACTTCCACTCATGTAATGAGGTCTTAAATGAAAGAAAATTAATGCTGTATGAGCCTATGAGGAGGCTAAAACTTATGGGCATTCATTCATTGTGAAAGGTGCCGGCACGTTCATTTTGGAATCTGTAATAATTTTGATTAATCAGCAGTGCAGACCTTCGCTTCCTTAAATTGAATAAGTGGACTACCAAATATTATTAAAATCTATGGGTCACATCCATACATCAATTTTATAGTGCAACGACATGACCTGGTATCTCCAACTGGAATAGGTTGGAAAAATGCTCATTTTAGTGCCTTGAATTCTGAGATTATTTGTCCAAATATTATTTCATTTTTCATGTTACTTAGAAACTTAAACTTTATGCTACTATAAATATTTTGGTTGATGGTTGATATTTTGCTTGAGCTTCTCTTAGTCAATGTAGCTTGGAAACTTGGAACTTTATGCCAGTGAGTACATTTATCATTTAGTGCTGGTATACAGGTTTGAATCACATAGAACTCATTTTGTTTCATTTTCTCTTGTTGCCGAGAAACCTGAATTTTATGCTATGGTAAATATTTAGGTAGAATCATTTAGTGCTGTTGACTTATATTTTGGTGCTCTTAATTTTTATTTTGCTGGTATGATCATTCATTAATTTATGTCTCTTGGAAGTGGAATGATCTGGTTGAATAATTTTCAGGTGAGCCTTGTGAACTTTACCATTGCGTGCTTGAGAGTAAGTCATTTCTTGAAAAAATGACCGTCCTAGAACATACAATTCCATTCTTTTTGCCAATACGAGAAGCAGAAAATGATCTTCTCTCCTCTAATGCGATGGTAGGTTTGGTTGCCTAAATTTTCATTGATGATCTCAGATTATTGCAAATAAATTGATTTTTCCACGTTTCCTTCAATTTTTCGATCTTGCAGAAGTTTATAGATCATATTGGAGAACTTTTGCAGGCCTATGTGGATAGAAGGGAACAGGTAAGAAATCAGTAAATGGTTATATTAAAAGGAAGACGTTAGTTCATCCCTTAGCTTGCGTGCTTCGATCATTCTGTCTGTTGTCTACACAGTACAGACCCCTGTGCTGTTAGACTTATGATGGCATTGTAGTAGAATTAATTCTTGCCTTTTGTTTTGCACGTGTTACGTCGATGGATGTTTGATTATGCATCCTGATGGTTGGCTAAGTAGTGTCATTTAGTATGAGAAGGCCAAATCTTCATAAAGTGATAATTATTGTTAGACAAATAAGACTTCTTCAGGATGATGTTTACCTCTTAACAAAAAAAAAACGGTGGCACTACTTGGGTTGTTGGCTGATATGCTAAAATTCGCTAACTTATTTTGATGGTGGTTGTAGGAGAGAGTTTTATGTTGTCGTGCACAACCCTAAGCATACTCATACTTAACAGTGCTTAGCATAGTTATGGAAAAAATCTTGTATGGGACCCCCGGTGTGCGTGTTTTTTTCTTTATAAGAATCCTCCAAAAAAATTTTGATGTAATCCTCCTGTGTGTTTATGTGGTCGTATGGCTATTCCTTTTGGTTCATTATAGGTTGCATCCTTTTGGTTCATTATAGGTTGCATCTTCCTTTCTCGCTAAGTGAAGATTTACATGATGTGTTCATAAATAATTCAGGTTAGGCTTATCAAGGAGTTATATGGCAACCAGATCAGGGAGTTGTATCATAGCCTTCCATTCCATATGGTTGAATTTGTGCTAGATGATTTTGACTGGTCAGTTCACTAAACTCAGTTATATTCATCGTTGAACTCTTCTTATATTTTGCCATATACCTTAAGCTGTTTTTCTATGAGTGTTTTAAAGAAAATGTAGAAACTGGAATTCTGAATACATTTACTCTTTAATCCTAACGTAGTTCAGCATGAGAGTTGAGTCAGGTGGTCTACCTGAAAGCCCAAGATATTGATATTGACCCGTTTATTTTTTTCTGCCATCAATTCCAAGGCCTGTTACTAGAAATCAACAACCATATTTGTCATGATTCTTATCAAATTTAACCTTAACCTGTGTCTTCTTTCCAGCACGGTGACTGTCAGTCTGAGATATGCAGATCTTATCTATGTGCTGCCAACTAAAATCAGTGTGCTTGCATGGCCAATGCCTCAGTTTCAGAAAAATGGAGGAACTGGAAGTCATCCTATTCCAGCTCGCCTATCATATGCAGAGGATGCTTTACGAACCATGAGCTTACCGGAAGGTATGTTTTCCAATTCAAATTAGTTAGGCAGTTACCAAATCAAATTTTAGAACTGTAATGTTCTTTTCTTTTCCTGCTTCCCCATATCAGCATATGCAGAGATTGTGTTGAATTTGCCTAAGGCTATACAACAGATGTTTCCGCCGAAACCTCCCACTTAAAAGTGTATTTCAGCAACTCCTAGAGAAATGCGGAACTGTACAAAGTTATAGCAGAGGTACGTTTGAGTGATGTTTGTATTTTATTTGGTATCATGAATTTGGTTAGAACAACATCAAAATCACAAATTGAAGTAGGTTCATCTGTAGGTTAGCTCCCAACTATAATGGCTTTTTTGTGGTTGGCATCCAGATGTATAGAGCAAAGAATACATTAAGATTTGCATTTTTGTATGTAGCATCCCCTCTTTTGGCCATCATTATTGTACTTTTCTTGATTCCTTTCCATTTTGTAAGGGTGTAAAATAAAATAAACTGACAATTGATCCCAAAATTTTAATAACCAAATTGACAAATTCTATTCAAACCAACTATCTTTAACCTCATTGGTTCGGTGAGTTTCTAATCTGGTAACGCTCATAGTTGCATTTAGTGATTATTTATTGTTCTTTCATTCTTTTTATTAAAAAAAAAGTAAGGAAGCTTGATTTTACCGGTAACATGAACAAGAGATTTTCAATTTTTTTCAAAATTTCTATATAATTTTGGGAACATTTCTAAAAAATGATAAACAACTAACAAGAAATATAAAAAAGTTGTCAAATGTTAAAACTTATCTATAGAACTATAAACAAGAAATGGGAACATTGCCAAACTGATGTTCGAGTTTTGAGCTTGTATCGGTATAATATTATAGTTGAGATCTCCTTTTCCGTGTTAATTATATTGGAATGGAAATGAAGGAATAAAAGGTACGTTTGCGTTGGTTATCCACTTAAACTAGGTACTTATGAACGAGGATAACGAAATGCTAAAGAAATTAGGTACCAACACCAGTTCTAAATAAAGGTCGTAAAATTCTAGGAGGGACCTCACACAACGTTGGTGCAGAAAGAAGAAAATCCCACTAAAAAATCTTCAAGGTCGGCCAATAAGTTTAAAAGTCTGAAATAAAGCTGGCAGTTAATATTACAGACATGGAAAACTGAATATCTATTTTATTTTTATTTTTCCTCTGCCTTGCATAATAAAAACAAGCAGCTAAAAAGTAGGACTCTAGAAACCAACTACTCGGTTATATGCGTCATTCATCGTTTTATCAGGAACAGAGAAGTTAAGTTATAGAGAGAGAGAGAATTTGGATGGGGATTGGATTCTCCTCACCGTCTTTAAACTGTGTAGTGTTGTTGGATTGTATCAATGTCCAGTCCTTTCAGCTTCACTACCGACTCAACATGGCCCTTCAGTGTATGCAATTCTCGGAGCCTGCACTCACAACACAAAACAAAAAATGATTTTCATAATTCTAAGAACACTGAATTTGGATTTGTAAGAGTGTAAGAACCTGGCAACTTCAGCTCGGCGCTTGGCTTGCTCCGCAATCTCTGAAAGCTCCCTGTAACTAGTCTTTTCAGGGAAGAGATTGGAGTTTTCGGGTGGTTGTAGACCATGTAGAGTCCGCTGTGCAGCTGCCCACTGCGCTTCTCTCTCTTCTTTCCCGTAGTCCTTCTTCGTTGTGAATGCGGTCTGCAATTGCAGCAGTAGTCCACATAGAATTCCAATCCCCATTAAATAACAAAGATTTTTGGCAAAATATTAGAAGAAAAGTTATCCCATGTTAAAAAGGTACAATGAGGGAGTGTGTTCTAAACACTTCAAGAGTTAACTAAGTGGCTTAAAATTTTGTGAGAATGTTTGGTGTAATTGGAATCAGAGAGAATTTTTGTGAGAATGTTTTGTGTAACTGGAATCAAGAGAAAGAATTTGGGTGATTGTTGTGTATGTGTTTTTTTTTTCATTTCTCAGTTATTTTCTACTTATATGCACAGTCAAAATAAGAGAGACACGAGACCTTGTTCTCCAAAAGAGTGTCCCAGGCCTTGCCACTGTGAGCGTAGCGTATTCCAAATTTCAGAATGTCGAGAGGGATATAGGTTACCAAGCTGTAGAGCCAGATGACCCCAGCCCAGCCCCATCCCATTCCCTTTATCCTTGCAAACCCCCAATTTGCATAAACAGCTATCACAGTCGCCACCTGCCAGTTCAAAGTTCAAACAATCCATTTAGGGACAACAAAACTTGTAATTATAATTAATTTGACCCATAATTCTTACCAGCTGAGCGATTATGAAAGCCCCCACTAGGAGGAGTCCAGGACGTTCCATGTATGACCAGCTGCGAGACCTTGTCACAAAAATAAGCGCCTGGCTTATTATGCTCACTTGTAGGTATAACGCTGCCATCATTTCTTCTGGACTATCCCTCAGGGGTTTCACATTAAATTTTTCCTAAAAAGAACAAAACAAAAGTATTTATATAAGTCTATAACAACAGCCCTTGTTAGTTATTAGTAAGCCAAAGCCAGACATGTAAAATTCTTACTGAGAAAAAGTTAGTATCTTTCACAGCCCAGAAGAATAACACTGTCATCAGTGCCAAGTATCCTCCAAGCACAATGCCAGTTCCAAAAATCTCCTTCAGTTTCCAACTGTCGGGCTGTGGAGATGGCTTTACTCGATCCTTTGAAATTGTCATAATTGTTCCTAAGAGTAGAGGAAATGCACAAAATCAGAAGCCTGATCCCTAGCCTGGTATGCGAGTAATGGTCCAGTTGTAGGTTATTCGTATGAACTTACCATCATTTAGAATGGCTATTATTAAAACCATAAACGGTGCAAAGTCAAACTTCCAAATCAAAGCAATGAACATGAAGCCAAACTGCAATATCCAAAGATTGTAGAAAGAAACAGGTATTAGAGATTAGAAGCATTTGGGTATAATTATCAAATCATTCACTACATATTTCATAATCACTTACCACTATTCGAATGGTGATTGAAACTGCGTAGATCTGCGGAAGAGAGAAGTTAATTAAACCACCGGTAAATGATCATTAAGAAGAAAGTACTTGATGACTTCACATGAAGAAAAGAAAAATCCAAAAAAGTACTAGAATAAAAGAAAGAAAAAAGAACTAACAGTGTAATTCTTCATCCTCTGGAAAATAGCTCTGCTGGTTAGCACCGCGCTAATAATTACACTCAATCCTGGTTCTGTCAGTACAATATCTGAAGCACCTCTGGCAGCATCAGTAGCATCTGCAACAGCAATTCCGATATCTGCCTTCTTCAAAGCAGGAGCATCATTAACACCATCTCCTGTCATTCCACATATATGTTTCCTTTCCTGCAGCCTTTTCACAATTTCATATTTGTGCTCTGCACGATGCAAAATATAGCATCAGATACCAGATTTAAAAGCAAACTGAAACTACTGGTTGCTATAAATGTCATTATTTGGGGAATAATTCGGTTCAATGTAGACTAAGACGAGCACGGATGAAAACTATCACTTCAATATGTTAAAGAAGAAAGAATGTGAGAGCAGAGTCCAACCTGGAAATACTCCAGCAAACCCATCCGCCTTCTCAATCAACTCGTCCACAGGAAGTGAAGCAATAGATTCATCCTTGTCTTGACCAAGTAATGAAGAAGAAGGGTACATATTTGTTCCCATTCCAAGTCTGCGGCCTGTTTCCTTGGCAATGGCAAGTTGATCACCTATGCAGAAGGACTTAAAAATGTTAGTTGCTGGAGTATATGATATAGAAATGTATAGTATAGGCAGTAACATTTATCGATATGTACCAGTAATCATCTTCACATTTACTCCGAGGTTCAGAGCTCTCCTTATGGTTTCTGCACTATCATGCCTAGGAGGATCAAATAGAGGCAACAAACCAACAAGCTGCCATGGTCCTCCAGGGCCATCTTTCGTTTTTTCAGGTACTTCCTAATATATGTTAAAAGAGTAACATAACATAAGCATTACATTCACTAGGAAAAGAAAAAACTTTAAAGATTTAGTTCTAAAAGTACCTGTCTTGCAACACCCAATGAACGAAGTCCACGTTCTGCAAACTTATCAATCACTGCATGAACTTTTCTTCTAGTGTCTTCCCTGGAGTTGCAAAGATTAAGGATCTGCTTGGAAAAAATTTGCAAGATGATCAGTTACTTCACTAAACTTGCAAGCAAGAATTGTTACCATTAAAAGTAGCTTACCTGCTCAGGTGCACCTTTGCTTACTCGATGCCAACTTCCATCAGAATCAATATAGGTTAGAGCAGTTCTTTTATCTACAGGATTGAATGGAAGGAAATGAACCTCCCTAACTCCTGCTCGTGCCTGAAAAGTTACAACTATACAAGTAATATGAATCCAATGTCCAAATCTTGGTTTAAGAAATAAAGATCAAATGCAGCCAAATTTCACCTCTTTGGGATCCGCGAGCATTCCTACTATAGCTGCATCAATGGCATCCTGATTTTCTGTTCTAGAGGCCCTCGCTGCAAGAAGAATAACATACTCTTTCTCGACACCCTTAACGAACACTTCGATCAAGCTTCTGTCCACAGTTAGCTTGTTCAGGGTCAGAGTTCCCGTCTTATCGCTGCAGAGGACATCCATGCCTGCCATTTCCTCAATAGCCGTCATCCTCTTAGTAATGGCACCTTGCTGAGAAAGCCTATGAGAACCAATGGCCATGGTGACAGACAAAACGGTTGGCATTGCTATAGGAATTCCACCAATCAAAAGCACCAACAAGTTGTCAATTCCGTCTCTGTACTTGCGGCGTTGTATTGGGTACATGACTATAAGCTCAATTAGTATTCCAACAGCGATTGAGCAAATGCAGAAATTACCAATAGCAGTAAGAACTTTCTGGAAATGTCCAACTTGATTGGTGCTGTCGACTAAATGAGCAGCTTTGCCAAAAAATGTGTGCACTCCAGTGGCAATGACAACTGCTTCAATTTCCCCCTGTTTACACGTAGAGCCAGAAAATACTTCATCTGAGGGGTTCTTGGTGACTGGGAGTGATTCCCCAGTCAAAGCAGATTGATCAATTTTTAAAGGATCACCCTCCAGAAGACGGGCATCTGCTGGTATTATATCACCAAGCTTAATGCTGATAATATCTCCTGGAACAAGAATAGCAGCCTCTTGCTCACTCCAACGACCATCTCTTAGAACCTACAAGACATCAAAAATAAATGAGAAAACAATTAACAGATGATGGAAAGCCTAAAGAGCCATGGCAGATGTGTTTTTTTACCTTAGTTTTAGGAGCAAGACCAGCCATGAGGGCTGCAGCCGCGTTACCAGCATTGTTTTCTTCAATAAAACTTATGGTAGAGTTGATAAAAAGTAAAGCAATGATCCCCACAAAGTCTTGCCAGTCTGGAGGCCTTCCACCACCATTTGCCAAGACTATAGCC
This sequence comes from Momordica charantia, assembly GCF_001995035.1. The sequence goes on from NW_019104491.1 coordinate 2,731,069, forward strand.
ATTAAGGCAGCAGCTTCCATGACCCAAGATAAAGGATTCCACATGAAACCCAAAAACTTGAGAAGTTTGCTTTCCTATTTGTCGGCCAAATGGAAAAATTAACAACGATATTCGTCTATTGTAGGAACTTTGAGCAATAATGAACTACTAAATTTAGTTAAAGCATGCATATGGAAAAATATGCTACTGTTACACCGTATGAATTCTACCTTCTTCTCTTCTAGCTTGTTGGGTCCAAAAACTTGAAGCCGGTGGGCTCCTTCCTCGGATGTCAGACCTTCTCGCGTACATTTCAACTGTTCAAACACTTCCTCTATTGGAATATGCTCCTGCAGAGAACAACAACATATGTCACTCAACAGTTACTACTCTCGAACCCTTCCATAACGAAATGCGACCATGAAGGCTCATGAGACTACATAACTTTATCCTTTACTAAAAGCAGATAACTATCAAGCTGCCAAAATTATGAATTCAGGCGAACAAAAAAATTTATTACTAAACTGTTATCAATGAGTCTGAGATTCTTATCATATTGTGAAAACAGGTCATACATTACACACAGGGCATAGCTTCTTTGGTTTGCATGACGTTAGCAGGGACTTTAAACCATTTGGCAATGAATCTGGTCATGCTGTTAATCCATTCTCATATACTCCATTGCAGAACCCATAGAGATATTGACTTTTATATCGCTTAAAAATATCAAAAACAAAAATTTAGTGGGCTTAAAACTAGTAGGCCACTGATAATTCAAACATCTTTGATTGAGTTCGAGAATTGGACCTTTCACAATCCACCACGGGCTCCAAGATACACCACCTGATCTTACAAATTTACGGAAGTGAAAGGTGGGAAATAGGCAATAACTCTAAAGAAACATTGTTTATCTAACAGAACAAGAAACTGTTGAAGAAAGCAACCCGCCGCCAAAAAGCGTTGCCACTTCGGGCTCAAAGAAAATGAACTAAAATGCCAAACTGCTTTTTCAAGCAATGTAAAATTATCATGATATGGAAAGAAATACAAGGTTAGCACATCATCATAAAACTGACTCACGTGACAACCAACGCCACCGCTGACATGTGAAAAGATAAGATTAACCTTTTATAAGAACAGCCACGTGAACTTAGCACACGTCAACCAACAACCGCTTCTATAACAAGTGCAGTTGTCGTCCTCTCGGACTTGTAGACCCCATAGAAATGGAAATTTACTACTATTTATTATCAACAGAGGCCATCCAATAGAGTATGGATGAAATTCTGCGACTTTCGTGCCCCCACTCAACGACTATCCATAATATTCAGACATCAACTTAATTAAATAGCCAGAGAGAAAATCCGTGCGGCTGGACCGCCAAGTACTGCAAGTACTTCGCCGCGCGACCCTCAAATAATATTGCAGGCTTGCTAATCTTTCAAATTTCTTAAATTTATATTCCAACTTATCTAATTATTTTTACAAAATAGTAAAATCACACATCAAAATCAATCATAAACCACATAAATTTAAATTACTGGGATCAAATACAACTTTAATCTCTCGGAACACAATTTAAAATGGTATGAAAAATCAATTTACTTGAATATTAAAAACACCCGTAGAATTATAGAAAAAAAAGTTGAAAATAAAAAATTATTTGAAAGAGTAAAATAAATTTATGAGAGACAAAGTCGAACAAAACTCATTTAGCATGAAATAAACACGCTAATTTATAAGAATCATTATATATATATAACTTTTGTTTTCTTTTTTTAATTTTCAAAACATCTAGGGCTGTCCATGACGGCCACGGGTTCACAATAAAATGGGTCCCTCGCGTTGAAAATTTTGGATGCTTTAAACAGCTTCTTGAAAATTCTAATTTACGTACGCCAGATCGCGGCGAAATCACGGCAGAAAAAGATCCGACGCGGATATAGGAATACCAATTTCTTCTATAAAAACAATACTCCGAAAATTTTGACGTGGAGACGATATAAAACATGTAGGTATTCTATAGAAATATTGACATTATAAATTCAAGTCTATTTTTATCTCAAAATTTTTTTGAAGTACATATTTAAAACACTGAATATAACCCTTCCAAAAAATATACGGAAAATTATTTTATGGACTCCGCTCCATAGTACTTGTACGATATTAAATAGACTATTTTTCTCTTTGGAAAATACGATATCAAATATTTGATAATTCATTGTCTGATAAATTATATTGCAAGGTTCATCACCTGCAGCTTCAGAAAACAATATTACATACAAAAAAGGAAGAACGTGAACATTAAATAATCGATCTCTCTGAACTTCTATATTTGATATTTATCTTTTTACTAGATTACGAATACAATAACATGATGTGATAGGAGTTAACAAAATAGTTAAAATCCGTAAACTGCTCGGGAAAAAAAAAATTAGAGACTACACTCCACCATGTGAAAAATGTTTCGACAAACGAGACTCCACTCTAGGATGTGAAAATTTCTATCGCCGTATTTTTTAAGCAGGCGAAAGAAAGCAACCGATCAAGTAAAAAGAGTTACAAATTAAACAAACTTCCGAATCGATAATTCATTCGCTGCGATGCGACGAGAAGATGTTAACGAAATAACGCAAACAAATAACCGTACAGAAAAATCAGAAACTAAAGCATCTCTGCTGGCAAAACAACAACATGCAAACGCAGAGAATCCGAATTTATTCGTCGTCGTTCCAATTAATTTTCTCGGCAACCAAACACAAATCGACAAGCCGCAAAATAAACAAATTAGGAGAAAGAAGCAGCGTATGTACCAGATCCACAGCCTCGTTTTTAATCTCCTCGAGAGTGATGGCCTTGTCGCCGCCCATTTTCGAAGAGCAACCTCGCTAAAAGCGATAGCTCAAGTGAGGAAATGAATTATTTCAAGTCCGATCAGAGAAAAAAAAACTACTAGAAATACGAGAAGTCCATGAGATTCATGGAAGAAATGCTACGACCGCCATTAGAGAAGAGGAAGAAGAAGAAGAAGAAGACGATACGGAACAGTGAGAAATAAAGGCTTCAAGTTTGATTGGTGATATCAGTTTATTGGGGCAGTGAACGGAGTTTGTTGAGCTCTGTACCGGCTTTTATAGTAGGTTCGACGTTTGAAGTTACGCTACTGTAGTGTGGGGCCCGCTGACCAACGCTTTATGGGCTTTGGCCAAGTTCGATTGCCACACGCGCCAGTTTTTGAATTGAGATACACACATCTAATTTGGTTTTTTTTTTAATTACATATTTTTTTCGAAATTTAAACAACTATGGGAAAATTAAAAAATAAATAAAATCTATACGTATTATAAAATTTGTTACTCTTTAATTTGAGTAACTATCTCCCAACTGGAATCTGAGTTTAGCTCAATACTAAATGATATGATTTTTGGTAAGAAATTTATGAGTTCAAATCCCAATTTATTGTAACTGAAAAAGAAAAAAAAAAACTACCTCCAAACTTATATTCTTTGCAATTAAATTCTTCTATTGTTATAATTTAGTAAAAATGCATAAACTCCTTTTCTTTCTGTCAAATGTTTACCCCTTCTTTTCAAAAAATGTTTATCCCTATGCTCTTTTTAACTTTTCTACATTTTTTTCCATTTCTCTTACATGTGTTTTCTCTCTCTAAGATCACTCTTGCTCATTAACTTCTCTCTCTAACATTTCTTTATCCCTCTAAAACGAAAATTTATCTCTTCCAATTTCAAAATTTTTACATGTTTGAGATGCTATCAAACATATCAATATAATAAGGGGCGGATTTACGTGGGGTTAAGGGGAGGGCTCGAGCCTTCCTCCTCCCCCAACTTTTATAATATGTATATTATTAGTTAATTTATTACCAATAAGTTTCCTTGGCACAGTGGCAATTGTCTTCTCAACCTCCGACCGCTTCGCTTCAATTCATTCCAACCTTCGTCTTTTGAATAGTGTCCTAAAGATGGTCTTCCCAATCCGAGTCAGATTAGGAAAAGATCCAGTGTATTTCTATCTCTTTCCCTCTCCTTCCCTTTCCTCATGTTAAATCAAGGTTAGGATGGCTATTACCCTTGTGTTTTGTCATATGCTCTAATGGCATGCACTAAGACTACGAAATCTTTTTACTATACTATGGATGAAGAGTGAGCCTCTCCTATGTCTAGGAGGAGAGGAGAGAAGAGAACACCTTCAACCGACAAAGCATTTATTTCCTGCTTTTCCTGCTTGGCCAAGATGTGTACGAACTCGGAACTAATAGATGTTCATACTCTTACCCGAAAGTAAGATATCTATTCATCTTCGACAACTGAACTATTGTCACCATTCTTTAGCCTAGACTTTTTTGGACGTTATATGCAAAATACCGCAAAGCTTCATTCCACAAGAATGCTCCCATAGAACAACACGACAAGCTTCCTTAAGACCGGATCCTTATAGATTTGGTACCAATCGTGACATTTGAGAAGCTTGTCTATGCTCTAACTTACTCTTGTGAGACTTTGTCAATTATTTACCCACATAATTAAATAAAATGAAACTTACCTAATTTGTCAATTTCTAAAAGGGAAAAAAAAATCATAAAATCTATGGTTCTCTTATTTCTTATAGAAAAATTGAAAATTTTCCTTTGTATAAATATGTCAATTTTTATAAATACTTTTAAATGGTGCGGCTCCCATCCTATTATCTTTTAATATAGATATTTATTGTTTCTTTAGTTTAATTGTGTTCGTAATTTCACAGCCTGTTTTTATTTTCAATTTATTTTTTGCCTTATGTAATATCTTTATTATAGATTATTTTACTCATATCTTTCTTTATTATCTGTAAATCATTAATTCTTTTATTTTCTGTTGTTATTGGTTTATATAAATTTTTAGTAGTTCAGTAATGTCTCATATTAGAAAAATTATATTTTTGAATTCTGCATCTAAATAAGTGACAATTTGAAGATTAATCATCTCATACTTAATATATAATATCATAATTTACTTTTTCATTTTTTTTATATCAAACATAAATATAAATCAATAAAAATATTTTAAAAATTTTAATTATTATTTTTAATTAATTACACAAAAAACTATAATTCTTATAAATAAAATATTATACTTATTATTAGATAACTTGTAGATTATTTTTACTAAACTGTGAAGCTCTCTGTACGAGAAAATGTTGGATCCGCCACTAAATATGATCAATGAATTCAATGATCTCAAGATATCATTCTTTTTTAACGTTAAAATTCAAATAGTCATGTGAATAATAGGAATCTGGTGTTCATTAGCATTATTGCAGTGTTATATCCTTGTGGACGAGGTCTTTATTTAATCGAGTTTCAAATCATAAAATGACAAAGCGACTACACCAACGAATCAAGTTGAACACATGTTTGATTTACTTTATCAACTGAAACCAAGATCTTATAAAATGAGTAAACCGTCTCATCCATCGATTAAACAAGTGTTAGCAAATCGAATATAAATACTCAAATGATCGATCCCGAGGAAAAGACTAAATTAGATATTTTAAAAATTAGGATCCAAAATAATTCTAAAAGTTTTTTAGAATCCAATTTAGTTAATTTATCGGTGGTAATTATAAATGAACGTGGCAGAAAAAAGAAGGAAAATGTACAACGGAGCGTGAACCTCACGCTCCTCGAGGTGAATGATGGATGAAGTGGCACAATTCAACGCCCAAAAAAGAAAAATACTGAACCTCAAAACCAGCAAATTTCCTCCAAATTNAAAAAAAAAAAAAAAAGAAATAATTGGTATGACTTGGACGGGACGGGGTTACGCTGCGCCCATTCCAACGAAGTACATTGCTTGTCCACCGTACACGTGCCTGATGAAATATCTATTTATCTATTTTTTATTTTTATCAAAAGTCAACTTTTCATTAATATCTCTTCATTTTATTTTACTTTATTTTACTTTATTATTTGGACAAAGCATGATATAAATTTCTAATTACAATTAATGTATTTTCAATCATTATTTTAAATACCACTGTAATCTATTCCGAAACCTTTTCAATCACATTCATTTGCTATTATTGTTATTTTTATTGTTCCAGTAATTTTCTCCTTGGTTTCTATGCTATCAAATTTTGTTCATTTTAATTTCTGTCTTTCTCAAATAGTTTTGATCTCTATACTTTAAAAAAATGTTTATTTTTTGTCTCTATTTGCAAAATTTTATACATAATGAAAATATTTTAATACAAATTTATTATTACATCTCAAAAAATTTAATGAATGAAGTGTCATGTTAAAATTTTATTGAAATAAATGAGATAAAAATAAAAATGAATAGACCATGATGATTACTTTTTAAAAGTACGAAAATCGAACTAAAAAATATATAGGCTAAAATTTGATCAAATTAAAAATATAGAAACTAAAATTAACGTTTTGATAGTAAAACTAAAAAGAACTAAAGTCAATACTACACAGATTAAGATAGTATTTAAACCTTAAATATATACAATAATGTTGAAAATTATTTTCAAAATATTGAGGTACAATTTCTTTTATATATAAAAAAAAAGTAGAAATTTGCAGTTTCCCAACAAATAATTTGTTAGAATCCAAATGCTCCTTAAAAATTATTTTCAAAATATTGAGGTACAATTTCTTTTATATATATAAAAAAAAAGTAGAAATTTGCAGTTTCCCACCAAATAATTTGTTAGAATCCAAATGCTACTTAAAAAGAAATGTCCGGAGTCTCAAATCAATAGAAATATTGATAGAAATACCCATAAAATATTCCTATCCATGAATGTTTATAGAAAATTTATAAAAATAAAATATTCAAAAAAAATATTTAAATTAATAAATAAATATTTTACTAAAATAATTTCCAAATGATAGTTTTGGTGGCTTTAAGCTTCAAGAAATATCTTGAAATATTGGGTTCAAATCACATGGAATGCAACTCTACCAAACAATAACCCGTTACACTACAGGATTGCCGACTCCAGGTGTTCGAATCTTTTTCCCTCAACTTTATTTTATACATCTCACAACTATTTGTAACTAAGAAAAATAAAAATGTCATTTTCAAAAAAACTCGTTTGAATATTTGTTTTATTTAATTTTCTTTTTAAAGAATGGATAATGATTTCTAATTTGTCAGCCCAACATCAATGGAAACTAAAAGTTGCACCTTCAATTCATTCCTTTATTGTTAGCTTTTTATCTCTCTCCCTCAACTTTTTTTTTTTTTTAACTTTCACCATAATTTTAATTCGATTCTTATTCCATAAAATAATAAATAACATCAAAACGTCACAAATTGAAATTCTATACCCATTTCCTAAAGAATAAACTTCATCTCAATCCTCGCTATTTCCCATAGTACCCAAAAGCATCATTAAATTCAACATACACTTGAAAAAAGAAATTAACAAAATAAAATTACAAATATAAAGAAAATTCAAACCTATAATTTACGAAAAGAGGCACTCAAGTATCCGATTACTCGAATGACACTTAAGTTAGTAATTTCAACATAGCCACGGTGAATACGCTTTAAAAAAAATGCTCGAATGGCTCTAAGACCACACCTAGGTGTAAAGAAATAAGATCATAGTGCATATATTCCTTCATCAAAACTTAAAAAATAAATGGTCCACGGCATTATTTTTATTTTCAAACTTTGGAGAATTTGATGCGCCCACTGATTTTACATTAAAATTTAAATATAACCGTACCCAAGATTTTAAACAGGTTAAAAAAATATTTGTAGTCCATGTAATTTCACGGAAGTAACAATTTAATCTCTAAACTTTAGTTTGTAATGATTTAGTCCATATACTTTCAAATTGATAAAAATTTAGTTCTTGAACTTTAATATGTAACAATTTAATCCTTATAATTTGAAGATGGTAACAATTTAGTTCTCATCGTAAAATTTTTTTGTTAAGTTTCTTGTATGTATAGATTGATAAACTAAAGAGGGACTAAATATGTTTATGAATTAGAAAGATTAAATTGTTATATGATAAAATACGACATTTAATTTTAATAAAAAATTTTACAATGGAGATTAAATTGTTACAAATTTTAAACTATAGGGACTAAATCGTTACAAGTTAAAGTTCAGGGACTAAATTGTTAATTTAGGGAAAGTACAGGAACTAAATCGTTATAAACTGAAGTTTAGAGATTAAATTGTTACTTTAGTAAAAGTACATGGACCAAATGTGTTTTTTAACCTTTTAAATATCTATATAGATAAAGTCTCAATTTTATGAAAATATCAATAAAAAGATGCAACATCGACGAATAGTTAAATTATGAAAAAATCATATCAAATATTTAAATTAACGAATAAGAATCTCATAATATTAACAACACTATGTCTATATCAATGATATTATGTTGATGTTTTATCTTTTTTTTTTATTTCATGAAAATGACGATTCATTATTTATGTTAATATCGAATTTATGAATATATGGAAATATCGATGAAACTTTAATATCAAATTTATACCTTGCTAACATGTGATAGCAATAAGCAAAGGATTGCCGCGAGCAAAAGGAGAGGAAGAAAAGAAAGGCGGATAAAAGAGATGCCCGTGTGTTAAAGAGAGGAAATGTAACTCAATAAAATTTATACCTTTGCTATTATTGCCTTCAATTGCTTCACAACCAATCCTTTTATTGCTTATTCATTGCCAAAAATTTGGATTCTTATATACCTGCGTTTTTTGTTTATAAATAAAAAATAATTCAAATTATGCCGACTCGAGCACTCGACTGTAACTCAACTTGTTAAGACATATATCATTGATCAAATATCGAAGGTTCGAATCCCCACACCTATATGTTGTTGAACTCGAAAGGAAAAAAGAAAATAAACTATAAGTCTAGTCTCTAACTTTTTGAAATCGTGTTTAATTAATATGTCGTTAGACTTTAAAAATTGTCCAATAAATGCATGTTTGATAGTGTTTATGTATATTAATTTTCATTTCTTTATTTTTTAATAAATAAAAATAGAACTATGTTTGGAACCATTTTTCTAGTTATTTATTCTTTTATAAAAAAAAATAGAAATAAATATCTCTTGAAAATATTTCTTGGAAAAAATAAGAATAGTTACCAAACGCCTATGTTTCTAAAAAGTTGATAACAAGAAATAAGAAACGATTATAGATAATTCAAGAATAAAATCTTTTAATTAGTTTTAAAAGTGAAAGTAACTTGATTAAGTAATTTCTTTTATATGAGAACAAAATACTTATAAAGATCAGTTTGTCGTACATCATTATTTTTAGGAGCTTTTTTATTATTATTACTATTATAAAAAAGAAAAACTAAGATATGCATCCTACCCAACGCAATTAAAAGATGGAACAAGTCATACTTTTTTGTTTTTAATTTTTAAAAAATTATACATATAGGAATACTTTACAATTCTCTCAATCAAACTATTAAAAGACATCCAATAGAAAGTCATATATTTTATGAATTCTAATGATATTATATAGATAGGGAATTGATTGAGAATTATTAAAACTAAATTAACTTCTATTGCGAGGGGAAGATGGATCTCCCAACGTAAGATCAAGTACGGATAAAACAAAGAGACCTATCAAAAAGACATCAGAAATATCAATAAAAAAAGTCAACAATGGAACTAGAGCGAACAAACAGCAAAAGAAACACGCCACGTGCCTCGTAAATGAGACACAACATAATAACTCATTTATGGAAATAAGTTCCAAGCAAACTCTATCAATGAGCAGAAAGTATAATGAACTCTATTACGACAAGTAGAAGCACAAACCTAAACATCGCTCTGAATAAAATGTAAAATAATCAAGTCGGACGAGAATCACTTCCATTAATTTATAGAATTACGTGCTCTCCAAATATGAAAAATATAGACAGTTCAAACAATCTTCAATAGTCTACATCTATTGGATGAATGATCTCTACTAGCTCAGTATCCTATAAGCACGTTGCGGGGAGCCCGTCGAAAATAGATGGTCCCGAGTCTCAAACCATCCTAACAAAAATGTTACATGTGTATCAAAATCGTTCAAGTCCCAATACTCAATTACTTCACAGTATAGGTAATTCGAGCTAACCATGTTAATTATTCATTTATTAATTTCGACCGAGCTTGCAACTTGCAATTTCCATATGGGCTTGAAAGTCATTATTGAGATAATTTTTTAGAATAGTATTTTTGAAGCACCATTTAATAATAATTTTGTTTTTAATGGTTTATTTAAATTTTTACAATGCTTTTTTTCCCCCTTTGACTACAAAGTACTTTTGAATGCCAATATTATTAAAGGAATAGAATCAATTTTCAAGGTGAGACTTTGAATTAAAAAGGCAAGAACGAATGGAGATTATTGCCTTCTAGGTTTTGACCACATAAAAAAGGTGAAATCCAAAATCATTTCAAACTTGGAACTCCTAAAAATTAAAACTTATTTTTTTAAAATTATATATATATATTTTTTTTTTGTTAAATTACAAATTTAGTGGATGACCTTTCAAGTTGTGTTTATTAAATTAGTCCCACTTTAAAAATTTTATAATATGCTACTAAACTTATAGGATTTTGTTTATATAATTCTTATATTTTTAAAAGTTTCTCTCTAATTTTTCAATTTCTCTCTAACACGTATATACTTAGCACAACATGTGGTGGTGGAGGATCGAACTCACAACCTCTTAGTTGTAGGTATATGTCAATTATCATTGAGTTATGCTCGCTTTGATAAAAATGTGGGAGTCTATTAGAACCTTATTAAAATATAAGAACGATATAGATATAATCCTTTCAAATACCCTATTAGAAATGGTTTTAAAATACAATAACTTAATATACAACCCTAAAAGTTTATATATAGATTTAATTTACGAGTGTTTTAAATACTATTTTGGTCCATGTGTACTTTCGGCTTTTGTCCATCTACTTTTTAAAAGTTTAATTTTTATTCAACTTAGTCAATGTAATCTCGAAACATCAATTTTAGTCCTTGTACTTTTAAATGTGACCATTTTAATTTGGTCATTTTCATTTTTATCTCACTTCTTTCAATCACAGTTTTGTCACGACATCTCACTCACTAACTTTCTTGAAATATAGTCATAAATTTGTATTAAAGAGTTTTCATTGCGTATAAAATTCATGTTAAAAATTTTGTAAACATGAACCAAATGGGTCACTTTTGAAAAGTACGTGCAACAACCAAAACATATCATATTTTGGAAGTCTAGTGAGTAAAACAAACAAAAATTGAAAGTATAAAAACCAAAATAGTTGATAAGTTTAACCAATATATTTTGAATCTAGGATAAATTAAAACCGATTATAAATGATTGAGTGATGAAGTGTATAGGATTTGACGTGTGCTAATTACTATTGAACTAAGTTCATGTTAGCGACGGGCGAGTGAATTAAAACTTTGGAAAGAAATATGGCTCACGGGTCTATGAGATGTAGGTAGCATTTTCCATTTGGGGAAGAAAAAACCGAAAAGGGTATTAGATTTGATCATGGGAAAGAGAGGGGGAGAGCATGTGAATAATAATCAAAAGCATTTCAAAGTAGACTTATAAGAGAGAGGGCCAAAAGCCAATTACCAAACATGATTCCTCGTGAACACTTCTTTTTCTTTTTCTTTTCTTTTTTTTTCACTTTTCATTTGCAATCTCATTAAACATAATGGTAGGGAGAGAAGTGTCGTGAAAGTCGTGACTATGGAAGCTCTCATCTCCCTACGAAGCTCAAGAATTGAAGTTAGTAAGATTGGTCGGGTTTGGATGTTTAGTGGTCAGCACCTTTTTGTTGATCACTATTAAAAATTTGGTAATTCTTCATTTTTTATCTTTTTTAAGATAAAAAGTAATTTTTTTTCTTCTTACGTGTCAAAACTTGAATGATGATTAGTAAAAAATAGGTGCTTTTAACTAGTGTCTACTTTCTCATAGGAAAGTGGCTAAAGGAAATGTATAATTACTGCCCTTTATCTCTTTGCCAAAGCGCTCAGCGGTAATTGATATATACATCCAACCAACTTCAAATGACCCTACAATATTTGGTGTCGGGATTGAACTCATTCCCTTTTAATTAATCTAGTCCTTTTGAACCAATGAACGACTCATGATGATTAACAACAATATTAATTAATCAAGAATTAGGACAATAAAATTGAGATTAAAACAAAATAAATATAAAGTCTTAAAGAATAAAATAAAATTAAAAACTTTTAATATTGTATCAAATTTTGTATGAAGTAAACCACTAAAAAGTATTGATACTTCGATTATTAATTGCATCAAATATTCTGTGGAACTACGTGTCGCATTGTGTTAGCGACGCGTCGGTTGCAAAATTTTAGTGTATGAAAATGAAACTATACGAATGCAATCATTATTCATTAGTGATCCAATATTCTAATGATGTCCTCTTCATTTCAGAATCGCATCTGGTTCTGAAATTTTTCCAATTTGCTCTGCCAAATAGCTTTCCACTTTTGGAACAATTATCTATAAGGTTTTAAAAAATATTCCGTTGAGTTTATAAACTAAATTATTAAATTCAATAAAATGAGGAGGGAGAGGCTGAATTTATCTTTTTGTTTTTTAGCTCATTCATTAATTCGATGACTTTATTTAACTTTAAGGTCATCCATTTTAAATTAAGTTTAATATTGTTGGTCAGTAGATTTATCTCGGCCCATTCAGATGAAGTATGCATTCCAATCTATATAATAGGCCGACCTATGAAGTTCGTAAGAAACTAAGATGGTTTTTACAAAGACAGACTTTCAAACAGCGACATAACCGACCTCTTTACGTGAGCTTTGACGTGTTTGTTTCTTCTTTACAAATTTTTTTTCTTGCATAGCTTGCTCCAATATAGTTCATTCGAGTGAAAGTTATACTCACCTTCGATATTTGACAGAATTCATCATCAACAAATATAATTTAACCATTTTTTTAGTACCTAATTTAACGAACTTAATTCAGTTCACCATTTTGAATCCAAGTTCTAATTTAACGAACTTAATTCAGTTCACCATTTTGAATCCAAGTTCTACTTGAGCCAAATGATTAAAGGTGAATTGGTAACTAAAAAAACATTTATATGTACAAATAATACGTTACTACAGTCCTGAAGAGCCAAGCTCATTAGTGATTAAGATTTAAGAGGCAAATTCTTCATTTTCTTTTCCTTTGCCAGGGAAAAAAAATTATCAAATTGATCTATAAATAAGTTGATATTTAATTTGTCCATTATCTTTTTTTTTCATTATAATTTTAACTCGGACACATCTCTCACTAAATTATTTAAAATGTAGCTATAAATTTATATATAACGAACATTGTGTACAAAGTTTTTTGTGTTAAAATTTTACAAATAGAGATCAAAATAAACACTTTTTAAAAGTACCAAAAAGACTGCCTAAGTTTGAACTACTCTCCAAAGTCCCAAAAGTGGACCATGGTAATTTAATTTATTTGGCAATTATGAAAACCCATCTATAATCAAATTGTTTGAAACGTTAAAATTATTTTGTAACCATTCACAAGCCTGGCAAAATCCCAAATACAGAAGAGAGAGAGAAAAAGGTTGCTGGTAAAAATAAATTAGAAAAAATAAAAATAAACAAGAGAGAACATCTTCCAAAAATTGTGAAACAAACATATTTTTACCTGTCGGTTTAGAAGACAATAGTTGTTCAAAAGAACTCTTCAAATGGTCCTCAAGCGAATCCCATTCTGTGGCCAATAGAATACTGTGCACTGTGACTAAATTTCAATCAGGAAGAAGACTGAGAAGTGAATCGCCTGGTCTATGATTAACAAATGAAAACAGTACACTAGAAACATTCCGTTTAGCTATTAATCTAGGCAACCCAAAGAAGATTCCCAGTCCTCGGAAATTGCTGCGCAAACGGGCGCAATATCGAAATACACAGTAACAATATACCCCGTCAATCAAAACAAAAATCTGCACCTTTTTCTCTGATCTCGCCTGGTGTGGGGAAGAAATATTGAGCTTCAGGATGTTAAGATTTCGTCAGCTCCCTGCACATCAGCTTTCCACCATTGGTTCGGGATCGGATGCCTCTGGCCGAGACTTGTTCGATTGTCGCACTGAGTTGAAAAGGATGTCCTTGATAACCTAAGCAGGAAATAATGTACAACTTTGAGATGTTGTTTTGCAAAATGAATAGATAATTAAGAGTGGGCATTAGCACTAGTCACCTGTGACATCAGACCATGAACCTGCTCGACCGTTATCTTTGCACTGTCGCGAGTAATCTTTGCAAGTTGAGAGTCTTCCTGCAATTGGAGGATGATATTACAAAATATGACATATGCTTCAATATAAACAAGAGTTCATTAAAACAAATGTTGCGTAGAGCAGCTAGCTCACTTGGAGATGTATGTCGTGTATTGCCATCTAAGATAAACTAAATTCATTCATCAGGAAGCAACAAAAGCTCTATCATGACTCAGATACTAATCTAGACAGTCCTTTAAATGGGACCAAAGCACATCAATAATTAAGATCCATGATTAGGAATCACTAAGTTCCACTCTATATAATAAATCTCTAATGTGCAAAAAATAAGCACCAACTGTGGATACGGAGACAGCAACAAGCAACAAATTTAAAGAAAAATAATCTGTTTGTTTCTTGATATCTATATATATATACACACACACACATCTGAGTATGTATGCATATATCTAGTTTAAATCTTCTCTAAGTTAGAAATAAATATAAAAGGAGAGAATTCTTGTCAGAACATATCAAAGTGAATTTTGCACTGCCAAACCAGGACATAACATTAGGACCAACAAAAGAGTAGGATAAATACAACATTTGAAGTACACATGGTCATACCAGCACTCTGGTTAAAAGGACGGACCAACTTTTTCCAAAACAAGAGAATAGGAAGCATAGAGCTGATGAAAGGAGTGACACATGTCCAACCACGAAAAACTTAGTTACTCGAAATCTTTGTATCAGCCCTAAAAAAGGAACAAAACAACTGTTCTCTAATTTTTTAACACACCCACCACCCTTGGTTTCTGTAAAATGTGGTTTACAGCATAAAAAAAATCTGACAAAAAAGACGCATAATTCCCCTACAGTACAAATTACAGAATAATAGACAATTCTTTTACAGCTTACAACATAGATAAATGCATGTACAAGAAAGATTATATGTGCTCATTCATACATATATAGAGAAGAATAAAGCAAAAGAAAAATGACACAATGCAGTACCTCCTTCTTCCTCTGAGCAGGAGCTATTAATGACCCAAAGCGGGAGTGAGCCAACTGATTCTCCACCTGCTCAAGTTTTTCAGCTGCAAAGCACAAAATGGACCACTAAAAAGAATCATATAAAATCCAAACCACACCGGATGATTTGTGTAGGGTTAGTAAATAAAGCGAGTTCTAGGAAAGATAAGGATACCTAAATCTGAGATTTGCCCAGCAACATAATCTCCATTACCCAAGAGAGGAGAAGATGAAAGAGTATTGACCCAGTACTTGTTCCAAAGCAAATCCAAGAGGTGGCAGTCAAGTGAAGACTTGAAATAAGTAATATCAAGCGCATAATACTGCAACGACATGTAAAAATTGAGTAAAAAGTATACTCGATGGCAACTAAACTAAAAAAAAATATCTGAGAAGATGAAAGATTGAGTGAGGAGACCTGTTTGCAATGTACACCGAAGTCTTCAATCTTATTCAGTGGGATGGTTTGATACTCAGAAACGGGCTCATCTGGTGGCTTATATCCTTCCGGGTAGGTCCTGAAAGCCCCAATCTCAACTTTTCCAGCAGAAACAGTCCTCGTAGGATCAATTACAACAGCCAGAAAGGGCTCCTGAAATTGCTGGTTTAACATTTGTGTGGAAACATCAATCCCCGAGAGCCAGCATCCATAGCCTGGATGAGAATGGTACCATCCTACGACGTTCTCCAACCTCCCAGCCTAAATCATAGGATAATCTTTAAGAGAGCCAACCATCAACAGCACAAAGAATAACCTATGAACTACAAAGCTAGTTTAATAGACAGGCAGCACCATTCACTATTATGTATGCAAGAAATTTAAAATTTCTGATGAAACTCGACCAATTCAAAACCGCTAGATCAATGATATGACATATTAAACGAACTCAGATATCTAAACATCAACAACAAACACAGGATAAACAAGAAATATGTTCAACTTCAGTACACCCCTTCACCTTCAATGTAAAGCTCAATGGACCATATAAACCCAAACTCCATACATACAGACGTATATACAACTTGTCAGACAAAAAACTATAGACATATACCGTATACGTACAATTAATTGAAAAGGAAGCAATCAGAAATGACTATTTCAAAGAGAATAAAAGAAAAACCTGCTTATTAGTCTGAGAATAATCGACCATATACTCGTACGCATCAGCCTGAGCGTTAACCCTAGTCTCAGTACCTTCGACGGGCAAAGCAAAGGCATCCATCACGATAATAGCGTCTCCATCAGTCTTGCCCTGCATGAGTCCCATGACCTCTATAGTTCCACCGGAGCGTGCATGGACGACCATTTTAAGAAGAGCGAGTGCAGAGATCTTCACACGCTTGAAGTAATGGGGATCATTTTGCCACGGCTTCTCCTGCTGGAACTTGGCCTGTGCAGCCTCGTCGTAGTAGAATATCGCATCGGAGGATGAATCTGTAGCTTTGGAGGTGGTCGGAGGAGTATCAACGGGGATGATATTGTTCTCAAGCTCCCAGGTTTTCTGAGCCATTTGAGATGACGACGGAAACGGCTCCATTCGTCTCGGAACAGATGACGAACAAGAAGAACAGAACAAAAATGCTCCAAATTTTCGACTGAATTCAGATTCTTCCGAAATTTCTGATTCCTGTAAAACCAAGAATTTGGGGATTCTTCAATGGCAGCGTTGAAGGAGAAGCGAGTAGACTACCCCCAATCTACAGTTACTGAGGAAATTGATTCTCTCTTCGCACCGTATAAGTAACGAACTTGATGTAGACGGCCCATCAGGTTTGGGCTCAGCCCGTTGATCGGCCCAAATTTAGTCCTATAAGCCCACGGCCATGCTAGTAGTCTGCCTCTATTCAAGATTTTTTTAAAAGAATTATATTTATATTTATAAGATAAAATATCGAATTATCAATTTTGTTTTACAATGTGATATGACGTATGTTCCAATTTTTTTTATTTTGAGATTTTTCTTGTGGTTAAGATTTAAGCACGCCATCTACATCTCTTCATACGGATAAAATAAATAAATAATCAAATAAATGAAAGAATAATAAAAGATGAATCCTTTTATTTGTATATATAAAGCAAGACTAATATTTGAGTTAAGATGGGGCCCACACCCACCGAAATGTATAAAGCAAGACTAATATTTGAGTTAAGAGACATTCTATTCTTCTCTTGTATAAAGTCTCCATCTTTGTTTGTTTTAATACATGTAGTTTCGAAAGGTTTATTTGATTTATAAATTTTTTGTTCATTCATTTTTTTTATATATTATTTATTTAGATCATAATTTTAGTATAATCTTCGCTCATTAAATTTCTTGAAATATGAAATCATAATTTTATATTAAAGAGTTTTTATAAATCTTGTGGTTCAAATTTTGTAAAAAAAATAATAATAATAATAATTGGTCATTTTTTAAAACTACAATAACTAACATCAAAGTATAGTAACTAAAATAAACAAACCTTTTAAATTACATTACCAACATGAACCAAAGTCAAGATTAACCAAAATAGTATTTAAATCCTACTTAAAAATATGGATTAAACCATACATATTATACAAAAATTGAAAGTTCAAAATTTTCACTCTTGTTTTACTAATACAAAAGTTTAAAAAAATTATATTAGGTACTACTATCTTTCTCTAATATTATAAATTTTATAAATGTGGGCGGAGGTTCTAAACGTCAACCTAAAGTTATTGATAATAATCCATTGAGATGAGCTGAATTTAAAAAGTGGATTAAATTTAAAAAAATGTAAATTGCATTATTTAATTTGATCAACAGAAAGTAATATTTGTTTTTTTAAGAAAATATTTATGTTTTCTTTTTAATTACTCACATGTTAACTTTAAAATACAAGCCACATCATCCCACTAAATAGTTTAGATTTGGTTGCTAATAGAGCCACTTAGTTCTTGCCTTTATAATGAAGCATGCTCTGCTTGCCCAATTTGGTGGTGAATTTTAAATTTTTTTTAAAAAAAAAGGCTAATAAAGAACAGCATGCTTCATCCTTTTTACCCCCATTTTTTTCCCCTTTTAAGTAAATTTATTAATATTTGTTTAGAATATTATCTCACTTGATAAGCAATCAAAAAGAGAGAATAAAAAAGAAAATATGATAAGCAAACATGGTTGAGTTTAGTGTTTGACGTGCCTTTTCTTTCTATTTATTTTATTTTATTTTTTCTAACCACCACAATAACCTTTTTTTTTTTCATTCATTTTGCCCAAATTATTATTTTCTTTGTGATATGTTGAAAGTTTTCTCTGTCCCAGATGTTTTTTTTTGTCTTGTATGTTCCTTTTTCCTTTTGTATTTATTGTCTCTCAAATAAATAAATTGATGGAAAAGACATTCATTTAATTTATTGTATTTTGGCCATTGATCATGCATTAATTTCTTGAGAGTACTGTTTCAACACTAGTAAAAAAGCATACCATAAATTTATGGGAATTTGTTATTGCAAATAAGTAGCCATTAAGGCACACCCTTTTTTACTAACAAATCAATTTAAATTGGGTTCGATATATTTTTTGAAATTGTTTTTAAGTAAAATTTTTCATTTCATTCAAAATCGAGAAAAAAAAAAACCCTAAAAAGGGAGTGAAATGTACACTTTATCTCAATTTAGGGGATTTGAATTTGAAATTTTCTTTTAAGATTTGTGTTTCCATTTGTTATTCTATTTTAGTTAGTGAATTTAAAAAAAAAAACTATTTTGTTCACCACCTTAATTTGTCATCAAATGTTTAGAAATCTGAATGGTATCTGAATGGTGTAGTTTCGAATATAAATATCAACATACTAAAATGTACGTATAATTGAATCACTTAAGTTGGTTGATACGATATAGTAGTAATAGATGAGGCGGATATTATATGGCAAAGTAATATATCAATTACAATTTTTAACGACTAATAAATATTTTTACCGTTCTCGAGGTTTGATGATTGACCCACCTTCACAATTGTTGAATTACAAAATTTTAAGACTGGATTTTTTTAACATTTTTCTACAAATCATATTTTAACTCGTTAAATTCATCCTTGCAATTAATTAGTTAAACAACGAGAATGCTGTAAACAATTTATGAATAATTATCTTGCTAAGCACGTGTATGAGCACATATAAGTGTAACATTCAAGGTATTAAATGTCAGTGTTGTGTAAATGTTGATAAAATGTATTGATATTTTGAAAAATTCATAAAAATATTTAAATTTACAAAAAGTCATTTAACTATTTTTAAATAAGTTACAAATTATTATTATTAATATTATGTTCATACTAGTGATAGTGATATAATAGAAATATCGATTCAATTCGTTATATCGATATCGAACCCATGAACATATGAAAACTTAGTACAGCCATAAATGTCATTTCTTAAATTATAATAGAAATTCTTTTATTTAAAAAGATCTCACATTTTTTTAGTACTTGGCACCTTTGTGTTTATCTCATTAGATATTGGACAATAGAGTTCCACATGGACTAGTCCGCATCCCATTATTGGACGAGGGAAATTCCTCGCACATAATTAAGGGAGCCATTAAAAGGTGATTGAAACGAATCAGAAATAAATGTTACAAACACAATAATGAAATTAAAAGTACAAGTCAAAATTTTAAATAAATAGATAAATAAAACTTAACAGACATACAATTATACCGATTTAGAGTCCGTTTGATAATAATTTTGTTCACGATCTCCAATATAAAAAACAGATATGTGTGTACACTTTTCGTTTGTCTATTATTATCTTCTCCCTTTAAATTACACCTTGTATTTAATTTTATAATATACTTTTCAAAATGTCTTAAAAATTCGAAATATATATTTTTAAAAGTACGGTCCATTTAATAACAATATTGTATTATTGAATATCAAGCTTATAAAATTACTTATGCCTATATTTTTTTATTTATTAATTATTTAAAGAAAAACTTTATACAAATTGGCATGATTCATAAACAAAATACACCTTTTTTTTAAGTAAACAGGCTGCAATTCCAAAAGAAGTAAATAAGGGGGAGACGAGTAAATTTTCAAAAATTGTTGATTTTCAAAATATGTTTATTTTTAAAAAATTGGCTGAAATATCAAAAAGTATTTTAAAAAGTGCAAAAATTAAAATAACTACAAGAATAGTAAATAAACATTTTTTTTTTGGCAAAGGAAAATAAATAAACAATTTGAACTTTTCTAAAAACATAATCATTATAAAAAAATCTATTCAAAATTTATAGTACTTAAACAAACAAATATATATATATATATATATTTTTTTTTTAAGGACTATTTTAGTATTTATATCTTTTAACTTTGATTCTTTTGATCTATGTATTTGTAAATGTCTATTTTGATCCGTTTAACTTTTGTTCATTTTAGTTTATGTACTTTTGAGAAGTAGTCATTTTGATCCATTAATTTATATTTTTATCTCATTTCTTTCGATCTTAGTGTAATACTTTAATCACTAAGTTTTTTGAAATGTAACCATAAATTTGTATAATAGGATTTTCATTAGGCATAAATTTTGTGTTAAAAATTTTAAAATAGAGACCAAATTTATCAATTTTAAAAGTAGATAGACCTCAGATCAAAACAAACATTTTGAAAGTACATCAATTGAAATCAATATAAGTTGAAAATATAGAGACTAAAACTAACATTTTTAAATTACACGAACAAAAATCAACTAAATACAAAAATATCGAGATTAGAATAATATTTAAAATATTTGTATTCATGCAAAATATTTAGACGTCAGATTTAATATAATAATGTTTCAAAGAAGAAAAGATTTGATTTAATAACGAAAGGATACAACTTACAACGTGTCGCTTTATTCTGTGATTATATTTTATTATATTGAAAAAATAATGATTTGAGTCCACAAGAAATTATGGAAAAAGAAAAAGAAATAAACAAAAAAGAAAGAGAAAAAAAACTCTACAATAATGACAGCCATCCACGTCGGCTCGCAATAGCGATTGTCTGAAAGCAATATGGTCTGTGCATCGGAACGGCAATTTTTTTTCTTTTTCTCAAATAATTTTGTTTATAATAAATTAATTAAAAAAGAGAGAAAGTTTATAAAGAGGAACATGCCTTCCCACCCTTCTGACGACTCTCTCACCCTTTTTCCAGGCTCAACTTGCAGATACTCTCTTCTTCTCTTGCGTGAAAAGTCTCCGCCTCTCTTTTTCCAGGTCTAAATCTCAATCTCCATCTGGGGTTTCCATTTTCCACAGATTTTTTTGCTGTATTTCAGGTGCTGCGGCTTGGATTTTTTCGTTGCCTTTGTTTATCTGGAGTTGTTTTACTTTGATTCTTTGGATTTTGTGTTTTTTTGCTTGCGGATTTGGTTGGGTTTTTCTGGGTTTGTCTCCTAATTTCTTGTATTAGCCGTCTGAAAGCCGTTTTTTGTTTGAATTGATGAATTTGGAACCAATCGTTTTTGTTGGTGATTGTGAATTGTGCGTGTTCTTTCAGTAATCGCATTGAACAAAGCATTTTTGGACGGGGTTTTTATTGTTTTTTCCTTTTTTTTTTTTGAGCCCTTGACTATGAGTCTTTTGCGAATTTTCAATCATCTAGAGTTTTGACTTTCGGATTCTTCATCTCTCTCTCTCTCTCTCTCTCTCTCTCTATTTCGCTGTCAGGATCAAATGTAAATGGCATTTGATATTTGTTCCTTTTAAAAGTGGTTCTTGCCCTGATTTTTGTCTACTAAAGGCTTGGGGTGAATACCGATGATATTCATAAAATAATGAGACGGCATAGAATAAATGAGAATTTGGAATTTGATTGTAGAAGAGTGGAAGGGAAAATGAAAAATCTCCTTTCTTGAAAAATAAAAGCAGCAAATTGTTGTTACTATTGGTTCTATATTAATTTTGAAAAGTATGGTCCCGTAGAAGTTTTCTTCCAGAGAGTGTAGAATCGAAACTACGGGTTGCATTGTTCTTATCAAGAATCTTATTTGCTGATTGTTAGTTACCTAATTGAAGTTTTGGTGTTGTTTCCAGATGTGCAGCCATTTATATTGGTGCAAGGGCTGGCCTTCAAAAATTCTTCAGTGTATTATTCTGTCATCTCGTAGTGTCGTTTTGGGCCTGGTTGATCAATGACGAGATTCTGTTTCTTTGATTAGTATTTTTTTTTCGACTGAGGTGCACGTAGTTCCTTTTTGTCCATTGAGTGTTCTATGAAAGTGGACTCAACTTCCGATTTCTTCCATGGATATTAATCAGTTTAATCCAAACTGGGATGATGTGATTTGTTCAATATGCTTGGATTTTCCTCACAATGCTGTACTTCTGCAATGCTCGTCTTATGACAAGGGATGCCGTCCCTTCGTGTGTGATACTGACCATTTACACTCGAATTGTCTCGATCGTTTTAAAAATGCACACAACACAGCTCCGCCATCGACATCTGATGTAGTTCCTCCAATCAACGTTGAGCCAGTGGCGTCGGAAGATAATTGCAAATTATGTTGTCCTTTGTGTAGAGGGGATGTTAGTGGATGGAAGGTTGTTGATGAGGCCCGCATACATTTGGACGAGAAGAAGCGTTGTTGTGAGGAGGAACAATGTAGATTTATGGGTACATATTTAGAATTACAACAACATGCTCAACTGGAGCATCCTCACGCTCGTCCTTCAAAAATTGATCCTGCTCGGCAGCTCGACTGGGACAATTTTCAGCAGTCCTCCGAGATCATTGATGTCTTGAGTACCATTCACTCAGAAGTTCCCCGCGGTGTGGTGTTTGGAGACTATGTGATTGAATATGGAGATGATGAAAGCGGAGACGAGTTTGAGGATTTTCCAGGGGATGAAGGCAATTGGTGGACCTCTTGTATCTTGTATCAAGTATTTGACAATTTCAGGAACTCGAGAAATCGAAGAAGGTCGAGAATTGCTGATACGAGACGGGGAAGTCGCCGTTTGAGTAATGACTTATCAAATTCCGACGACAGTTCGGTGGCCTCAGTAGAATTTGCAGAGTATGGGGTAGAAGAAATTGATGATGAACTTGTGAGTAGAAATGTCTCTTCAAGGGGTAGTGCCAATGCCAACCATAGAAGGTGAGAAAATGCTTCCCCTTAAATTTCCCTGTGGGCTCTCTTCATTTATTTACCTTATCACTAGTTAGTTGTTGGCTTTACACAATTTTTCAACATGTTTTGGCTGAAACAGACCTGAAAAATTTTTAAAAATGATAAGTTTTACTTACGAATCAGATAGGACTTCTTTGGTTGCATCTAGTTCTTAGCTCTTTAGCTTGGATGTTGCATTGTAATTACAGTTTATTTGAGTTTCTCTTTTCTAACTTGATTAATTCGTCTTCCTCATCCCATACCTAGTTCCCGAAGACGTCGCTCCCGCTTTTACGACAACTAGGTGTGCAAATTTCCATGACTCTTACACTTTTTTTTTTTTGGTCTCCGTTTTAAGTACTCAAACGAGACATCTTTTAAGCACAATCAATTTTCTTTTCCCATCCATCTCACAAATATTATTTCCATTTTCTTTCGATTTTCTTGCAGTGCCGAAAAATGAGGCGGAGTTAAGAAAATAGAGGAACCATTTAGACGTAGAAATTTCTAAGGTTTATGTTATGTGTTATGTTAAAACATTAAGTCCTCACATTGTGTTGGCTTCTTTCTTTCTTTTTTCTATTTTGTTTTGTTTCTACATGGGGTTGTCCTAGGGATGTATTTTCTGCTTACTCAAATATTGTCAAAAGAGATTGAAAGGTGCCAAACTGATGATACTGATGCTTTAATGTACAGCTGATCTAACTTTCCCTCTCATGCTTCATTTAGAACTGTCTTGTTCTCGACCACGGCTTCTCGACATGCTTGAACCCCAAACCAATGCTTATTCTAGAGCTTTTCTAAAACGCCATGCTCTTGCTTACATACTAGTCTCTTACTCATTGTCCACAATTCCGAAATTATACTAGTGTCTTAACACTTGCTTAGATGGGGATCTCTAATGCATAAGCACAATTTGTTGACTTATTTCGGTAAACTTGCCTTTTGAATAGATGAACTGACCGCTGACATACCGAGCTCCTAGTGACTGACTTTTTGATATGGTTTATTTGTATAGACCTATTTTTATGACATTTAATAGGTAGGTAGATCCTACTAATATCATGGTTCAACAAATATTGTAGGGTCAAACGATTGCTCCGTGAGATAGTTGAAATGCGTGTAAGCTGGTTCGGACACTCGCAGATAAAATAATAATATTCTATGAATTACTTTGGTTATTAAATATAATAGAGTCAAATAATCGTCCCATGAGATTAGTCGAGAGGCACATACAAGCTATAGTTTAGATACTCGCATAATAAAAAAAAATGTGGATTCTACTAGTATCTTTGAGCTACTAATAATATATCATATCAAAAAGTTTAAGAAAAGCTTATTGCTTTGACGTAATTGATATTGTTCAATTTTAATGTAGAAAAAAATTAACACACTTTACTAACATCTTGATAAGCTTTCATGATTTATAACATCTTGATAAGCTTTCATGATTTATAGCTCGGTTTTTCACCTTATATTTTTGAAATGGTTGTCAATTTTAGAAACCAAAACAGATTTTCAAATTTTTTTTTCTAGATTATTTTTCCGTAGTTTCCAAAATTTAGTTAAGATTTCAGGGTGTTTGGAAAATGGATTGGTAAGTAAATGAAAATTATAAATAAATTACTCCTCGTTGTTCAGTCATTTGATAAGAATGATCATTGGTTCAAACTTCTAAATTTTAATTGGTTGATGTTATAAATAATATTATATATATATATATATATATAAACTGAAAAAGACACTTCGTAATTTTGTTCCAAACTTTTAGTTCCTGAAAATGATGTCGTCGGCCACAGATACTTAAAAATATGGTTTGTCAATTGTCCAATAGTAGAAATAAATAGGCAACAATCATTTGCCTTCGTTTTGTTTTTGTTTTGTGCTACTGGCATATCTGCAAGATCGATCAATTCGCACCAATCGCTATTTAAATAGTGATTTCCTAAATATATATTTTAGCCTTTGGAGTGTTTTTTTTTTCTTTTAATTTAGACTTAGTTTCTACAATTTAAAAATTTTCAATTCAGTTCTTATGCTTTAATATTTTTCAACCATACAATTCACATGAGGTGAATGTCAAAATTTGCTGGTGATAAAGTTATATGCATAATACTTAGTGAGACGAACACAAATTTATAAAAAAGTAGGTCATCTAAGTAATAAAAATTTCTAGTATTTCCTCCAAATATATAAGTTGGGCAAAAAAATTTATCCTTATTCCACATAATACTTTTTTTTTTTTTTTAAATTACTACAAACTCATTAAGAATAGTACATATAAACTTATAATCAGTCAATTTTAACTTGAAAGAATAATATAATTAAAAAAAATGTTAAAACATTACCGACTTAAATTAAAAGAAAAAAAGATACTTTATAGACTGAAACATTAATTTAGCCTTTCAGTTCCAGTGTAAAAATACATTTTCTTGCACAAGAAAAAGGCTAAAATTAGTTCCTCAGAGAAGAATCCCTTTTTTACTCGAAAGTAATTTTCTATACAAATATATGATATGCCTGTAAAGATAAAATACCTCCCTGTAATTTACAAATGCTCTTGGTTAATGCTTATAATGTATAACGGCAGAAAGCCATCTTCGGTACTAGCTTTCCGTATGAACTGAAATTGTATTTCTATAGGTGGCTAAATAAGGCTATCTTTTATCTGTCTGATAGAACGGAATCGCTCCAAGCAAGCACGAGGTCCCGGACAACTGATGGGAAATCTGCAAAAGACAGCCCCGGTCGTGGTCGCGGGGGAATGTTGAATTCAGTGTTAGGTTTCGACTTGATTCGACTCGAATGTGTCGATGTTTAACTGTCTAAATGCTTAAATTTTAACGATCAGTGATTGTAAGGCTCTACCTCGGGCTACTTCCAAAGCCATTGATGGTATGTCTATCTGATCTTCGAGTAATCTGTAGACGTCCACGAGCTAACAAAGATGGCAGTGACATTTAAGTACATTTTAAACCAATGGAATCAAATTAAGAAGGGAAAAAGAAGATTACTGACCTCTTGAACATGAAGCTGCGAGTCTTCGGTCAAAGCAAGAAGAAGCTGTCGACGGATTCCTTCGTCAAGGAGGAAAAGGCGAGCCCCGTCTTTGATTGTATCTTTGAGGTCAAGCTTCCTCTCAACTTGTCTTGAACCTTGCCTGAAAAGGTTGTCCGAGAAGAAACAAGTTGATGGTATATATGCGGAAAGAACATAAGCTAGAGTTGACTGTAGAAACTAGAAAGTTACAGACAGGTCTTTCTTTTGCAATGCGGGATTGCTGCTCATCTTGATTACGTTCTCCTTAGCAAGCACTATGAGATTTTCAAGACGCTTCCACTGGAACATTCCATCTTTGAATAAAACCTAAAGAGCATGGGAAATAAAGTATCTAACTTTTTTAGTGAGCAATTGAGCTTTTCATTAATAAAATGGAAAAGAAAGCATATATACGAGCATACAAAAAAAAAAAAAAAAAAAACAGCTCTACAACAGGAGGCCCATCTAAAGAAAGGAGTTCCAATCTTGATAATTACAAAAAAAACTTAGAAACTGACCCCACAGGAAAGTATTAATTCTAATAAGCTCCCAAAAATACTCCTTGATCTCTCCAACTCCAAAAAATTCTATTATCACTCCATCCAGATCCCCACAAAATAGCAAAGAAACAAGTTTGCCACGAAAATTTTCTCTCATCTCAAAAAGGAGGGAACAAGAAAACCTCTCCCATCAGAGTCTCACAGTCAGTATTACAAATCCAAGACACCCAAACAGCTAAAAAACACGACCCTAGATATCCTGAGCATATTGAAGATGGCCACAAAAATGCAGTCAAAATGCACTCCTACAAAGCACACACCACTGTGGCCCAAGACGAGCGCCTTTGAATACCAAGGTGTTGACTTTCCCTTTCCCATCCAAGGTGTTGAAATTGCCATATTAAGAAACTATTTAGACTAAAATGAATTAAACTGTTATACATAGGAGTAGTGTTGATCAAACCTGAATGAGGCGTTCACGTAAAGCGGGGTTCGGATCTGTCAGAAGGCGCTTTGCCACATATGGATATGCAACCTGTTGAGAAATAAATATCAACAAACATATGGCAAGCATGGGGATGGAGATCAGATCCTTAGCATGAGAAAGGAACAGAAAAGGACAAGGTAATGAAAGCATAGGTAGTGCTTACAAGCCCATTGTAGTTTGCAATTTATAAACTGTTTTCTTTTAGAGACAACAAATCAAAATTCGTTAAGTGGAAAAGAAACCAAGACATTCTCCCATGTCTAAGCCCTAAGGGTTTGCGGAAATACACTAATTCACTGCCTTGAATAGTAGCTTAAGAGCATTCTTAGAAGTATTTCGATTGAGGGGAACATTGTGAAAAACCTGTGCGCACGAAATACCCCAACACTTTCAAAACCCTAGATTTTCGCCATAGTTTATTCATTAAACAAGAAGTCGGGTCTAGAAATAATTGTCTCTGACTGCCCAACATAAAAACTAGGATGTCTGCCTATTAAGTAGGCGCCCGGCTCTTTGCAACTTATTCTTCTACTAACATAAGAAAACATACCATAAGAATTTAGAAGCAACGTGCAGCTTATGTAAAACATAACCTCACCTCAAGAAATTTGAAGTCGGGCTTGAGAGTAAAACAAATTCCCTCTTGAGTCAGTAGAGATCGAATAACAAGAGAAAACCTTTCAGGTATTCGGATAGGATAATTATAAACCAACTGGTTAAACTTTCCTGGAACACGTGGAGCAGCTATCTTAGCAATTCTATATTACGAATCTTGACTTTATAGGTACTCTGTTGAAATTAGAAGCTTATACTGACTAAAAACTTCATACGATCATATGTGGTACTAGGGAAGTTACCAGTGACACTTCGGAAATTAAAATCAGATAACCCTTTCCCAGCAGAATTTTGCCAAATTGCTTCTAATGCCGGAATGATAGGAGCAACGTCTGTTCCAGGGGCCAGAAACCCGAGCCTAGTGAAATCATTTGCCATTTCAGCGTAATCCTCATTTACAGCATGCACAACGGCATCGATTAAGATCTGTTTGTTTTGCTGAAAGATAGAAAGAACAACGCCACACAAAAAGAATATGAGAGAAATAATATATTGTTTTTTATTCAATTTTTCCATTTAGGACAAAAACTTACCTGACTGAGCACGGCAACGTTGCCAAAATCCACATAAGCAATACGTCCATCTCGCATTGCGAAAATATTTCCAGGATGGGGATCACCATGAAATAACCCAAATTCTAGCAATTGCCGCAATGCTGCACTAACTCCAACTGTTAAGAATCCATCAACATCAATGCCAGCATTCTTAATAGCCTGGTTTGTATGAGTAAACTGTTAATAATTCAAGTAGTACCCGAGAGGCTCCATGTACCAAATAATCCATATTAACAATCAAACCTGTGGGTCAGTGCAGCGGATACCATCAATCCATTCCATCACTAAAACTCGTGAACCAGAAAGTTGTTTGTAAACACGAGGAATTTTAACTGTGGGGTCATTTTTGAAGTTTTCAAGAAAATCCTCAAGGTTACGGGCTTCCTGAATTAGAAAAGAAAAATTAGCACAAGTATTAAACAGTGAGACATAACTTGTCTTCCTGCATGCTTTCCACTTATGGTTGCTTCAATGATATTTGGTCCAAGAGGACTTTGATAGAGGACAGTTCAGATCCGTACCAAAGTATAATCAAGCTCCTCCAATAGCTTCTCACCAAATTCATCGACTATGAGCTCAGCATTACACCCAAGTTTTTGTAGACTGATGCCATTTAAGAAAGAAGCAAGTGTACGAAAGAGAAAAAGGTCCTGATATATTATAGGCTCTATCTTGGGTCTTTGAACCTGCCAAAAAATTATATAATAATACTGAGGCTAAGTTTCTTAAAACAGATATGCAACTAGAAAATGTATACTATATAAACATCAGAAAATATGAGGAAATAATGTTCATTGGATAAAATCATAAAAACCTTGATAGCAACATCCTCGCCAGAATCTCGTAGTGTAGCTCTGTAAACTTGACCCAAACTTGCTGCTGCTATTGTCTGTGATGAAATTTTGCTAAAAACAGCTTCAAGAGGACGGCCCAATTCCTCTTCTATGATATTGAATGCAACCTATGCATCGTCAAACCACATGAAATTACCAGAAAAAGATAAGATCGTGCATAAGGATGTCTCAAATTCATTAACTGCTGACAACAGCATTGTACCTGATTAGGAAAAGGAGGAACATCATCTTGAAGAATGCAAAGTTCATTCATATAATCTTCTCTAATAATATCAGGTCTGTTGGCAAGGACCTGCCAAATGGACGAAAGATATAGACAACTATGAGATGCTGAAAGGCCGTGTATGCTTTGCTTTAGAGAGCATATATCTTTTCTAGAACACATGACAAATAGAGCTCTCACTGCCTGAAATGGGCTACTCATAGTTTAACTTTTAAAGCACGGCTACTACAAGTTAACTTTTGATCTGTAATCAAATACATCTGAGCTGATTTCAGTAGTATCGTATCATGATTTTTTAAATAACCAGTAAAAGATCCTATCGAGCTGCAAACAGAGCTTAGAAGTCCGTGAATATGGCTTGGCTTTTAATTAAGTGGACACAGATCAGGGTATCCAGGGCACTTTCTTGATATTGATGGAGAGAACAGGTAGATGACAGTAGTGGAAAATTACAATACATAACATGCTTAGATTTCATTCAGCAAAACAATTTATGATATTGACGATCAGAAAAACAAACCAACGAAATACAAACATTGATAAGTTGATGAGACATAAACCACAATTTAAGAGCAACATACCTGACCAGCTTTAATAAACGAAGGTCCCAAATCACACAATAGATTTCTAAGCTGCTGAGCGCGAAACGGAACAACTTCTTCATCCCTTCCTACAAAGCAGTCATACATCAATGTGGACCAGTACAATCCCAGACTCCAAACTATCTCTACACCACGCGAAATGAGTGACAAGACTGCTCCTCTGGATTCCAACACCTTATTTCTCACCTATATACAAGATTCAAATGGTTATACATGACAAGCTTAACCGAATATTATTTTGGAGCGCCATCATATACTGAATCGTCAAGCTTAAACAAGTACTCAGTGGATTTCTCCCTAACAGTACCAAAGCCGACATTTCGCAAAAGAATACTAGAAAATTGTTATCATGATATCACAGTCTCATTCTCCGCTAAATTTTTAGAGAGATGCTTATTAAATATACTGCCACAATTAAGTATGAGTAACAATGGCGCGAAATAACATCATCCACGCAGTAAAGAATGAGGTCTTGAAACCATATTAGCGGAGAAAGACACGAATATGCAAAAATGGAATATACATTCAGTTTCTTACAAATTACTGTTAAAAAATTCGTACTGTCTCGGGAGAATACTTGCGAAATGGTATGCAAACACCACGCTCGATGTCGAGCAACTCCAAGGCAGTACTAGATTTGGGCACCTGCCAGTCCTTACCCTCACTGGAACCATCACTCCTTCCACTCGCTGCAGTTCTACTGCCGGAAACGTCTGCAGCAAAATTAGAAATCCTAACCACAGAAAGCCTCTTGTTCCTTCCTCGCACGAACCTAATCCTACAATTCGACAGTGTCCGACCTCTGAAGCTGCGTTGTTCAGCAGAAACCGAGACGCCATGCGTGCAGTTCGCGAGGACAAAATCCATGTCCAAAAACGAAAAATCGAAACCCTAAAATCGGAAAAAAACAAATTAGAAGAAACACGGCGTTACTGAGCTTGGCGCCGGAGAGGAACAGCGAACGATCAACTTCAAAAATCAGTTAAAGTGGATAATTCATCTTCGAGATTCGTGCGCTTCGATAGAGCCACAAAACGAGAGTTCGGTAATTGATCCCCTCCACAAAAATACTTCGGCCATGGATAGTTGAATTGAACCATACGTGTACGGTACAGCTACCTTTTTCTATTGGATTAAGAACACAAAATTCGCGGCTGAAGTGGCTTTCGCCTATTCGTGGTCGTGGCTCACTGGATTCTTCAAACAGAGTAATCAATTTGAAATGATATCATTGCGTACAAATTTTACGTTAAAATTTATAAATCGACTAAATTGGTCATTTTTTAGCAAAATGAACGTTTTGAAATTATTCAGTGAAGAGTAACTCAAATTTAATGAATTTACATTTATATTTATGTACGCAGTGTTACGACCTCTAATATATAATATTATAATATATAATATTATAATACTTTCTCTTTGATGTAAACTTCGAAGGCTGGTAAATTTGTGCACCAAACAATGAGGTGACGCTTTGAGCTTGTAGTTTGTTGAAGAAATTTTAAAGTCTTTGACTTTGAGCTTGTTGGAGATCTTATGCTTGTTGAAGTTTGATAAAGTTATTTGACCGCTTGAACAAGTTGTTAGACTTATAGCTTGATGAAGTTATTCGACTATTTTTTATTATTTGATTTGTTGGTTGACAAAGATAATACTCAACTATTGAAGTCTCGTAGTATTTTACTTTTCGAGTTTTCAATTATCTAGATCTTCAATCTCTAAATGCATGATAAATGGTCGAATGACTCTAAATTCGTGTAGATAATTATGAATGTTCTGATAGTTCTTAATATGAATACCTCTAATAAATGGTGACTTTATCTATCTATTGCATTTTGTGTGTCTTATGCGAGTTTTCTTACACAGGGGTTGATCCCGATCTACACATAACTAATATAATTAGTCAATATCATCAAACGACCCTAAGAAATATACCTGACATAATTTGATTTGTTGATTTCATAATTAATTTGAACACACGAATAAATTTGCAATGATCTCAAAGACAATTTTAAAATAACGTCATGACATTTTATAATTGACTAAAATTTATCATTCAAAATGACTAAAATGAATAAAAATTAAAAGTACATGCACTAAAGTGAATATTTAAGACATACAAGAACCAAAATCAACCACATGCCAAAAAAAATTAAAACAAAATGATTCGTGAGTTTTTTAAATAAGCAATGAAATAAGCATGGGCTGGAGATAGTGCTCCCCACATCTGCAATTCAATTTGATTTTTAATACATGCACGTATCGTGGAAGTTAGGATCATGGCAAACCTTTCACACCCATATGGTGTTGTGCAACAAAAACTAATATAATTAATATAAACATTGACAAACATTTAAATCCGTAAATTCGTATTTTTATTCTATTATTTAAATTGTGTATTGCTAAGGAATAAAAAAATATAATTTATAATTTTGATCCTTAAAAGCACACTTCCGTTTAGAAATAATAATTGAATTGAAGTTAATCATTACTTTATTAAATAGGGAATCATCATTTCATCATTTAAAACTATTTTCTAAATATTAAGAATCTAACATGTCACTTTTTTAAATATTGAATATTGGATTGAAATTAGTTTACAACTTGAAAGCCCAAGGTGGATTTTACCAACCAAAAAATCTCCAATTTACAAGTCAAGGTTAATGTTGAAGGGTCATTGTCCAAACTTTGGGTTTCCAAGTGAGAAAATTAACTTTTATATTTTAATTCATTGATATATTAAAATTGAATAAACTCAATAAATAGATAAATGAACGAATATATAGATTTGCAGTTTGATAACTCAAATAATTACTTTAAAAAAACTAAGAATAGTTCACATTAATTTAATAAAATATGTTATTTGAATAGTATTTGCTTAGGCAGAAATTTGATTTCGTGTTCTCAGGATAAAAGTTTCAACAAATACTTGTATACCACATATTAGTGTGGTGTTAAAAATAGCTGTTTTTGTCCATAAGTGACCATCTCTACTTACAAAATTTAAACATAAATTAATAAATAATAAAAATGTTTGAATACAAATATATGACTACATTTAAATTTTTTTTAGTGAAAAGATACAAAGATAGAAGATTGAACCTCCGATCTTTCTTTCTTTAATAGTTAAAGTAAACACGTTTATTGGTAAAAAAAAAATTAAAAACTATGATATTTCTAAAAATACATATGTTATATAATGAAAATTGACAAATATTTATACAAGAGAGATAAATTTCGATTAAGAAATAGCATAAAATATATATAAAAAAAATATCCCCCTTAATTTCACTCTCAAACTCAACAAAACGAAGAGGGAAAAGAAAGCAATATTTGGCGGGAAACGGATTTTGCTATTTCGCGGCCTCGGCCTATTCGATATAAATGCTCGATTTCTTCAATCCTTATGTATCAACGACATCTACAGAGACGCGCTCTTCTCCGGCAACGGACTTTAATCGGCGCCGGAAGTATCTGCACTTTCACAAACGCTTTTCATCCGGTAAGAGTAAGCATCATCTGTTCTACATTTATCTCGCAGTACTGCATTTATCGCTTTTTTGCTGTTGTTTTTGTTTGCTGAGGAAGTAGGAGTGGAAATTAGTAATAAATTATTCAGAAGTTTCAAATGAATTTGACGAGATTGATTCGGTTTCCTCGTTTTCTAAATCGTAGAATAGAAACAGAATATTGGATTTCTCTCCTCATTCTTCTCCGCTCCAACCGTGGACTGCTTAGGCATGAGAGCTAGTGTTTGGTTTTTTGTTTTCTATGCTCTGTTCCTAAATTAGATGAATCGATGATCGTAATCCTGATTTGTTTGCGTCAATTGAGTTCAGTTGTTTGGAAGAGGATGAAGCTGATAGCCAATTCTTTCAGATGGTGACAAGATTTTGAGTTTTATAACGGAATTTAAATAGTACAGACTTACTCTGTTTCTGTGATAATTTAACCATGACAGTCCAATGAATTTGCCAAGTCCTGACCAACTGAGCTACCCTTGAGCTGCTTTTCTATTAATTAGGGATCAAGCCTTTGAATTGTAATTGGGCACCAAAGACGACAAAAGATACAATCGAGCCTTGGAATTGCCAATTTCCTTCACAATAGAGTTTATATCTACGATGTGCCGGAGCCTAGACATAACACTTGGTCGATTTATTTTCCTTGCTCTTATTTGAAAGAGTTCGCAGTCCTAATAGAAGTTATAATAGTCATTAGACACTTCCAGCAACTGGGGGGAAGACATTAAAAAAAAAAAAAAGAGGCGATGAAAAGTGGAAAAAGGAAACTACCAGAAGCTAGTTTTCTTATGGATTGTGCAGGGATGTGAAGATAAGTGACCTGAATTATCCATTCATGTTTCCAAGCTAAACATTTCAAGGAAGATCAAGAAATTAAGAACATGCTACAGATGACAGAGCTCTCTCAAATGGAGGAATGAGTGGCCCACGAAATTGACAGTTTCTTTCATCTCCTGAAGATGCCAGAGAAGGCTTGGGATCTCACTGCACCAAACACCTTCAAATAAGTGAATAAATATGTAGATAAAAGTTTGGTCATGTCTTTGAATCAGGAGTTCACATCCCTAAAATGTTCCTAAATCTAAACCAATTTAAAGGTCCACTTCCTACTCGATAACACGGTAAGATATAAGATAAATTACAAATTTAGTCCATGGACTTTTAAAATTGTAGGTCTAATATTTGTTTAATTTTAGAAAGTGTTTGGTAAGTCTATAGACTTTCAATTTTAAAGTCGTATGTCTAATATTTGCTTAAATTTAGAAAGCGTTCAATAAGTCAATGAAGTTTCAATTTTTATATTTAAGAGATCATTGATCTATCAAATGTATTAGATATAAAACTAAAAGGTCATGATGTTTTCTAAAAGGTGTGCTGGGATTTTATTGGAGACAATTTAATTGTGTTTAATATATTTATCCATTTTTAAAAATATCTAATAGAGGTTCAAAGTCGATACAAAATTAAAAGATCAATATCCTATTAATCACATTTAAACTTAAGAAATTTATTAGTTACAAAATTAAAAATTTAAGAAACTATTAGACACCAAAATCCATATACCTGCCCAACTTTTAAAAATTAAGAAACTAAACTTGTAATTTAACAAGATACTCAAGGTTCTATTAACTAGACAAATAAGCCTATTGGAATTGACTTTGTATCCATGAAATCTCATGATTGATACTCAAATTGGTGCGGTATATTCGTACCATAATACACGAACAATAATAACTAGCTAGTCTTTCTTACTAAGACTCGAACCCGAAGAAAAGAAAATTTATGGATTGAATCAAATAGGCTGTATTTACAAAGAAAGTACGGGATTATCAGGGAAAAACGAATAATCCTACCATTACGTAGATATAAAGTCACTCGTTCTGTTAAGTCTGGTGTCTGAAACTTACTCGTGTCAGGACCACATAGAGAGACACTTTGCAGTTTTCACACCTTATTTTTCATTCGGATTAGGGAGTCAGTTCCACGTGCATACAGGCTACAAAAATTCCAATATAATGCCCCACATCATATTCGACACATGGCACCTTGCACCTGTATTGTCACGTGAAAACCCATACTTCTCTTTCGCTCTTCCTTGGGACCTCACATCTGTTGGTATTATTCCCAATCAAAAGCCTACTTCGTAGGGCCTATTGTATATGATTGATAAATGATTCTATATATACCGCCGTCTCTTTCATTCTTGTTTTTATTTTTCTTTTGATTGGATAATTGATTTGTCTTCATCTGTATGCTCGTTGTGATTGAGAAAGTAATTCAATGATTTGATTGTAGGGTAAAACACCTTTTCACAGTCTTTTCTTTGTGACCTGGGTTTTATAGCAGCACCATGTAGTTCGCGTAGAAAACGCGATTCCTTCAATTTTGCAAAGATCTTTGAAATCTGAAAAGTAAATAAGGCCAAAGCACTGTTGGATGAGGGGCAGAAACTCAAATAATAAACGAACAGATTAATGTTTTAGGGCACCAGTAAATTTGTTTTTAATTTCCATGACTGGTTTATAATTTGTGTTCCTTTGGGTGCTTGATGAACACGTCAAATACGGATTTCCTTCCTTTACTCCAGATTGTTCTCCATCATTCTTGGAATACTGTCCACGTCTTAACAAAGTTGAAGTCTTTTGCTGGGATGACACATATTGGTCTTGCGGACAAGCACGAGACAGGTCACTTCATCACTCTTACAAATTGTATCCCTCGTACTTTCCTAACTATTTTGCTTAATAGATGCGCTATCCCTTTTGGCCGCGTCATAACAAGGGCAAAAGGACTGGTAAATTGGTAATTGCTCCGTTTTAGTTCGTCTTAAACTAAAAAAAATATATTAGGAGTCTAGATTTAAAATTTTTTCTTTAAGTTTTCTTGAAAAATTTTAAAATTAGAAAGATTTATATGTATATAAAATGTCAGAATATATTAAAACATTTTAGTTAGCCTTTGTCGTGGGTATCTCCTTCCTTCGCGAAGCCTTATTTATAATTTTATGTTTTGGGGCGAGAAAAAACATACCATTCTTTTATTGATATATATGATACAAACACATTAATGATCATATACTATAATTACACGCATCATCACATGGAACTACACAAATAAACATTACGCATCTTCTACTTTTGTAAGATACCACGGAGGAAAACTAGGCAACCAACCTGAAGAAAACTAACTAGTGGATCAACAGCCCATTCTTACAAGATAATAATACACGACAAACAATTAACGAGGCACATGCATGCGGCGGGATTATATATTTTTTATATATATGACGACATAGGAGAGATGGAAAGAAAAACACATGAAAGGAGCTGTCCAAACTCACATATCTCGAACGTGGAAAAGATTGGGATTTTTAATGACTATGTCGTACATGTGAACGGAGTTGAACTTGGCGAAGTCCCTCGGGAGAGAAATAAGGTCAATGGAGGAGCGTTTATGAAACTGGAACAGGTCTGGATCGCCTCCATAGTACCTCTCCCATCCCAAGGCTGTGAGGATTTCCTCGAGGGAGGAGTAGGATGACACGGGCTGGCCCGTCGGTAGGTGTATCAATACCTTTCGCCTTGAGTTGCCTAGCCTTCCATCAGAATCCGCTTGAGGATTTTCAATCAGACGAATTATACCATTCTTGAAAACCCAAACCCCAGACATGTTTCTTACCTTATGCCTTTGGTTTAGTAGTTTCGATGTCTGATGTTGGTCTGAAAGGATATGTTGTCTAGGTAGGACAAGTTGGAGCTTTCTGGTGAAGTAAGGAGGGGGGTTGGAGGGGGTTTATATACGAACAATTAGCAAATAAAACAAGAAGAAAATACTCTTGGGAGTGCGGTGTGTTTATTAATTAAAAGGGATATGAGATGATAGGAATGTCTGGCTTTTGGCATAGAATCTAGATATTGTGGGTCCTAATGGATTTAAATATGAGGGTACAGGGATTCTCTTGAGGGTGTAATTTTAGGGTACAAGAACCATCCGTGTGGTTAGGTTCGATTTTTAGGAAGAATCTCTATATGTTATTTCAAGCTTTACTTTTCTATATATAGAGGAGGAATCTTTATAAATTGGAGACACTACTCTAGAAATATATAATTCTTTATTCAAAAAGGTCAATGAATAAAAAGAAGCTGCTCCCACTCAGATCACGAGCTATCCATGTGAAGGGGGTTGGTTATTTGGAGATACTGGGGCTATATGAGATCGATGTCAATGTAATGTTATGGGGTATTTCCCGAGTGGAAAAGTGAATGGATAATTTGAAGAAAAATTTTGTATAAAACATGCAACTCTAGGGGAGGGTACAAATAAACATCAAAATTATTACGGTCATTTTATCTAATTTTGTTGTCAAAATTGAGAACAAATGTTCCCAAGTGTTTGTGCATGGTGGTTTTTCTCTTTGAACGTTGGATCCTTTTTGCGTGGCTTCTGAAAATGCTTACCTCATTTCTTGCATTACTAAATTCGTACGTTTTGATTTTACATTGAGGGTAGTGCAGTGAGATAGATCTTTGTTTAGGTACTGATAGAGATATATTATATTACCCTCTAAAATATGGTAAATTAAAATGTGTTTAGGTACTGATAGAGTAAGATCAAGTAGTTGTCTTATCTACCATTAAAGTATTGCTACTATATATAACTAATGATTTTCATCGTTTTAATGGATACCATTTATGAATAATTTTTATATGATTTGTTATCAATGTTTAGATATGACATTAGATCACCTAATTTTAACTTGACAACTTAAATATTTGTAACTTATTTTAATAGGTTGGTTTAATTTAAACCTATATCTTTATTTGAATGGTAATATTCTAAAGAAACGTACCACACAGTGAGGTTGAATTTGGCAACTGATGTGCGAGGACCACGAGATGAAATCGTATATGGATATCCTTTCTTTTACAGCTTCTTAATACTTCTTACAATGAGCGTAGAATTCAAACGTTCACTCCACATGCCATCACGTGGGCTACATGGTCCTTCACCTAGAACATCTCCTGTGCGGGCGCCGGCACGTCAATTCTAGCATTTTGTATGATTTAAAATCCATTTGAATTATATTTCTCTAGATAAAATTTCCATAACTTTATCGACACTTTTAGTTTGTCAAGTCTATCTCCATCAGTTTTAACTTTATTTCCTATATTTACTTTATTTGTTCTTGTTAATTTAGGGCTAAATAACAGTTAAGAATGACTTCTAAATCAGTTTTAATGAAAGCAACGAGGCCAAGAGATGGATACGGTGGTCCTCATATTGTCGAGATTGGATCAAAAGATGTTCCCTACAAGGGCTGTACTCCGGAGAAAGAGCGTGTGGATGTATGCCTTTACACATCCAACCTTCAAGCAAAGAAGTCTTTTTGCTTCTTCATGTTTCTCTTTATACCTGCCGTGAGGTAAGATCGAGATATTCTTGTTTACCTTTTATCCAATTTGTTTTTATCTTATTATCCACTCCCAAAATTTCCACTCGGTCTACACCTATACAGGTATACCGAATAATATTTAGATGTTTACTGATTAGTATCTCTTATATACATTCTTTAAAAAATTGACAGCTTTGGTGAATAGAAAGATACCTAGATAAATACCTAAATATTATTTTGAGTGTTAGTATGTATTTATGGTATGAATGCATCTTTTTGCTAAAGTATTGAAGTGTTTTTTTTCTTTTTTTTTTTTTAATATTTCTTTACCTGCAAACCAAACTTTACGAACAATTTTAGAGGTGATGTAGTCTGCAAAAAAGTGTTCTTACAATATAGAAAAATATTTCCGAACCTATTAGGAATAGTTACCTATTACAATATATTGTACATGTTGAGAAAAATGATACCACTGTTGAGAAAATGAAAGTGATAAAAATAATGTGGAAGCAATAGTAAAATTATCAATGTTTGATGAACAATGAGGAAATATGAAATGTAATATGAGAGAGTAGAAACCAATGGATGAGAAATCAACTTCAAATTGAAGGTGATTAAAAAATGTGAATAAACAAATGAAATAGTACAAATGTTGGTGATACAAACCTATCAAAGTAGTTCACCTTTATATAGGCACAAGGACCTATTTAATAACCAACATACAATTTAAAACAACATTAAAAAACTAGAAACTTACAAGTTATAAACTGAAATTTAAAAGATAAAAAACAGAAAATTAAATTTAACATTTAAAAGAAAAGAAACTTAAAAACTGAAAATTAAATTTGAGTTATAAGAAAAAACTCATAATTCAACAGTACAAACCATGACTTGTTGGTAATATACTAGGAATGTATAGAGAGGTGCACGCATTGTGTAAATTTATGTCATAATAATATATTTCTTCAATTTTGGGCACATGATAGTTAGACTTAGGTCAAGCTATTTAACTAGCGAGTTTCTTGAAAAGAAAATTTAAGTGTGCTTAGTAAATAGTAGTAGTATTCATAATCATCTTTTTTTAATAATCACAATTTTGTAATAAACACTTTATGGTTAACATTTGAGTGTAGTAGCGTTACAATCAACACTATAGATAAATTCTGGATACCCTAAAAAAAAATTAGGATTTCCTCGGAAAGTTGGAGAAATGTTCATTTTACACTCAAAATACTTGCTTATGAAAATACATACTTCTAATAACATTTTGAACCCTCTTTGAAACTAGTTCTTTTTTTTTCTTTTTTAATATCTATAAGTGTCAGTTAAGTAGATGACTACCATGGTTTGAACTCATTCTTTCCCAGTCTTTTACTATTTCTTTATTGATCATTAGGTCCTACCATGATTGGTTTTTTTTACCATTAGTTTTCATTTATTTATTCAGGAGTTCGTAAAAGAAAGTGATTTATATTGGATATAATTCATAAGCGTACCATTCAAACTGTAAGAAATAGTGCAAAACAACACACAAGGTGGAAAGAGCACACACTTTTTCTTTCGTAAATTTGGAGGAAGATTAGAGGGCCTCCAAATACGAGATAAAAATTAGATTTTCGTTGACATCAAATAAGTATTTTTATTCGTCAAATTCATAGGTAGACATTGTAGGAGGCCTAACTATTTACTTTCCCATCTCACAAGGGTGTTCGAATTTTGGAGGACAAAAAAGCCACCAAGCATTAAGTTTTTATTTTAATTAAAAGCTTCTCTAACATAGCTGATCACCTAGAATAACATTGCATATTTCAACTTAATATATAATTGTAGATATTACCTAAGGGATTCTGGGAGGAGGGGAAGTTATTTAATTTGCAAAGTTCAATTGAACAGTACTCCACAAATTTTATATAGCAACTTGGGCTAACTTTTATCTTTCAAGTTTTTATATACACAGAAGAATCGTCCATTGTGGGAGAGAAAAACAAAAGTAGTTTAATTTGTAGCCTCCACTACCGGAAAGTGTCACAGTCTCATATACGTATGCAGTGATTGTATTGTCAAAAAGCTTATAGGGAAAATGAAATATATGGCCCGATTACGAAAGAAGCAAAGGTGGAAAAAAAATTCCCTTTAGGTACGTAGTCCAGTTGTCCTCGTGGGGAAGAGGCTTTACAGTAAGTTCCATTTAGCCAGCTGGACTGTGCTCGCCGACATCTTTTTTATTCAGAGACAACAGATCCTCTACATTTTCACAATGATACGATATTATTTACTTTAGATGATTTTATTTTTGATTTCATCTAAAAGACTTTGTACTAATAAAGATGTTCTTTACTTATATACTAACGATTTTTCTCTTACATAGTCAGTGTGAAACTTTGGTTGCATTCTCATAAAATTTATCATTTTCAAACAAATTCATTTTGTTAAGGACGTATAACATTACATCCAATAATTTTTCATACCTCTTGTTATGTTTATATATAGTTATTGCTAGCTTGCCTTGGGTTTCTTGATGGATAATATTGTAGTTATGAGGGTAAAGGTCTGCTTTCTCCATTGGTATACGCATGGAATGGAATCTCTTGTGAGGTACTTTCTGATATGCCATTTACATCTTATCAGCTTAATTTTTTATGTTCACACACATAGGTTTAGAAAAGAAATGATAGGATAATGATGATGATAAACTCTTAATTTTCTTGACTGAGTTGAATAGTTTGGTACGAAATTAAGTGGAATACGTTGGGCTGGATGGATAATATAACCTCCTTTGGATACTATGATAAGAAATTCCCCCCTTTAACTAGATGGATGTTATCTAATCTACTATGGCCTCTTGGGGTATGGTTCTTGTATAAATTATTTTTGATAGGTTTGTAATTTGAATGTGTTCTGTGCGTTGATCATGAAGATTATAGAAAACAACTCTTTTTAAGATCTGGTTTATAAACCGAGCTTAAAAATAAAGCTAGTAAACACTGTTTATCCAAGTTTTTGTTTGATTTGCTATCAAATTTTAAAAACATTTTTAAAAATCTAAGCCAAAATTTGAAAGGAATTTTTTTTCATTTTTTTAATTTGGGTAATAATTTAGATGTGTTTTTGAAAGAAAAATAAATAGTCTAGAGAACTTGCGAGCCTAACAAGCATAATCATCAAAGATAAAAACTAGAAATGAAATAGTTATCAAATAGTCCAAAAAAAATTTTAGAAGTAAAATAAATTTTTTTTATTATTGTTAAATCTTTCCTTTTAGGAGTATTAGGAAAGTAGACGTCCTCATCTTCTTATCGCTTACTATAATATTTATTTGCTCTAGGTTGGAGGATTAAATGATTTTACACTTTGTTTCATATAGATGTTTTTCTTATAAGTTCATGATCTTCCCTCTTTCTAGCTACATGTCTTACCCCTTGTAAATAAAGTCTACGAAATTTCTCCTCAAGCATAATCATCCTACGAACAAAGTACTATTATTTTAGAGAACACCATCTATTTAATAGGTTTAAATTAAGATTACCTTATAAGTTAATTGAAGCACTTGTCATGGTTGGATCATAATTTCCTTAATAATAATTGAGATATTTTCTTTATAAATTAATCTTTCCTTATGTTTTGTCTGGTAATATATATATTTTTAGTATATCATGTGGGGTAGAGAATTGAAATCATAACTTATTGGTCGGAGATACATGTCAATTACTGTTGAGTTAAGTTCGTTTTGACTTSTTCGGTAATATTAAAGACCATCAAATCTCTCCTTAAGCAATCATCAAACCACATTTTTTTCCTGAAGGACACCCTCTACTTGTTAGAGCTTATGCTTAATTAAGATAATTAAGATCAAGTTGTAAGATGATTGAAGTTTATCTGGTTTGATTATCTCCTGAATGATAAATATTTTAAAACTATATTCTATTCTCCTATAATAGAAAGTTGATTAACCTAGGGATTCACTAATATCTACTTCCTATATCCTAAAGATTTCATTTTTTAAAATAACATTCCACTCCTAATTAAACTTCAAAACATTCACGATTTTTTCTTCTTTTTTTGAATCACGAATCAATAGGATTCTCACTTTCTAAACTCATCAATTGTATATTTTATTGAGAATGCATGACAGCCTTAATGTATGTTTTTCTCTAGCATTATCATTTTATAAACTCATAAACTATATATGTAACGTGCAAAAAGAATCCAAATTGTCGTGGAATTTCTGAGGGGAGAAAGAGAGAAATAATAAATTTTTCATAGGTTGCGGCCAGGAGTAGATTAATTAGTTTAAATACATGAAATAAGGGATATGTTCCCCATAGCCATAAGTTAATAGCATTGATTAAGCAACCTTAAGGAAGTTATTCCTAAAGGCTAGAGGAAAAGAAATCATATATATGAGAGTTGGCAGGGCATATGTACTCCATGCATCTTTTTATTTTATAGTATACTTAGTTTAGCTATAGGAGAGTATTTAATACCTTAATTTTGATGTCCTTTGGATTCTTCATTACAAACTTTGATTAATATTTTAATTTACTAAAGTAATATATCTTAGTAGCAAAGATACATGCATACACATTACATTTGTAATTATCTAATAGTAGTTCATGAGTGTGAT
The DNA here is from genome assembly GCF_001995035.1 of Momordica charantia. The sequence goes on from NW_019104491.1 coordinate 2,774,905, forward strand.
TCTATATTCTCTTATTTAAAATTGATTGCAATTAGAATAAGTTCACAGACCAATATACGGAACTTTTTTTTTATGCTTTCAATTTTTTTCTCATTAATTAACGTCATATTCTTTGGATTCTTTTTTGTCAATCTTAAATACTTATTTGATGATAAGTATAAATTTTTTGAGAGTGCCTTTATGATCGAGATATTGTTCAATATTACTGGCTAATTTGAATTTGATTAAATGTATCTTCTACGTATAAGTACATATTATAAATGTTGTCACTACCAATTTTAATTGATAATCTTTTTAATGCTTTTGATATCCTTGCGTACTTCTCCAATTAAATAATTTGAAAATTGTTCTTGAGATTCTCTTCAATGTATTTACTAATTAATGATGATGCAATAAATAAGTCACCTATTGGTACATAATAGTTTGTTGTTAATATCTCTTATGATTAAACCTATAATTTCGTTGGATGTAATGACAGGGTACTATCAAATTACCATGAATAATTGAATTATATTTTATGAAGTAGGGATTGGTTGAAATACTATGCTACTTATGGTAGAACCAGGGAGTTGAAAAGCAATGCTTTTGGTTAGGGGTAAAACCAATTGAGACACATGCATGGGGCCTCAGCTTGGATGCGTCGAGGACGAGAAGGAAGGTGCCAACGTAGTAAAGTATTGAGAATGGTCTTCTAACAACTGGTTTAGAATATATATCCGCTAGGTGACAAGAACGGGATGCAACTATTGAAACGTGTCATTTTTTAGTACTCCTTTATAAAAGGTAGAGTCCCACATTTTTAAAGGTACGCAATATCTGTTCCTTCAAATAAGTTTGGATTTGTTTTTAGTGGAGGGGATATGATGATTTGAACCTCTAACTTTAAAGGAAGGAGAAGAGTTGATGTACTATTTTGGTTGGAAAGCAATGTTTTTAATCTTCATTTTCTGTATCATCGAGTTTGTGTATTAATGTGTATATAATTGTAAATTCGTGATAATTGCAAGTGGGGGTGTTTTTTTTTTTGCAAGTAAATAATTATCATAAAAAATGAACATTTTGAAAATCAACAATACTTTTTTAGTAGAAATGTCTAATATTCCTCTTTCTTTTTCTGAAGGGCTCTAAAGTCTTCTAGAAACATGATGTTATTATAATTGTAAGTTGGAGAAATAAAGATGTATTTTTGAAAGATTTGATTGTGTTTTCAGACCTAAATTATCAAATTATGATGTGTATGGAATTAGATTTTTGTTCATTAATATTGTACTTTTTTCAGAAATGATAATTCATTTGACCGTTTTGGACAGACAAGGCCGAACCGATCTCCATTGTTTCAGTCCATACTCATAGCATGATTTTTGGGCCTCTCTCGGTCCGTACTGTCTCCTGCTTTATGATTAAGCCCATTTATATGGATACTACTCTACTTTAGTCAAAAGAGTGTTAATTTTTTTTTAAAAAAATTTTAGTCTCTTATATTTTAACATTTTGTCAATTATATCTTTCCTATAAGTGAATGTTAAAAGTTAGCTAATAATGAGCTTACATGGTGGTACTTGTATAATTTTAATGTCTCTTGGTTTTTGTTTCTTCTTTTTTTTTTTTCTAATTGAAAAAGGTAACATTTGATAAACATTTTTTTTTGTTCTTTAAGTTTTATATACAACTTATTTTTTTAGAAGTAAATATTTATTATGCACTTTATAAGTTAAAAATGATAAAATAATATTTTTGTTTATGTTTCGAAAAAAATATTGAAAATAAAAAAAAAAACTAAGTCACCTGATTTTGTTGTTATCATCCTTTATACACCATTTTAGAAACATTTCTCTTTTTAGAAACTTTTCTTAAAAAAGAGAAATGAAAAATATAAACCATTATCAGATGTTCATCTTTCTCAATGAAGAAAAGAAACAAGAAAGGACAACATTACGAATGAAGCTTTCACTTTTCCTCCAATTTTCTAAAAAGTGGCCAGAAATGTCAATTTTTTCTTAGGCGGCATAATTGTCTTAATTAACCAACTCAAGTATCATGCTTGTCAACCAATTCTAATCTTTACCAACAAAAAATATATAATGGAAAATTGTAGAAACCCAAGATACTAAAGGTAAAATTTCTTGACAATAAAGGCTAAATTAAATACATTTCAAAATATTAAAGATGTCAACATATATTTAACTTGTAACTATCCTAGGGTTTATCGATCTAAAATAATTAGGGTTAATTGAGAAGGAATGTATTCAAATTTTGTGATGGTCATCTATGTTAGAATTTATAGCAAAATATACTTTTGATCCCTAAAGTTTGAAGCAAGTGTTTATTTGATTCCTGAAATTTTAAAATATACACTTTTAGTTCTTGAAATTTACAAAATAGTTCTAAATGGTCTCTAAGATGGTTTGACTGTTATTTGACTAACTTTTTTAGATGATGTGGCTGTTAAATGGCTGACTGTATATTTGATTAGGAAATTTTTATTAATATAATATATATATATATTTTATGGTGGGTAGATTTTTCATCTCCTTGTTCTTCCCTTTTTCGGTGAGCTTCGTCGCCGGCCGCCACCTCTTCCCTGCCGTTTGAAATGCCTTTACAAGGAGATGGGCTTGGCTTCAGCAAGCCTTGATTTCTCCAACTTTTCGTCAAGGGCAGAAGCCTTTCCCTTGTACGGAAAAATCTTTCAGATTCAACATTATCTTCCTCTTCCATGTTCTTTTCGTCCTTCATTTGTACATCCATCTCAAAATCCCTTCTCTGCACCAAATGAGTGTAAGAAATCCAATCACAAAGCACGTCGCAGCTAATTCTAGCCCTAGAAATCGTGAAATTTCCTATCCCAGAAGAAGTATTCCACACATGTAATAGTCACAAATTTCCAAACGACAAAACCCAAATGCAGATAACAATTACAAACAAGAACAAGCCTCTCGAATTGGATTCCTCAATGGTAGATTACGATTAAGGTCTTCGAAATGCAATTCCCTTTTCAGTTCGAGCAACTCAAAAACAGATTTAGAGTCAAATAAAGTAAACGAAGAGCTTCATTGACAAATGACCCGATCATAAGAAACCACAAACAGTATCAGAAGGCAAAAAAGAAAAAAAAAAAAAAGCTATAATTTACTGTAACCTTTTACAAGGGGAGCAGATCACTCGTCTTTTCTTCGTTCTCAGGGGCCGCACAAGAATCAAACGGAGAAAGTGATATGAATAACCGAGACACGAGCTTGGTGGGTGAAACTTTCAGATCTGGAAGGGTTTCCTGTTCCAGGTCTGGGATGAGGGGCGAGCGAGAAGGCAGATGATAACGAGCGCTGGAGCGGCAGCGACGAGGTGGCCAACGGCGAAGTTCATCGGAAAAGAGAGGAGAAAAAAAGGGGAAGGAGATGAAAAGTCTCATAAAAATATTATTAAATTCCTTTGCAAAAAAAAAATTAAATTAATAAAAATTTCCTAATCAGCCATACACTAAGTCATTTAACAGCCACATCATCTAAAAGAGTTAGTCAACTCACGGTCAAACCATCTAGAACGAAATGTCCATTTTAGTGTATTTTGCCCTAAAATTTAATACCTTGGTTGGGACACTCGTTGAGGTATAAAAAAATAGCATTTTAAAAATACCTGACGTTAGAGTACTGATATTTTTTTTAAGCAACTTATGATTTTCTCTTTAAGGTTTGATATCGAAATATAAGTAACACAAATTTCGGATGAATAACAAATAAGTCTTTTATCATAAAGAAATGATTGGATTTCTTTTTTTTCCCCATTCATATGGACTTTTTGATAAATGTAGGCATTGCATGGAGAAATCTCCGCCATTTTTTCTTCACAAAAGAAAGAAAAAATGTATCAACAATCCTAACATCTTTTCCTTTTCTCTTTCTTTTTCTTTTTCTCTTTCTTTCGCTTAAATTTCAACTTCAATTTAGAAAGCAAGGGCAACAGACAACAATCCGAGAACAACTCCGGCGCCGGCGATCTGGCCGCGCGAAGCTGCAGAGTCGTCCGCGGCATCGGCATCGGCAGGGCCCGGTGCATCTGCGTCATCAGCATCTGCCGCCTTCTTCGGAGATTTCGCCGGCGCGTCTGGTGCATCGGCCGCCGGCGACGGAGCATCAGCTGCTGGTGACGGAGCATCGGCAGCCGGCGATGGAGAATCAGCATCGGGAGCGTCCGCCTCCGGTGCAGGAGCATCAGCCGACGCCGGAGCCGGAGCCTCAACCGGTGGCTCAGGCGCCTCAGGCGACGGAGGCGGGAGGTTGTAACGACCAATGCCAGGAACCACAATCGGAGAACTGATTTGAAGGACGGAGATATTGTAAGGCTGAGAAGCGACGGGTTCCACAAGCCTAGAAGTGAACGGAGCGCTTTTGGCCGCAGATCCGAATTCGATTTCTCCCCTGCGGTTGTGGACGACCTTGACGAAACCTTGTTGGTAGACGGCGTCGCCGGTGGCCTGAAACATGGTGGTGAGGACGGTAGGCTTGTCGGTGCCGAGCTTCTTGAATTTAGCATTGTCGTAGTAATCGAGAATCACATGAGCGCTGAGGATCTGCTTGATAACATCGAGAGAATTCTGCGCGATTGCGGCGACGGTGGCGTTGTCGAGGGCGAGGACGGTGATGGTTTGGCGAGTGTTGATCTGTTCGAAGAGATGAGTTTTGGTGAGATAATCATTGAAAGCACCGAATTGAGGGAATTGATTGAGGAGTCTGGTGATGTTGAAGGCGGAAGCGGAGGGTGAAAACAGGAGGAGGATCAGAAATGGCGTGAAACAGAGGACAGAAGAGGAGGCTCTAGGGTTCATCATGTTCATCATTTTTCTTCTTTTTTTTTTGCTTGTTTGCTTTCGTGTTTTGGTTTAAATTTGTGTTTTTTTTCCCCAAATCCAAATGCAAATTACAAAACTGTGAAAAGTAATGGCTAATTAAAGCCCCTCTTGCTGCCTTTCTCTGCTGCAGGGAACGCAGGGGATGGAGATGGCATTTTATACAACAAATTTTAGCAAATTGAAGCAGAAGATTATTGGTTGGGAGTGAATTTCTCTCGTGTTCTTTGGATCATCGACTGCTTCCCAAAGGTACGTATGCGTTGTGTTTATGGCTCTCTATTTTTAGTCAATTTTCCAGTTTCTTGGGGGGAAAAACCACCTGTTTTTGTTTGATTCAAACCTATATATATTTTTTTGTTAATAGTTTAACCTCACGTGCCGGTGAGGATTTGAATTTTCCACTCCTTCGTAACGCTCAAATTTACATGCCTTTTAACGAAGTATTCTAACTCGACTTATATATTTCGAGCATAGCTAAGTGGATAAAATACTCTTATATTTTTCGAGCATAGAAGTCGTTGACTTGATTTCCACTCTATGGTTGTTAAACTCAAACAAACAAAAAGCATATAAACTTTCCGATGTCTCAAAGGTATAATGCATGAATTACTCAATAATATTTATGCTTATAGGTTAGTTGGTATTTTTTACTTACTATCATTTAAAATTGAAAGTTGAGAGAAGGTGAATGTTTAAATAAATAGTTGTGAGTTGTTTAATTGTGATAAGCAAGACGATAGCACTAAAATATTATTATTCTAAAATTATTTTGAAAAATTTATTGAAATGTGAAAAAGAAATATAAGATAAATAGTAGCGGGTAGAAATTATGGAGGATGTACGTACAAGTAAGTTCAATTTATTTCAACACAAACTGATCTAAATAAATTCACAATTCAACTAAATCTAAGTAGGGTTTATCAAAAATTTATTTCTTTTGTTATTTACTTCAACAATTATAGATTGATGAAGATTTTTCACCAAAAAGCAATTTATATCTTTATCTACTAAACTTGGATTGGATTGACATTTTATTAATTTTGAAGTAAATATCCTTTTTCTTTTAGAAAATTGTTATTAAATAGCATAAATATAGATTTAATGTGTATTTTAAAAATTTTCATAATTTTTCTTCTCTTTGGTAAATATATCAACATTTCTTTTTGAGATTTACATTACATTTGAGCTTCATTTTTATAATATTATTTTTAAAAGGTTTCAAACCTTTTGCTATGTTTAAAAATACTTATTTTTATATTTATGTAAATACCTTTTCTATTTTATTCAATCTACATAAATATCTCTTCTTTAATACTTCTTATATATGAAAAATGAGATTTTTTTTTTTTATTTTTTTGATCATATGAATACAAGGATCGATGTAGCTTTTTCAGAGGGAACAAATCTTTTGTTTGTCTTTGAGAATTTATTTTAGTGTTTTTTTTTTGTATTATTACAAGAGTGGAGATTTTAATTTTACCTTTACCAATGGAATGATGTTCAAACTAGTTATAATGATTATTTTACAATGCTTCAAATATTTTGATTACATTGTTGAGAAACTAATAGAATCTTAAATAATTATTAGAAAGAAGAAATCATACACGATGTATGTACTAAGGCAAAGTGTCAATTTATTTGACAATATAGGTCATAATAGAGGGATTAAAAACCATTCACCCAAAAATTAGTACATCTATTGTGGTGGAATCAGATCGTCTTGAAACTGTCCATATGCTAAATGATGTAGAGCAAGATCTCACCGACATTGGTTTCCTAAAAGCCATGTCGAACGACATGCCAACCAATTTGTACCATTATAGGTTTTTTTTAAGTACATGTGAGATCAAGGATTCAAACTTCCAATCTCATGATTGAAAATGTATATATACCTTATGCTTTAATTGACTTGTTATCATTATAGTTTAATCATGTCAATATAACTATTTTATGTAGACATAGCAAAATGCACAAAATGGTCGGGACATCGAGCTATTTGCATACTATTTGCTATCCCCCTTATTCATTTTAAACATAGTAAAACACTAGTACAAATAACTAATTTTAAAAATATATAATATTTTATTTGCAATTTAGTAAATATGTTAATAAAATATATATTAATTATTTAAAAAATGGAATTGGGGATTGCGTCGAGACATGCATTTTCTATCTTGAAGTGCAGACACATCTTGCGGAAATTTTTTGTCATCCTAATGTAGTGACATAAAAATACAAGTTTAGAGAGATGAAAATAAACTTTAGAAATAGAAATTTTAGAGACATAAAGAAAAAAAGTTTAAAAAAAATAGTGAAAAAGAGTTGAGAGGAAAATATACATTAAAGAAAAAAATTAATTAAAAGGAAGAGAAAAATTATAGTGAGAAAAAGTTTAGAGATAAAAATGAAATTCGAAATATGCTTGTTCAAGAAAATAAATAAATTAAAAAATAATAAAAATTATGGTGAAAGAAAATTGAATGAAAATATAAGATATAATTTTCAAATGAAAAATAGATTAGGAAGAGAGAAAAGACATAAAAGATGAAATTACATAGACATAAAATATTAATTTTTTAGAGAGAGAAATGACAGTGATTTGTTAAAAAAAATTAAAAAATATATACATAGAGATGAAAACTTTTGAGAAGAAAAATAATGATAAATATTAAAACTTTTTAGAGATATTTATGGAGAAAAAAAATTTATAGTGAAAAAGACATTTGTTAGAAGTAAATATGTCGGATAAAAAAAAGTTAAACCTTCATAAGAAAAAATAAGATTTTGAATAATAGAAATTTGTTTTTAAAAACTATATATATGCTTTTTTTAATTTATGTAGAATTTCAAAATGTATTTTGAAAACAAAAAGGAAAATACTAAATTGATTATCAAACAATCATTGTTTTTCAAAAACTAAAAATCAAAAACAGAAAACAAAACGGTTATCAAATAACCTTAAGCTAATGACCAATTTTTGGCTTAAAACATAGATTCAAAGAAAACT
>NW_019104491.1:2782872-2802704 GCF_001995035.1 Momordica charantia
TTCATTTTTTGAAGCTTAAACCAAAACAATCAAATCCACCATGTTTGTGCAAACCTGATGGCTTTACCTTTACAAGCCAAAGTGAACATTGTCATTGGCAATGATCATTTGCTAAGTTCCCACCATCAAAGCGACTCTGCTTGCTTTAGCTTCAAACCACCACAAAAAAACAACATTACATCCATTCCTAAAGGAAGGGTAAGTTTGTCGTCAATGCCTCTCGTCATCCTTTTATCTTCTCAACAATATTCGAAATTACTTTCCCCATGTCGAGCTCCTTCATACGAGTAAACGGTCGCTTCATGTCCTGTAAATGGAAGGTAAGAAATTATAAGTGAACTTTCACTTTATCGATCGTTTGAGGAGTGTAGGACTCGACTCAAGCCAATAATTACCAGAAGGCTGATAAACTTCTCGCCACCTCCACTCCGTATTTCAAAGCATCCTCTTCTTGGCTGCATAATTATTATTAAAAAAAATAGCAAAACGAGGAGGAAATATATATATATAATTTCATTAAACAAACATATCAGTTTTCTTTATTCAGAAGGGAGAAAAAAAAACCTATATACTTTTCAGTGTACGGCACAAAATTCACTGATTTATAGCAATCTCTTCCAATGAAATGATAAAATCCATGTGAGTAAAACTAAACTTCAATTAGATACAAAACATGCAGTCTAAATTTCAATATCTTAGAAAGAAATTCTTAGAATTGTAATACCTTAGGGAGGTGTCCAGTGTATGATTTCAGCTCTTTTCCCCAAAGTCCCTTGCTTGTTTTCACATACCCCACTACCACTATTAACTAAGAAAATCAAAGTGAGAATTCTAATGCCTTCATTGGTTTTCGTTTTTTGAGGTAGTACGAAGTTCAAAACCTGAGCCCTAAAAATGAAAACTCAAGTTGTCCCTCCTCGTGCAGCAACAGGAAAATATCAAATCAAAGACTCCTAATACCCCGTTTATCTACTTCTATCGATGTGGGGAGGAAAGAAACATAGCATTTCTGGTCGAACCGGCCCAACCCAACTAAGAAGAACCGAACTTGACAGACACATCTTTTTCAACTGTGCCCACGGACCCGTAAGCCCTCGAGGCAAGGCGAAAAGGAAGAGATGCTCTGGCTTTCTTTGGTCTTGAACTCACACCTCGCTCGAGAATGAATGTTGGAAACTCTTCGATGACATGTTCCTTTGAGTGCCTCATACCAATGGATGGAATTGTTCTTGCTTATATACCATAGATCGCCCATTTTCATAGCCAATGCAGAACTTTATTTTCACTCTTTGTTACTCTAATAATCCTGTTTGCACTCTTTGCAACTCTAACAATCCTACCCAACATGAGAGTCTGAGAGTCAACTCTTGACTAACAACAAAGGTCTCTCGTCTACTCCTAATTGACAACAAGAGCTTGCACTTATCCAAAATGTTTAGATAAAGCACAGCTACACAAATAACAGTGTAGGAACAAGATGTTGACCACAAGTCATACCCTTGGGATCTCTTTACCTCGAACAAAGGAACCTCTTCGAGTTCATCCACAAGTCTGTAATGATTATAAGGCTCACTAAATCATTTTTGTTTTGTCTTTGAGGATTTCCCCCACATGACTGGGTTTAGACAAGAGTCCCCCAAGTATCTCTACAATGATATGATATTGTCCACTATAGAAATAATTCTCATAACTTTGCTTTTGATTCCATCCAAAATATCTTGTACAGAGATAATTATCTTCACCTATATATACTATGGATCATCCCTTCTTTAGCGTAAAACTTTGTTTACACTCTCCTAACAATCACAACTCTTATGACCTTTAATACTACTGTGTGTGTGTATATATAACTTAATGCAAGTTCAGAAATTAAAGAACCAGGGGTTTCCCTGTCTCAATGTGACTCTGCCCCTACAGAGAACATGTGAGCTTGAAAACTAAACTGGAAATGCTTGGAAACTATAACCTCCACCTTCCACAAGATGGAAGACAAAGAACAAACTCAAAAGAGAATCAAATCAACTAACCATTATCGTGCACAAATTGTGATTATACTGGGATAAGAGAACAGAGAACCATGAATAGTTCTGCTCTTTAGAATAGCATATGAAAGTTAAAGATGTCAAAAGGATACCTTATCAGGGTTGACCAGCACAGTGATGCCAGGAACACCAGTCTCTAGACCATTCTGCACCTCGATGGCCCTTTTCTTGAACGATTGGCACTGTTTGCTACAAGAGAACAAAATTAAGGGGAAAACTGAAAAGTGTCTTAATATAAACACTGAGCAGGACATGAAAAAGGCAGAAGAATACAGAGACAATAACCAAGGAGGGGCAGGTGCCCCTTAAATTGTCTTGGATTACCAAAAAATACATACACGGAACTAAGATAATAAAGTTTTCCTCTAATTTGCCTCTCAAAGTTGGCTCCTCTAATGAAAAATTTTCCCTCTACCCCAGCAAGAGTATTCAACTTCAAAAGTATGCCAACGAAATAAGCAAACAATAATCGACCCTCCAAGAGTATTATGAGTAAGAATGCAAAAACTTCCACCATTTCATGTATATTCCTTAAATCCTACACCATCTTCCCCCGCCATCTCCCATTGCTGCTTCTCTTATAATCCTTCTCCATTCTTCTTCATTTCGTAGTTCTCTGTAACTTGAGAACTCTATAAAAACACATTTAACTTGAATGATGAGAACTGAGAATACAGGAAGCCATAGGAGACGGTAGAGCGGCACAAGAACAATGCAATATGGGTCAAAATGTTTACCCTACGGATTGGAGGCCCTGATCGATTATCCAGCGAAACCCTAAATGTGAAAACCACATTTGGCGGGGAATATCGAACCAGAAAGTAATCGAGCATCTCAAACCCTTGAAAGTTCAAGTGTTCAACTTCAACTTCAAATCAACTTAACCTACTTTCAATTTTCCTGACGATTTCCGAGAAACCAATCAAAATACACAAAATAAGGAACTCACCAATGTTCAATCACAACGGTTCTGTTCATCGCATCCTCGCCGCCAAGTTTCTCCGAAGCAGCACCAACTTCCACTTCCTCTTTCTCAGTCTCGACCTCCTCCGCCTCCGGCTTCCCATTTTCCTTCTGAGCACGCTTCGGCTTCTTCCTCACCGGCAACTCCGGCACAGGCCCACCGGCCTTCGAGTTCGCCGCCAGCCGGGCCGAACTCCGGGTTACCCTCGATGACGTCGGAGCAGGCTTGGCTGCCGCCGCCGCCGCCGCCGCCGGCTCATCTTCTTGCTTCGCTGTTCGCTTCTTCGGCGCCATCGAGAGAGGCCGAAACCCTAAAAAGCCAGCAAATTTCTTCTCTTGGCTCCCGCTGGCTGGAAGTGGAATGGAACTGAGAGATTACACACTTGTTCGAACGCGACCGTTGGTGGCGCTGCCACTCTTATATAGTGGCGCGGTTCGGTTTCCCGCGCTTTGTTGCGGCGGTGGATTTTGAACGGACGGTCAGGATGGATTGGGAGTGCGGGAATGGATATTGGCCGTTGATTGGGTGGTCGTACGACGTCCACGCATCCACTTTCGTCTCTGCTCTGTGGAAGCGAAGTGGCGGCACGAAGTCCCAAGGATAGCGCCACACTTCGCCACCATTTATTGTCACGTCACTTTTTTTCCTTTTTCTAAACTCAAATCTTTTTAATTACCTTAACTTTCGTAATTGGTGGGACCTATTTTAAATTTTGTAATAATTCTCCTAAAAATAAATATTTTAAGGTTAACATTATCGTTTCTAGTTTATTGTTTTCTCTTTTCAATAAATAAAACTAGAATAATATGATCTCTATAATAATGATATCTACCTTCTTTTTTAATTAACACATCTATGTTTTGTAATAAGATGGTAGCTAAAATAGGTTGAGATAAATGAGAGAAGGAATAATAGAACATAGTGTTTTGACGTTGAAAACTCCTAAACAAATTATGGTAAGAATTACGAATAATGATATAATAATTCTATTCAATAAAAATCATCGGAGTTGCAAACTTTATCTTTTATTAGAATAAACCCTCTCTATTTTTATCTCAAAAAGTTTCATACTTTCACTCGCTTGGAGTTGGGGATATGGAGACGGTTTTCCAACAATAGTGTCCACCTATTCATAATTTAATTATACTTGGTCATCAAGTAAATTCAAGTGGCCACAATTTTGTCACATTTTGGCCTGGGACAAAATTTATGATATTGTATTCAGAAATTGATTACATCTTATACAAATTTACCACATTTTAACCTTAAAAAGGTATAAAAATTAGTGGCCACTAGCCACAAATGTTCAACCCTCTAAAATTACTTACTGAACAAATTGATAAAATATCATTTAACACTTAACTTGGTTAATGTTAAATTCTTATTATTATAATTACTATTACTAGTGCTATTATTACATAAATAAGCCCTAGTAAATCATTTCCCTGACTATGACAACGAAGGTTTAAGGTTAAAAAACATATTTGGTCCCTGAACTTTGATTAAAGTAACGATTTAGTCCCTATTTAACCGAAGTGTAACGTGGATGTACATGTATACAAATTAAATGGACAATTGTATAGCCGGTTGGTTCAATCCCAAATCAGTTCAAATTTAGACCGGTTTAGAACTTAAAAATATATATATATAATGAAAAATGTCCTCTCTTTCACGACTTCTTCATAGTATATTCTCCAGCACCATCTTCGGCACCCTAAAGCCCCCTTCTCCCTCTCTTCCTCCTCTCCGCCGTCATGATACAGAAGTTTGTCGCTGGCGTCAACCCCACCCCTATCGACTGGGGTGGTTTAGATAAAAGATAAATTATAAATGAGCAGTGGTTCCAATTTTCCCATTGGATAACAACACAACCCTTCCCTTCCCTCTCTCATTTCCTAATGGTGGGTTTTCACTCCTCCCCTCTTCCCTTCTTCTATTTTTTTCCCTTTCAAGATGGTTTGATTGAAGATTCTCTCGACTTTGTGAGTTTTCTTTAATTTTTTTCTCGATTTTCTCGAAAGAAGAAGATCCAGAAGACGAAAGAGATTGCAGTGGAGATAGCGAAATCCTCCACTTTTAAATCCAATCATGGCGGCACCGAATCGGTACAGCACAGAAAGAGGGGCAGACCTTGCAAGGTTGTGATGAAACACAAAACGAAGAGAAGAACGAGGAACTTTACCGCCGGAGAAGAAAGTTAAAACCACCGAAGATGAGCAACCGCCGCTGCCCGCTGTGGAAGGAGGTGAAAAACAAGAGAACCAAATGAGAACAGAGGAAGGAGGAGGAAGAGAGATGAAAGGGAAGACATTTTCATTTTATAACATTTGTACTTCTAGACCGGTTCAAATTTGAATCGAACCGAGATTGAACCAATCGGCTGCATAGTTGTCCATTTAATTTGCACACATGTACATTCACGTCACACTTCCGTTAAATCTAACCAAAATTTTAACAGCATGGACTAAAATGTAACAAATTTAAAAGTACAAGGACTAAATTATTACTTTTGAAAGTTCAGGGACTAAATCGTTACTTTATTCAAAGTTCAAGGACCAAATATGTTTTTTAACCAAAGTTTAAAATACCCATCAATATATTGATACATCAATAGATGTCGATATATTTTCAATATCTTGTATAAATATTAGTGAAACATATAAAATATAATTAATTACCACCAAAATAAATATAAAATATTAATTATAAAAATATAATTTATTTAGGAAGTAAAGATAATTTATTTATTAATTAAATTATTTTTAACTTATTTGTTTATCTACCGTAATATCTATCAATATTGTATTTCACAATTTAAATGCAGGTGAAAATGAAAAGTCATGATTTATTAGTATGTTATTAATAATCTTAATAAATTAAGTTGTATCTGGGTTGATAAATATGATTGACATAAATCTCCACTCCCACATTGTTTACCAGAAGAAATATGAATATTATAAAACTTTACGAGAAAAGTATTGATAGATTGGTACTTGCACATCATTTAAATTTACTCTTTGCATAATTATATTTTATTTCTTATCATTTCAAAATTTCAATTATCCTTTAAGACCTCTTGGTTGGAATCTTGAGTTAAATTTTCATAAATAACAAACAAATCTCAGACTAAAACTTTCATACAAATATGTTTCAATCCACATTATCAAAATTGAAGTTCAAAGACATACCAATTATATAAACTACTCCTATCAAAATCAATTAGAATATTATGTGATAATGTTTTCGTTCGTTATATGATAAACGAAGAAACATAAAAAGTAGTCAAAATACTTAGATTTCTTAAGTAAAATTGAAAACAAAAAACAAAGAAACAGTATCGACTAAATGGACCTAAAACTAAAACTTTAGAAATACTACAGTTACATTCTTGAAAATAAATCTATCTATAGATTCAACGGTCACAAAAAAGAATGCTCTGTCAAAGCTACAAATAGCTGCAAGCTCAGTTCAAAGAGTTCATCTTATTCTACAGTCGATGAATCCATCTCTTTAAATTAAATGACAACTAAATAATTTAAAAAAAAAAAAAAGCAAAGATAATAACAACAATATTTGATAGTACAGAAATAAATAATACAAGAAGCAGATATCCTCTCTGATCGACTTCTATCTGCATTGCAAGAACTAGAAGGTTGAATTCTTCCATTCTCGAGGCTCTATCTCAAAAAATAAAAAATATTAAAATAAAATAAAATAAAAAAGTGTGTTGTCTTGTCTGAACCCGTTAACAAGAGCTTAAATTTCTCACATACCTCTAACGAGATTAGACTAATTGAAAAAATTATTCGATGTAATGAAGTAAGGTTGAGAAGACGAATCAGAACAACCAATGACAAGCTGCCAACTCGGGCGGCTCCATGTCAAAAATCTACCTAAAAAGAATCAACTAATGGATGTTGACTAATTGAAAAAATTATTCAAAGTTTTTTTTCTTCAAAGAAACAGAGAATATATTTCAATTCACGAAAGGCAAAAACAGTTGAGAAAATCTCCCCCAAGAACTATACAATAGCAGCTTTCCAATCTCGAATAATCATTTGAAGACTATAATTAACGAAAAAAATTATTCAATGTGATTGTCCTCTCGAACCTGTAAACGAAAGTTTAAATTTCTCTCTCTTACCTCTAACAGCCTAAACAGCCGTGTAATTGGAGAAAAGATGCAACAGTCTTCCGAGAGTTTCTGGATAAAACTTCCTGGCAAATAGATGACATGGTCTTCTCACTCCGTTCCAAAGGCAGGCCTTGAGTATCACCCTCCTCTGCAGAATCAAAACAAATATAATTTTGAGTGAAAAAATTCTTATTAAGGAATAAAATATTACAAAGACTTCAAATGTTAATTTTAATTAGTTACATGAAAATTTCACACCCCAAAGTTCACACCAAACTCACCTTAACATCATTTTTGTTTACACATTGTCACGTTCAAATAAACGGGATGAAATAGAAAATTTTCATAGAAGGGATAAAATTTTACAAGCTAGCTTCTTATATAATATAATCTTTCCATTTCAAAATCTCAATATTTTATGATCATATTTTGAATTTAAGATAAACCAAGTAGCATAATGCCCGTGTTTCCCGCTCCATCCCAAACAAGACTTAAAATTTTCCAAACCAAAATGAAAAGTAAAACACATAATAAGCCCATGGAAATATCAACAAAATTAACTTCACAATACAAAAAAAAAAGGAGAGTTAGTTAGGTACTCAAACATCAATCTTCGTACTAACCACCAACAAAATTTGACAGTTTTTATTAATTTTTTTAAATAAAAAAATATATATTTTTCTGTATTTCTATCCCCTTTCGTTAAAAATTTAATGGTGGTCAGTCAAAGATGGGTGCGTAAGCACCTAAATTTTTTTCATACAAAAATAGTTACGTACCGGAGTAGTACTCGTAATGTGGACACTTTCGTCAAACGACTGTGAATATAATAAAATTATCAGAAGTCAGAACCCATGTTTTCATATACTAGAAACATAAACGTAAACGTCACAAGAGAAGTAAAATTATGTGTCACGTACGGTAAGGTTCTTCAGGAGTTCATAGGTGACATCTTGATTCCTATACGATCTTGGATGCCACTTTCCCTCAGACCAATCAACATATGTTACCGACCAATTTGCAATTCCACCGGGGTCGATCATCTGATGTAAAAGAACAGATCAGACACACAGATAATAGAGTCAAATCATAATGTTTATATTCAGTGAAGGATCGTGTACCGACGTTGAAAAGGGTTGGAAAATAGTGCTCATCAGCATAGCAGTTGGGGCCGTCCTTGGTTCGCTAAGAAAGTCAAGCAATAAAAGAAGTTATTGGACAGAATTTCTGATGAGCAATGACTTGAGAAAGAAAAAACACGGAATAAGTATGTATTAAATTTAAAGCAAGCAACTTAAATAAATAAGCAAATTACAAGAGAATACTAATTAAGCTAAACAGTGTAGGCTGAAACTACATAGAAAAAGTTAAGGACAAAATTGTAGGAACCTCCTGCAGCTCCCCACTAACTTTTTGACGAATAGCAGAGAGGAACGCGAGGGAAAAATAAATACTTGTCAAAAATTTAGTGAAGGTATAGTTCGAAGGTTAATGTATGAGAATCAAGCATGTGCTTCAACTCTCAAGTATCCATTTCTAAGGAACACTACAACCATATTAAGTCAACCTGCCTTCATATACCAAAAGACGGAATGGACAAAAACTTTGGCGAGAAAGATAGATGAGTGCAAGAACAGTTAACTTGATCGCTCCAATTTTGATATTCATTAGCTAGAGAGCTAAACCACGACTAACACAGAAGAACCATGTATTTGATTTAGTAACAGATTGTTTTAATATAGAACTAACGTTCCAGATGTGAAAGACAGAACGAGTCGTAACTCGGAAGCAGAGTCTGATAATCGGTCTAAAATCATCACAACAGTAACAGATGAGGTCACTACGACCAACAGATTACCTTGCAGTAACGCTTGAATTTTGTAAAGTAAAGACTGTCGGCCATTATAATAATAGCATGTTGTCGCTTCATGGAAAACCACTGAATTTACAAGGTTAAAAATATTTGGAGTGAGTATTGCTATATGACATATTGAAAAGAAATAAATAAATAAAGATTTCATCACAATTTTCAGCTGTGATGAAAGTACTCTCCATCTACCAAAGAATTCAATACAAAAAAGGGAAGATGGATAAAGGACTAGACAAACGAAGGATTGATTTCATTCACTTTATCTGCCAGGCTTATATCCTCAACAAAGTATGCAAATTTTACTTGGCATAGGTTCATTAACATCTATCCCAAACTGGAGAGAGAGGAGAAGAAGAAAGTAAATGGAGGGCATACTTCCTTTACAAATAATTACTCACCAATCATCGACACCGTCTCTTGGAGAAAATGAAGACATATTCCATGGGATAACTTATCCAAAAAAGAGTATTATATTTTATACCATAAACATCCCACCCCACATTCCCACACCCTACCGAGCAAAAAAATGTTATTGAATAAATGTTAAAATCCGATTTTTGCCACATATACCCATGAAAATAAAAAATATTATACGAGCAGTTGGATTTGGATGTAGTACTAGAACTCAATATACGACTATACATACCTGAGAACCTTTACGGAAGTCTTTCTTTTCAATTTCAGGTGCCATGCGCTCTGAATACCTGCCATTTCCGTGGGGACCCTGATCTATAAAACTGGAGTAGAAATATTGTCATCAGATTGGCAGGAGATCATTGTCATTTAGATTGGTCAAGAAGATCGAGTTAACAGCTAACTAGCAAAGGTGTTCCAATGTTAAAAAATAAAGTTGCCTTACCAATCAATATAGCTGACATTTGTAAATATCAAATAGTTATAAACATACTCAAAGTCGTGAAGGGGTACACAACTGAAACAGAAGGAAGGATAAATAGTGATCAGATAAAAATTCATTGCATCTATATGATGCACGATCTTCTATTACCGAAAGACCGATGAAAAAAAAAAGTACCACCACCTTTCAGATAACAGAACAAAGTGCCGATTATCTGGGTCTAGAAGTGCATTTGCCAAAAGTCTCTTCTCTGCATCAACCATAGAAATTTCTCCCCAGGCTACCTGAATATAGTTTGCTAAGAGTTTCAAATCGCCAACTATTTCATATAGGAGAGCTAATAAATATATGAAGCTATGCATTATTGGCATTACCATCCATAACAAAAAGTACATGGATTGATACAAGACATCACAAATAATGATAGAAGAGACTACCATGGAGTTAATACAATGTTCTCACACCCATTGCCACTTTCAAGACACCATTTTCCAGAAGAACTATCACATTCAAGTATTGACATCAGATCTTAGCCCAAAAAATAAGTTTGACAAAAAAAAGAAAAACCAAAATTACAAGTATCATATAATAAAAACCTGTGTATACACAAATAATAACATTGATGAATAAAGGATAACACAGAGCGAAGAAAATTAAACGTATTGCTGACTATTGGTCATTTGACAGCCTGTTGTATCTGCCTCTTGAAGACAATTTAACAACTCTAAGACACATCAAGAGGAGTCAAAAAGTCATCGTGGAATTAGGCATGTGAAAAAATGTTCAATTTAATTTATCAAGTGCTGTGGTTTGAGAAAATTATGCCTTTTTTGTTCATTTTCATGCCACGCATCAAATAATGCTACTTTAGTACTAATAACTACATAGACATGCAGATAATAAGAAAGATTCTGCATGGTTCACCTTTTCGCTGCGAATGGCATGACCTACAAAATAGGGGCTCGTGTATGTTGGTTTGTCTCTAGATGCATGCACATATAGAGAAAATCTGTCGTCATGACCCTGAAAGACAAGGACTGATTAAGCATCGAAGTCAATAAAGTCAAGCTGACTAAAGGTGCAGTGGAAATCATCTCAAACATAGATAAACTGATGAAAATCATCTCTAATACAAATTGAACAAAAAAAAAAAAAAGCATTCAAGATCCAAGATTGAAAATAAAAGCCTTACAGCAAAAAATTTATGCCAGAGCTTCTCAAAAGGTAGTGGACCTGGAGTCAAAAACATAAAAGCAATTTTCGGATTCTTAGACTGAGCTAGAGGTCTCTTCAAAATTTCCTTGATTACAACCCGAGCTGCAGTCTCTTCATCTGTTAATTCCCGCTGAGCAGTGGGCCGGTGCTGTTCAAATGCACCATTGAGACAACCACTAGAAAATATATAACAAAGCAGAGAGCTTTTTGGCGAATAAACGTAGGCGCCAACTAGATATACGCTGACCAATGAAACCATCATACTAATGTATACAGCCGGCTTTAAGTATGGCCTTTGACGTGATCCTGGCATGGTGAATGTCTATCATCCAAGCTACCATGCACGGTCAAATTTGTGATTAAGCCATAGTGGCCGTATGTTCATGTACCCGGTAAGAACTTTATCACTATCTTCCCTGATGCCTCGCCTTTAAAATCAGAACAGATGAAAGAAAATTAACACTCGTCATTTACCAGCGAACACCTGAAAACACACGAGCATCAAAATTCTCAGAAAAATTCATCTACAATGACCTCAAAAAAAAGTAACCCATAGCCGTGCATAAGAAAAGAAATACAGTTTAACAGATATCTAGCCCAAAGAATATATGGTTGGGTATTTTGTCTGCCCAAATAGGCTTCACATTCCTACGTATCGTTGGGAATGTTGATCAAAATTTATAAAGAAAGTGGATAAATGAAACACTTGTTTCTTATCAACAAAAATTATACATAAATAAAAATAAAAAAAGAAAGTGCATGGATTGGAATTGTCCATAAGATATGGAAATCGGCACGGGCACACTAAACGCCTCTATGGAGCTACTTGGCTTCACAGTTAAAATCATACTCCGAATAAGAAAAAACTTGGCTCTTTAAAGTTATCCCACTTAATCCCATTAAATATTTGACAATTAACAGAGACAAACGTAAAAATAAAAAATAATGAGTTGTCAAATATTGAATGGTAAGAAGAAAATTTTTCCTTTTTAACTCTAAGGAGCCAAGTTTTTTTCTTTTGACCATCGAAAAACTTAATAAATTCCGATATAAAGAAATAACAAAAGTTCCAACGATCCCTTCTTCATCCATCCGCACGAGGAACGCAAATGTAGATGGAAAATAAATGGCCACAATTATCGGAAAGTTTCAAAGGAATAAGGCCGGACGATGGCAGATTAATTCAAAACAACAACAATAAAGAAAGAAAATCACCAATACAAATTCCACGCAGAATAAGCCGAATCAATGACGTCTCCGGAAGCTAAAAGAAAACTATCAAACGAATTTCAAACACACATGACAGATCAAACAATAATCAAATAAACAAATCGCAGTAATGAGGATGCGAATGGAGAAGGAAAAACCAGCAGCAGGTGATCAAACAATGAACAGTAATCAAATAAACAAAACGCAGTAATAATGACGCGAGTAAATAAATCGAAAAAAGTAGCAGTGGTAAAACGATGAACAGCAATCAAACAAACAAAACACAGTAATCACGACGCGAATAACAAATTGAAAAAAAAAAGTAGCAATGATCAAACGATGAACAGCAATCAAATAAACGAAACGCAGTAATGAGAATGAGAATGCAAATGGAGAATGGAAAAAAAAAACAAAAAAAAAAGTAGCAGTGATCAAACGGTACTGAACAGAAATCAAATAAACGAAACGCAGTAATGATAATGCAGATGGAGGAGAAGAAAAATACCAGTGATGAAGAGGAGATGGTAGAGAGTAAAGTAGGTTCGTGGAGTTGCAGAGATCTGAGCGGGAACATTGAGGAGCATAAGATTTATTGTACTGGATGTGGAAGGAGAAGGATGACGTGAGTTTACAAATTCCAACCAAAGCGAAGAGAGCGCCTCGGCCGCGTAACTTCCGGCATAATTTTCCCACGTCATTTTCTTCCTATTCTTGCCAAATGCCACCCTCTAATTTTCTTGTTTTCTTTTATACTGTTTCTTGTCACTTTTTTATCGTATCACCATTTCTGTGCGTCGCTCGCCACCAGTAAACTATTTTGGTCCTATATGCTACATTTTAATTTTTTGTATTAGTCTTTTTTTTTTTATTGAGTAAGTTAAGGAGTAATAATAATAATAATAATACAATAATAATAGCTTCCTATTTAATGTCATTAAATATTTGACAATATAAGGACCTAAGATTAACATTGAATATTATAAGGATTAAAACGAATCTAATAATACATGTACCAAAATAATTTTTTAATACTATTTTGGCTTCCTGTATTTTATATTTGGATTCATTTTCGTTCATGTGCTCTTAAAATGTCTATTTTAGTTTCAATATTTTCAATTTTGGTTCATTTTAGTTTTTACATATATAAAACGTACATTTTTATTCGTGTACTTCAAAACAGCAAACATTTTGGTTACTGCTTGCAAAATTTTAACATGAATTTTACACACAGTGAAATTCTTTAATACAAATTTATAGTTATATTTTAAGAAATGTTGTGAGTGTGGTGTCATACTAAGGGTATGTTTGGAAGTTATTTTGACATGTCAAAATAACTCTTGCGATTATCAAAATCACTCTCATTTCCATTTATCGTGTTTGGCAAATAAAAAAAATTGATGTTAAGAAAACATAAAATCACTTCAAATTGATTTTCAAGACATCACTTGGATGATGATTTTGAAAAATCAATTATTGTTAAATATAATTTAACAAAATCATTCATTCTACCATCAGTGCTGCTGGACACGCCCTATGTTAGTGACCATAATAAGTGAGATGAAAATGAAGGAATCAAAATGATTACAAATGCATGAATTAAAACGATGTTTTTAAATTACATTGACTAAAATTAACAAAAATGAATATTATCGGTACCAAAATAGATATTTTAAAAGTATATTGACCAAAATAAATGAAAGTCAAATACCAATTTAATATTTAAACTTTTTTTTATTATAATTGAAAAAAAAATGAATTACGTAGACAGCACAAAATGAATATGTATATTTATATATATAGCATTATATTTAAACATTAGACATAAATTGCAAACTCATATGCTCACGTGTTGATATAAGACCAACCAAAAGTTCATTTTTGTAATACATGTCATTTCGTATAATTTAAAAAATATTACTTATTGAGATTCCTTACTAAAAAAATAAAACAATTATATACATTTTTTTGTATACTGCAGACTTTATAATACAACTAATATCTATGACTATTCGGACAAGTTTACTACACTTCGATTAATCTCACGCGACAACGGTTTAATCCTACAATATTTGTGCCGACCAATATATAAGAATCCTAAAGTAGGTGATCATCATAGTATTTGAATTATTAATAATTTATTTGCCGTTTATATACTCATAGAACTTTATAATATAACTACCAATAATTTAAGGTCACATGTTAACAAATTTTACCAAAGAGGTAATTTAAAATTTTAATACACTAACAATAAATTTGAGAATTAAAACAAATTAAAGAAAGAAATTGAGAATTACCTAAAAAAGTTGGATTTTTTTTTTGTTCATAGTTGTCTTAAATATTCGAAAAATAAGGATAAGTGGTATATTTTTCGGGGTGGGCATAAAAATCAAAAGCGGGAATCTGAAAGATAAGGCTGCCATAAACTTTGCTCACTTGGCCGAAAGATAAGCCAGTAATCCATCTCGTGGGTCCTACCTGCGATTTTCTCCCGCCCACATTGCGGTGGCGAGGCAAATGATACCGTTCGGTTCATCGTCTGAACCTCTATGATTTCCATGGCTGCCTCGGCTACTTCAGTTGCACTTTTGCCGGCGAAATCAGTATTCAGAGGGCGTGTTGAGCCGTCGAGATCGAAGTTTCTCGCTTCACGCTCAACATCGTCGGTTCCATGTCAATCCGCTTCAATTTCATCAAGCTCTTATCGGCGCAAACCATTGGTGATTTTGGCGTCGGTTTCGACTTCGGATCCTCAAGTTCGAACGGGTCCAGATCATCTCGTTGCGTCCATCCTCTCGAAGGTAATGTTTTCGGACTTTCTTGCCTTATTCGGGTTTGCATAGTTGGGACTGGCTCTAGGGTAATTAATAACTTTTTTAGGATCTGAATCGGGAAATCGTAGTAGAAAAGGAGTAGCAAACAGATGCTTTAAATGGTGGCAGTGAGTGGTGTTTGAGTAACGGAGTTTCTAAACTCTGTGAAGTGTAGTGGGCTTGGAAATTTCCTCGTGGACGTGGATCATTCAGTTGGTTAAGTGAGCTAACATGATTTCTGCTCGAGCTTGTTCAGGAGGATCTTGGTAAAAATGTATTATCTGTAGTAGTAGAGTCCCGTTGACTGTAATTCTAGACAGTGCCATTAATTTTTGCTCTGATTTCAGAATTTCTATTGCAAAAATTATATGCAGTAGTAAAGTTCCACTCACTGACTGTAACTTTAGACAGTGCCATTTTCATTTTTGCTCTGATTTCAAAATTTTTATTTGCGGAAAGCTGATCTCATACTCTGAAGCAGGTGACACAAAGTGATAGAGGAGTTTTACTAACTGAAGAAAAACATAAAGAGGTTGCTGAAGTGGCTCAAGAATTGCAAAATTACTGTGTAAACGAGCCTGTTAAATGCCCTCTCATATTTGGAGGTAATACTTGAACAGTTCTTCCGTTTGTTGTTGGATATTTAATCTTTTCGATACTATGAGTATATGGGGCCAGTTTTACACGTACCTCTAACATCATGGTACATTTTGCCTAACTTTACAGTTTTTGGCTTTTTGCTGTTGAGAAACTGGTATGATTTTAATATTTTTAACCTGAGATTTGAACTCATTACCAAAATAGTGATTTTCTTGTCATATATATTCTAAAACACATTTACTCATCCTGCAAAGGACCAGCCTATTTGATCAACTTCGTTTTAGCCAGATTGGTGTTGTCCGTTTCTTCTCAGTTGTTGCAGGGGTGAATCGATAGAAGTTTGCCCCCTCTCGGTTCGCTTAGATTAAGAAAATTATATAAAAACATTCAAGATTTTAAAGTTTTCTATTTAGTTTGCCCCTCCCTACATTTTCAGAATTCCCGAAATTTCTGGCTCTGCCATGTTGTTGCTCATTTCTCAGCTCTTGTTTGGCTAACCTAATTGAATCCTATCTCAGATTGGGATGTAGTGTATTGTTCTGTACCGACATCGCCTGGGGGTGGATACAGAAGTGCAGTGGGTCGCATTTTTTTCAAGACAAAGGAAATGATTCAGGTTGTTGAAGCTCCTGATACTGTAAAAAACAAGGTGTCCTTTTCTGCTCTTGGGTTCTTGGATGGACACGTCTCCTTGACAGGTAAAACTCAAAATCTGCCTCTCTAAAGAATAAAACTTGAGAGTGAGACATCCATTCATAAGCATATCAGAACTTTAAATAGATATCTGGAAAACTAAGGTCTCAGTGACATAGCTGTAATCTGTGATAGATTCTTGATTTTGCTGGACTTGCTGTGGATATTTGTCGTATAGTTCTGGCAACTAGTTTTATAAAAGGCTGAATTTTAGATGATTTTTTAGGGTAATACTTTAAAGTAAAACACCTGTTCTTTGAACAATTTTGAAAGAAGCATAATACTAAAGAAACCCAATACTTTTTAATTTGTGTGCTTCTTTCAAAAGTATTTAAAGGAATAAGTAAAAATATTACTTCCACTCTTTTAAAGAAGAACTATTTGTCCCAAATATATAACATATATCCTAAGCAAGTCAACAAAAATCAAGAAGCTATGTCATTTCACTGAGGCCTTAGTTTTTCAAGTGCTTCTTCTAGTACTTCAAAATGCTTGTATGCGTGTTTAAAATTTTCAAATAAACAACATGAAAGTATAGAAAGTGATTTTAGGGGCTAAGAACACCCGAATACTAAACCCGTCTTAAGGCTAACTTAATATCATGATCGGTGATTTTAGACATCCAAGTTTTTCATTCTTTTTAAGTTCAAGTAGAGATTCAAATCTCCAACCTGATTTATACCTTAACCAGTTGAGTCATGTTTAGATTGGCAAAACATAAGTTTTTATGCGTCATGAATCTGAAACACCATAGATGCTCAGGACCAAGTTTCCAAATTTTAAAAGGCCAACCATTACTAATTCATTTGGCTTGCTATGTTTCATTTATTATGCATTTTGGTATATGGATTTAGGTAAACTGAAGGCACTGGACGATAAATGGATTCAAGTTGTGTTCGAACCACCAGAACTGAAAGTTGGGGGATTTGAGTTTCGATATGGTGGCGAAAGTGAAGTAGAACTCCAGATTACGTACATAGATGACAAGGTTCGACTTGGGAAGGGATCTAGAGGTTCATTATTTGTTTTTCGGAGACGAGTTTGAAGCTACTAAGTTAAACTGAGATTAACGCTTATCTCTATGCTATTTTTGTACCTCGAGATTCTCATATAAAAAGCTACAGATTAATATTATTAGAGATTAGTGTTTATTATTGCAGATTGCTTGGATGAATGTTGGGTTAAACTGTATATTTTATCTTTGTAACTCATCAGGTTTATTTGAGATTCGTAATAGACAGATCAAAATGACCGATCAGAAGTAGTGGTTTTTTAAGATGAAATGTTTAATATTTTTTTACTGAGAGAATTCATGAGCAGGGCGTGCTTCAGAAGAAACGATCTACGAGTCTGTATTATTGGGAATAACAAAAATATCTTTAAATACTCAAATTTTTTTAGAAATTATTTGAGTTTTAGCAAAAGCCACCTTCAAGGTTGTATCGAAGAGAACATTGAAAGAAAATGTTACTCTGCGAAGAATAAGATTCATTAGTACTAGATTCATAGAATTAAAACACACTGGGAAGAAACATATCAATATTCCTTTAGAAACACCAAAAATAAAATTCCAGTGGGAAATGAGACATGTCGATTTAGGTTTTTTTTTCTTTATTTTCGTTTAAAGGTTTTATTTTAATACTGCATTGAATCTTACCTATAATTATTGTTAGTAAACTAGCAAGAACTAAAACAAGGTTGCCTTTTGATCGCTGTCTTACTTTTTTATATGTTAGTTGGAAACTTAAGGATGAGAGTGATGTCTCAAAATGTAATACTATAACCATAACTCTACTTTATATCATATTCAAGTTAAGTCGTTTAATTATATATATATATATATTTTAGATTTTAAATTTTATATTAAATAAAAAATATAAATTTAGGTTGAGTTGAATTTCTATATTTGAATAGTCATAGTTATTCTCTTTTATTTATTATTATTTTTAACTAATTTTATTTTAATTTTTAAGTACAATACTTATGGGGAGGAGGGACCAAACTTCGACCTTGAGATAGGTGTCTTAACCGTCTAGCTAAGCTCATGTTAGCTTCTCTTTTATTTATTTATTATTTTTTATCGTTAAAAATCAAATAATAGGTAAAATGGAAATATATACAATGGATTTCGGGCCCAGCCCAATAACATCTCGGGAATTTCCAAAAATGTAAATAAAAAAAATAAATCGAAGAAAGGAGGAGACTGCAGTCTGCTTGGAGCGGCGACGAAGACGCCGTCGGAGCGCAGCCGGCAATACGGACCTCGCCGCAGCCGTCGATTTCACCGGCGTCGTCGAAACTTTGGGCCTTATATGTAACATATTTTCTCATTTGCTTTCGAATCACGAAGAGAAATCCAGAGCAGAATATTCGGCAATCTCGATGATGTTTACGGCGGTGAGCCATCCTCCATCGTACTTTTATCATACACTTCTCTGTTCAGAAATTTTTCTATATGTTGGTTACTTGTTCTTTTTGGTGGCTCAGTTGACAATTCAATCGCCACCGTCCCACATTATCGTGTTCGGAATTCTGAACGGAGCCCTTAACTCCTTTAAGCGCGATATTTCTCGGATGTTCGCCATCTTTTACGGTCAACCTAACATTGATGCAGTGGTGAGGTAAAATGACTACACACTTCGATGCTTGGACTGAAAGGAGTGCGAAACTGCATCGAGTTTGCACTAATTAATCGGCCCTTTTGTTTGTTAACATTAAGAAATGGAGAGCATCTTCTTTGTGCATGTACATCATCTTGTTTCTTTGCCTGCTCTTAACTTGGTTCTGTTTAAGTGATTGGTTTCCTCCTCGCTTTTTGATGCTATGAACTTCACTGTGTTTTCTGATTCTGATTATTACATGGGAAGGTCTAAAAAGGACGAGGATTCATTCCCTTCTGCTGTTAAAAGTTTGATGACAACTGTTGATGACCATTGCGAGTTGAGATCCTTGGATTGCTTTTCAGAAAAGCATAATTTTGATGGCGAAGGAGATCCGCGGGCTGTTTTCAACGTGTTGGACGCTCTGCTCAAGGGTAGTTTGGACCGTTTGAAAGCCATGAGGTGATTTTGCTTTTTCTTTGATTATGATTTAATCAGATTTGTTTTTCACTTTGGTGTTGTAGTTTGAAATGTCAATACATAAACATACATTTCTTCAATGTGAATGTGGATAGATGAAAGCCGTCCTACTTATTTAATGAATAACACCATATTGTTTGGCCTTGTTTAATGAATGGAATCACTATGTCGCTAAAACATTGCAACAACCAGAAATTTTTACCTGCACTAACACTAACTGCAGCTTAATTTATTTGGCCTTATGGATCCTTCTATCTAAAGGATCTGATTGGAAGGTATTTCTTATGTCAGCTTATTCCTGTACTTAGTATGTGATAGTTAGTTGTAAGTTAACTTTGCTCTTGAGCTGTAATTCTGT
>NW_019104491.1:2802854-2860317 GCF_001995035.1 Momordica charantia
AAATTCCTGATTCTTTTGACTAAATACATAGATTCCCCTGTGTGCGCGTGTGTTTTTTTTGGGTAAGAAGAGAAGCTTTCATTATCAAGATAGGAATTCCTCTCTGTTTATTATAATGAAAAAAAATTGTCATTTGATTTGATTGTCTGGGAAATGAGTCCTTTCACATCCACCTATAGATTCACTCAAGTTAAGTTGATACAATTTGTTCTGCTTAGCATTGGGACGATTGCTTCTTTCTTTAGAGTCGAGTATTCATAATTGATATTTGAGTGCAATGTCATGTGATTATTGATATCCTATTATTTCTCCTTGTGATGAGATAAAAAAGTTAAAATTTGATGACTGATGGAATCTTTCACTCTGTTTTGATCTCCCAATTATTTTTATGCTCAGTATCAGATAAAATATAATGATTTATATGTCTTTCATGATACAAAGTACAATCTTGTAGAAATATGTTAAATGTGTAAAAATTATGCAGGGAAAGCATATCTTTAGCGAAGACAGGTCTTCAGAGATGCATTTTGGCGGCCGTTCAGCCTGACCACAGAGTCATGGTTAGGGATTTGTGTTTGAAAGGAAAGTTAGGAGCAGCTCTTTTGCTTCGGAGAAAGTTGATAAAAGAAGGTTTTGTTCTTGATTTACTCACGCACAATTATCTTCTTAATGGACTGTGCATAAACTGTGATATGGGGATGGCAGATTCTCTTTTTAGGGAAATGTTAGAAATGGGTCCTTCTCCCAATTGTGCCACATACAACATTATTATTAAGGGTTCCTGCCTTCATAAGAATATGGATAAAGCTCTTGGCCTATTTTATACTATGGCTAATAGTGGCATTACGCCAAGTAGAATTACTTATAACATACTTTTACATGCATTGTGCAAGAGAGGCCTTTTAGAGGATGCTAGGAAGCTTCTTGAAGATATCCTAGATGATGATATTGAAACAACAGATGACGTAATCACATCAACTATACTAATGGATGGTTGTTTTAAAAGTGGAGATATGATTCAGGCTATTGCTTTATGGGATGAGATGGTTGAAAAGAAGACAAAGGTTGATGCCATCGCGTATAATGTCCTTATTCATGGGCTTTGTTTGAATCAGGACAAGAAAATTGCATTTGGCTATGTTGTTGATATGATTAAGAGAGGTTTTCTCCCTGATATTTTTACATACAACACTCTAATTAGTGATCTTTGTAAAGAGGGCAAATTTGGCGAGGCTTGCTATATCCATGATGTCATGTCAAGAATGGGTGTTTCTCCAGATCAAATTTCATACAAAATGATTATTCAAGGTCTATGCATGTATGGAGATGTTATCAAAGCTAATGAGTTTCTTCATTCCATGTTAGAGAAATCAATGGTTCCCAAGCCTCATATTTGGAACCTGATAATTGATTGTTATGGAAGGTATGGAGATCTGAGCAATGCATTGTACATCAGGGATCAGATGTTGGCTACCGGTGTGCTACCAAATGTATTTACTTATAATGCGTTGATTCATGCACAAGTTAAAGGAGGGAACATATTTAATGCTTATTCTCTGAAAAAGGATATGCTCTTGTTGGGTCTTTTACCTGACGTCGTTACTTATAATTTATTAGTAAGTGGCGCGTGTAAGCGTGGACAGATTCGTTTTGCCCTTCAATTATACGATGAGATGCTGAGAAAGGGATACGAACCAGATAAGATAACATACACAGAACTAATAAGAGGTCACTGTATGTGTGGTGACATGAAGGAGGCAGAAGATCTATTTATCAAGTTACATAAATCTGGTTTGCCAATGGATATTGTTCCTTTTAGAGTTATTTTTGAAAAGTACCATAGAATAGGAGAGCCTGACATGGCATTTAAATTTTATCAAAGGTGGTTGGCAATGATGGTATGAGGAGTTGTTTATCAAAATAAATTATGCAAGGTAACAGCACTGTTGTTTTGTGTCACAAACAAACATAGGGGATTGGCGTCAGATCCTGTTTACTGAGTTATAATTCAGCCTTCTGTTTGTGGACATTTCTAATGGGCAATGTTCTCCTCCGAGAGGTATGTGTCTAAGATCATGCTTTATCCAATATTTCTTAATCTGTTGTTGTCTTCTCACAATTGTCTTCTCACAATTCTAGTATTGATGACATTGATCTCCTGTCAAGCCTTAGGGGTAGCCCAGTTGGCAAGGGCTTAGGGTCTCTTGATCATAGATCTCAAGTTCAAACCTTCTGGTGAACTTAATACCAAAAACTCTCGATATATCCCGGGTCCGAGCCTTGGGGTGGGCGTGGGTGTCCCTGGATACGGGGGAGCTAAAGCTCCGACTCCAGTTATAAAAAGAAAAAAACATCGATCTCTTGCCATAAACTTTCTACTTTATACATCATGCAATATTAGAAGCTTTCAAGGTTTATATAATATCCTTAGGATTTCCAGCTCTTGTTCTACTGTTCTCGTTGATTGGGTCTTGATCTTGTTTTCAGAATTATATTTTGGGGACATTTTCTGATGCAAAAATCAAGTCTGATTTATCATTGTAACTGTTTTCACTGCCTTGTGAAGCAGATGGTGCAGGAAACATAACACTCTAAGAATCCAATCGAGCAGGAAACATAGCACTCTAAGCATCCAATCGAGTAGGAGATTTGGAAGGTGTTTTGGAGAAGAACTATAAGCTGTATGCTCCTCTTTCGTGATGGGTTTATGCAGCTGATGGACTTGAAACTGTGGCACAAGTATCTGCCTGGTTTTATTGTGAAGGCATGATTCCACAACGATGAGGATGCAACCAAGATCACGTTCGAGTAATTGAATGCAGTCATGCCCATGGAGTATATAGTAACTTTTGGTCGTATAATGCAAAGTGGCAGAGTTACATGTGATTTTGCGGTTAGATCTTCGCCTTATCAAACTGCTGTTACTACGGGGTGCATCTTGATGTGCAGATCCTATCTCGGTCATGTTAACGCTGAATGGCGAAGGTGAAGAGCAAAACAAACTTCATTTTCTTTCATCAATCCAAGGCTTGAATAAAACAAAGTAGCCATTATATAATGCATCATTGCATTACACTCACTGCTCTTATGGGGACCATCATGCGGTACAACTTTCCATTACCCTTGTGTATTCTGTCAAACCATGAACACCATAGATGCTACAGACGAACCCGTGGTTCGAGTAACAGTGTTGATGCTAATCACTTTACAGAGCTGATCTGGTGACTGAAGACATGTTGGCGAAGGAGACGGTTTGTTTGGCCCTGAATCATGGAATCGAGCTGTTCTTTTCCTGAGACTGACCTCCAAATCTCCTATCCATAGGTTCTGGACCCCCCAACCGAAGAAATCGAAAAAGAAAACGATGTTTAATGCATACATAAAAGCGTGTTTGTACTTGGATCAGAGGGAGTGGGTAGGGAGTGAGTTAGAAAGGATGAAACTCTGGAAAGAATGGTAAATGTCGACTTCAGACTTCAGAGGGGGGGCCCTTATTGCACATGGACAAGGGTACTAAACCAATGACTGGTGTTGTTTGGCCTGAAAGTTTGGAGGACTGTTTTTCAGTGGCAGTGAATATTTGACTACTGCCAAGGATTCTTCAGGGTAAAAAGAAAGATTGAAGGACGTCGAGCCAAAACCACTTTTTCAATTAGTCATTCTTTGTTTCTTAGAGTGTGAGATCTCATCTTTTTTTTTTTCCCTTCTTTTGTTTTGGGGTATCACCAAAAGTTTACTATTTAAGTTACAGTTTGCATGTTATGTCCCCTAAACTCGTGGCGTGGCAAGGACTTGGATATTTCAAATAGTTTGGGTAACGTTCTTGTTTTTTATTCTCGTTTCCTCATTTTTAATTAAAAAAAATGGAATTGTATTTGATAACTATTTTTTTCTTTTAAAAAGAAATAAAAACATGTTTGGTAATTATTCTTGTTTTCGATTTTTAAATAGAAAAAGGTTTGTATAAAAATTAAAATTTTCAATTAAATATTCAGAATATTTGGGCAATATTTATGTGTTGATATATATTTTTTTATGCATTTTATAAATTAAAAATGATAAAATGATCTATGTTGTAGAAAAAATTGGAAACAAGAATAAGAATAAGAAACTTAAAGTATGTTTGGTAATGTTGTCGATTCTTGTTTCTCGTTTTCAATTTTATTTAAAAACTTACGTATTTGATAATTATTTATATTTTTTGTTTTTCATTTTCCTAGAAACATTCCTAACATTTTTGGAAACAACAAAAATAAATAGATTAATAAAATAAAATTATTGTTTTATCATTATTCATAAAATAAAAATACTGATTTATCATTATTGACTTATAAAATGAATAATAAATACTAGAAAGTAATATAACAAAATATGAATATTTAATTTAAAATATCAATTTTCATCTAAAATTTTTACTTTTTGAATTTAAAGTTAATTTAGTGGTTACCTACTTTTTTTCGATAGACAAGTTAAGAAATAATTATAAAAAATAGTTATGTTTTTCAAATAAGAAACGGAAATGTTGCCCTCCTTGATAACATAAAATAGTGCTAAAGATGATTTTTCTCGATACGTTGGAAACATGTATTACAAAAATAAAAGGACTACTTGAAATTTCATTTTTCTTAAATTTAAATATCTTTCCTAAACAGCTTTATTAGTTTTATGTTGAATTAAATATACTACTTGTATTATTTATAGTTCAGAAACACATAGTTAAAATTTAATCGTCTTGATAAAATTACAAAAATATTTTTTAACACTGAGATTCTTTTCAAGTAAGGGAGAGATATGAATTTATGACTTTTTTTATTGAAAATTAATACTTTAATCAATTGAATTATGTTCAAGTTGGTACAACGAAAAATGAGCCCATAATTTTCCACATTTCTTTAATATTCAATTGAGCTCTAGATAATGAAAATGAAAGGAGGAAGGTTTCGACATAAATCTACTTTGTCTTAAATATTTAGGGTGAATGATCAATCATCATTTTTTCTTTAATTTGATGCTCAATTTAAATTTGTTAGTTTATGTATTATTGTTATTATTTGTGTTTAAAAATAGGAATTTGAACATAAATAATAACATAAGTTGAACTAACCTCACATGTTTAAGTTCATAAGTTGTTTTAATAGGTTTTGCATTATATATAACTCTTTCATAATTTTAATTTTAATGGATATAATTTTGATCACGAATATTAAAGAATTCAAAAGAAAATTATTTGATCCCGTTCATGAAGAAGAAAGGAATTTGGTAGGATAATGTTTGTTTTAGTTTCCGACCATTGATAAGTCTATTTGAGATTTATTTTCATAAATTAGTTATTATGTTTTGTCTCATTTACGAGATATGTGACTTTGTTGTGTTTGTGATTTTGTTGTTAGTGTCCACCTTATTAACATATCTATTTGTTCTTTTTACGCCGATCTTAACTAGTTTACGAGGCCGGTCTTTTTTCTTGCAATATAGTCTGAATTTTGAGTTATTCAATAGTACAACAAATACACTGTCGGACTTTGTTATTATTATTATTATTATTTTTAAGATAATACTTTATTACATTTTCTTGGAAAATCAACTACATAAAACCAAAAATGACTAATTATTAATTGAATAACAATTTCGTCAACGTCTTAATTAACTTGCCAAGTTATTTTAGCCGGATCACGTGGCATAGCATGGTAAAACAACATACTCAATGTTTTTGCATACGGACAAAATTTTTAAATTAAACGCTCCTTGCATCTTGATATCTCAACGTTAATTATTCGATAAAAAAAATTGTGAGTTCTCATCTCACCCTACCTACGTACCAAAAAAAAAAATAGTGGTTTTATAGATTATCCAATTTCAATAATGGAAAAATCAAATGATAATGTAGGCATAAATGATAAGTCGGTGTGAATGTATTCCCTGAGAGATAATTTCTATAAACTCAACTCTAGTACTGCTATGGCTTCTAACCTTAAGACAATAGTTTATGAATTATTATACGAAATTTAGAGGGGAAGTTTTGCCAACCTCTTATAAATCGTTGTTTAATTCACATATATATCGGAAGGTTGCAGCAAGAGAAGAAATTTGATTAGCTTAGAAAATGGGTATATGCCTGATCGAGTTGGAAGTTGACTAGTCCTTAGGTTGCCTTTGATAGGTGATGGTCCACGCGTTTGGCTAGAAGAGTAGTCTAATACCATTAATCATTTAAAAGCTCGAATCTCTACTTTACATGTCGTTTTTTAGCACAACATGTGAGGGTGAAGAATCAAACTTACAATCTCTTGGTTTGAGATATATATCAATTATCGTTGAGTTATGCTCGCTTTGACTCTACTCTACATGTTGCATCACTCAATGAAATTGTTTTCACTAAATGAGTAAAAAAGTCACAATTTAATGTTAGAGTTACTTAAGTGTTGATTTATTTACTTAAATTTATAATGTATACAAATATCGACCATTTTTCATTGATTGAATTATGTGGCATAACAACGGTATTGGTTGTTGAAAATATCAGTGATTTAACAAAAATAAAATTGGACTTTGTTTTTCTTTTATTTAATTCTTTTTGGTGTGTTTCACTTTGATTTAGATAATATACATATATGCTATTTATTGTCAAATTATATTAAAATACTTAAATGACTAAAATAAAAAGACTCAAAATTATATTAGACAGTGACCTCATAATTTAATTGGATAAATAAACTTTTTAAATGAAAGAATATAAAGTCGGTGAAACCGTACTTTGACTCATCCGTCAAAAAAGCAAAAAAAAAAAAGACCCGGACCGACCGACCCGACCCGTGATTCGAACACTCAAAATCCAAGTATAAATAAAAAAAAATAAAAAGTGAAAATATACAGTTGTCCCTTTCAAACTCTCTCTCTCTCTCTCTCTCTCTCTCTCCTGAAGTCCGTTCTGTTCCTCTGACCCGTCTGACCCCTCACCCTTGTTCACAGACCCTGCAACCTCTCTTTTTTCTTTCTCCTCACTATTATTTTCTTCTCTCATAATTTATCACACTCAACAATGCGACACATGCCTTCTTCCCAAATTAATCTCAACAATTGCTGCCCACGAGCTCGAATCACCCGGATGCAGCTTTTGTTTTTCACCTAATTTCATGTCCTTCTTCTTCTGCGACTGCCTTTGATCTTCCAGCTTCAACTCACACCACGCTTCTTCCTTCTCCACTTCCTGGTAAACCCCTCAACTTTCTGCTTATGATGGAACTCATGTTCTTGCCTGGGTTTTAATTTGTTTTGTTTTTTTTTTGTTCGTGGGCAATAATCCCAATTCGTTTTTTCAGTCAATTTCGGTGCCGTTTTTTCCCCCCAAATTTTGAAGTTCAGAATATATTGTGGGTGTTGTTTTGTTTGTACCAATGGAAATTGTTGTTCATTTGTAGTTTTCGAGGGAAATTTACTTGGTGATGGGCGAGGGGCCTTTAAAATGACTGTTATTTGTGGTTTGTATCCCTATATTTCGATGTAGGTTTGCTTTGTTCAGGCGGGCGCTTCTTTTTTTTTTCCCTCTGTTATTGTTAGTTATTTCACTAAAAAAATTTCCCCAGTGGAAGAGATTACAAGATCATGACTTTTGCTATGCGCTGACGAGTCTCTAGAAGATATTGTAACGATTTAGAGAAGATAAGACTGTCAACTCCCCGTGTGTTCTTTCTTTCCTCTAGCAGAGTTTTGGTCTCGACTGCTGTGAACTTTGTGGAATGATCATAAATTTCTAAGTGCAATTTGGACGATTACTTTACCCCAAGAAGGAGAATATGGTTGGCAGTTTTATTTATTTGTTTATTTTAAACAGCTTTTTTCTTTTCAACTTTTGTTATTTTCTCTGGGGCGAGGGCTGGATAGGGCTAAGGTTTGGTAGGTTGTAAAAGTTTCCATATATCTATTTAAGCATAGGGACGTTGAATATTTCACACCTTTTTGGTTGTTGCGAATGTGATATAAATGCCATTCTACGTTACTAATACTACAGGCTGAAGTGGTGTTCTGGTGTTGTTTCTCTATGCAGAATTAGTTCGTCTTCAAGATGAGCCGACCAACTACGCGTAGTAAGAACAAAAGGCATAAACAAGAGGACAATATCGATAACAGTTCTGACATATTGAGGCAATAGTAGTTTCACTTTTCACTCTGTTGCACAGATTTATTACTTGTATAATGCAGTTTTGAATCAAGTTTTATCCTTTACAGGAAAATTCACTCATCTGGGGAAATAACCAAAGATGACATCAATCAGCTCTATATGATCTGGAAGCCAGTTTGTCAAGGATGCCGGCTGAATACTAAGGATAGCCCAAATTGTTTCTGTGGACTGATTCCACCTCCTACTGGTAGCAGAAAGTTTGGTTTATGGCAAAAGATGTCAGAAATTGTGCAAGCTCTTGGTTCAGATCCATCCAAGGATCTCCGTACTTCTCCAAACTTTCCTGCTGGTCTGACAAATCTTGGTGCAACATGCTATGCCAATAGCATACTTCAGTGTCTATACATGAACAAGTGCTTCAGAGAAGGCATATTTTCTATTGAGTCTGATGTTTTGAAACAAAATCCAGTTCTAGACCAGCTTGTACGGCTCTTTGCTCTCCTGCATGCCAGTAAAATGGCTTTTGTGGATTCATTCCCTTTCATAAAAACACTGGAGTTAGATAATGGAGTCCAGCAGGATAGTCACGAGTTTCTTACATTGCTTCTTTCTCTTCTTGAGCATTGCTTGAGTCATTCAAAAGCTAAAGCAAGGACGATCGTTCAAGATCTTTTCCGTGGAAGTGTGTCTCATGTAACTACGTAAGTTGAATTTGTTTTACCAGAATCTAGCCGCAACACCTCAGTGGCTCGACTAATTAATATTTTGATCACTTTTTAATGCCACAACTCTCTCTTTCCTTTCACTTTTTGAATAATTGTACATGCTTTCACATCTACATATCTAATATACCATCATCGTCTAAATTGTTCAGATTGATTAATATACCATTCTGACCAATCCAGACTGCTGAATATAATTAAGCTTAACTGGTCGCTGTGTCACATTTGTTTCCTTTATTATTTTATGATTCATTCAATGGTTAGTTCTTTCTGTTTGATCTTGTTATATATGCATGTAAGGAATATATTTCATGTCTTTTTGGCTAGGATCTTCTGGTTGAACCAATGCTTTTGGTTTGAAAATATACCTTTTGGTGTCTATTTACTTTGATAAGGGTATGATCACTTTGGGTTCTTGCTGCTGCCACTTTTCATTTTTCTTTTTATTGGTTACCAATTCCGTATTCAGTGAGTTTAAAGTCTATTATTTCTCTTAAGAAGTTATGGCTCAAGTTTACTGATCAATTTTGTGTACAAAGAATTTATTTACTGTTATTTATATCAGTTCTCTAACCTTTCTGGATGGTTGGACGCTTGGGCATTTCATGTTGATGAGCCGACTGTGGTTGCTTATATTATGAGAGCGCCTTGATCACATCATAAGAAAATACGAGTGGAGGATATGATATTATTTGCTCAAATGTTTGAAGTCTTTCTCTCCTCTAGGGACCTGCTTACCTCTATTGTATTATTGGAGATCTCTCTCTTTTGGATCACTTTTAGTGTATGTGGGTGGGACTGAGGTTGGGGGACGGGGTGAAGTTTCAATTCTCATGTATTCTCTCTGGAGGAAATAAAACAATCTCCAAAATTTCATTCATAACTTCTTTGCACAATTTATTCTAGGTTTCAGTTGATTTGAATTTAAGTTGATAATGATATCTTGGCTTCATATTTAGGTGCTCACAGTGCGGAAAAGATTCTGAAGCCTCTTCCAAAATGGAGGACTTCTATGAGTTGGAGTTGAATGTTCTTGGCTTGAAAAGTTTAGATGAGAGTTTAGATGATTATCTTAGTGTGGAAGAGCTTCATGGGGATAATCAATATTTTTGTGAGTCATGTAAATCCAGAGTGAATGCCACTCGCAGTATAAAGCTACGTACATTGCCTCCTGTTCTAAATTTTCAGCTGAAGCGATGTGTTTTTCTTCCAAAGGTACTGAAAATCATCATATCTCTTTCTTGGCTATCAGTAGCTAAATGTTATTTGAGAAGTAATCACCAGCTTTATGTGTGTTTTCATGTGGTTTCTTCTGTCAAATAGTAACCATTTGTTGAACTTCCTCGTAAATTTTCACAATTATGATATCTTATTAAAACATTTGACTAATGATGTAAGCTTTCTGTCGTTGATTTTTTGTTATGTCGGTTCTATTTTTTCCTTCGGGTTTGATTGTTCTTTTCGCTTCTGTTTTGAATGTGTCAGCAGACTACAACAAAGAAGAAAATCACATCTGCCCTCTCTTTTCCTGGAGTTTTGGATATGCGGGATAGGCTAGCTGAGTCTTCTCAGTCTGAATCAATATATGACCTGTCAGCGGTTTTGATTCACAAAGGAACCGCTGTCAACAGTGGCCATTACATAGCTCACATTAAGGATGAAAATACAGGGCAGTGGTGGGAGTTTGATGATGAACATGTCTCAAAATTAGGTCATCATCCATTTGGAGAAAAACAATCAAATGCTAATTCTAAACCTGTTAGAACTGAATCAGCTGTCCAGTTGGTTTCCAAGGAAGAAGTAAATGTTACTGCTGAAGGGAATCCAACGAATGGGGTTCTTCAGCAATCAACAGAATCTGGTATTGGTTGTCCCACTGACACATTTTCATCTAATGACGCCTACATGCTGATGTATAATTTAAGGTGCACGGGGAAGGAGAACTCAAATAGAGTTACTAGCTGCGATGTTAAAAGTAAAGAAGTAGAAGGTAACATGGTTCCTTTCCGGGATGGCCTGTCTATTCCATCACATCTGTGTGATGAGATAAGTAGTTTAAATGAATCGTATGTCATAGCTTGCGAAGAATATGATTCAAAGAAGGAAGTTGAATTGGGTAGTATCAATGATCGGAGACAAGAGGTCCGATCAATTTTGTCTGAGGCCCCTGTTCACTCAGTTGAGGAACCCTTTTGTTGGATTTCCACAGACTGGCTCCGCCAGTGGGCTGATAAGGTCTCCCCACCGTAAGTACAAAAATAATATTCGTACTTGTCCCTTGAAGTTGTTCTAACTCTAGTTTTGGGTTGCTTGATGGTCATGTGTTTCAGAGCTTTCCTTAAAACAGTAAGACAGTTAATCAATTGTAAAGGGCACTGAATTAGAAAAAAAAAAAAAAGACAGTA
Source organism: Momordica charantia (assembly GCF_001995035.1). Next base: position 2,814,101 of record NW_019104491.1, read on the forward strand.
AGAGAGATGCCAAGTGCTGTAAATAAGTAACACATTTGAATCATTTGTTTCTATTATTTTTCCCAAGGGTTTGATTTATTATTATTATTTTTTGGTGAGAATGCTACTTCTTGAGGAGTCCCAGGGATATCTAACTTCTTTTTATTTGTTACACCTTACTTTATTATGGTTTGCAGCATTCTTGACAGTTCACCTATACAGTGTTCGCATGGAAAAGTTCCAATATCAAAAGTAACCTGCGTAAAAAGATTGTCAACCAAGGCTTGGGACAAGTTATTCTCCAAGGTATGTGCTTACTGCCTTACCATAAAGAATTCCATGGGTTGGTTTATCTGTCCTTGGTTTCATGATTTCTTCCTTGTGTAATATTTGGTGGTACTTGTTGTTCTCGATGCTCTTTTTAGCACTGAATTTATTTATTTATCTATTTTTCATATGGCTGACTGCTATTTCTGCTTTCTTGTAAAATTAGTATGGTGGGGGCCCCAAATTGACCAATGAAGATATCTGTATGGTTTGCCTTGTTGCTGGTGCTCGAAATGTAGTTTGTGCTGACAGCTACAAGGATCGCAGAATGTCTATGAAAGAAATTGCGTTAAGTGCACTTTCAGGCAATTATCCAGATGGAACATATTTTGTTTCTAGGACATGGTATTGTTTCAAAATTCTTGGATTGTCTCTTATCATTCTGCTTAGCTGATACTTGATTAGAAAATGGACTTGCTTCTACAAAAAGGTATGGACAATCTGCATCAAGAAAGAGTGAAAAGATCAATAGGATCACAGAACTGGCAACAATCTCTCATCTCCATAAAAAATTCTATGGTTTCTTTGAAGCCACGAAGTCCAAAAAAATGCTGCAATGAATTAGATTCATCCAATTAGTCTTGGATTCAGCTTTGAAGGGTTGGTCAACATAACAAATATACAAGAAGTTAATGATATTATAGGGAAGAACTATTTGCCAATTGAAAGAATAAGAAAGGGTATGCTATAACTTAAAGGTCATCAAAGAAAAGATTAAAATGTGGTCTTGAGTTCCTTTGGTTCTTTTGCACAATGTATCGGTTTGGAGAGAGATATCTTCTGGGATTCTTCCCATTGGACTTTATCTATCTTGAGAATTTGTGCCATCCAAAAGAAGCTTCCATATGAAATCTTGACCTTCATTGGACAAGAATTCTTCCAAATCCAGTTGCAAAATCAACGATCAAGGACTTTGGATTACGTTGCAATATTTTTAAGTGAGGCTTGCAACTGGAATCAGCTGTGCAATCTTTGAGCCAGAGCCATTTATTGCAAGAGTTATGACGACGAAAGTGTTTGACGATCTCCGTTAGAGATCCATACTGAAGCTTCTCAATCATTCAAATTTCTATTAAAATATGAATCCCAAAGGGAAGAATCAGTATTCCAGATGTGAGTGAATGGAAGGTCTTCATTCAAACACTTTCATCCATAAATTCTTGGAGAAGAAGTAAAGAAAGAGCCATCCCTAATCAAAAGATCCTCCCAAGAATAAATATTATCTTCATTACTCACCACCAACTTGACTATGTTAACAAGGAGCTCTTCATTTAGAAGATGTCCTGACTCCGCCCAAGGACCTTTTTTAAACCCTATTTAGCTGCAACCACTTTCCTCCATAGTGCTTTTGTCTATTACTATAGTATTGAAGTTCGATGAAGTTCTCATGATTTCTGAGTTAGATTATTTTGGCCACATATATCACTCATGCAGTCATGCTTGTAGGTTGCAACAGTGGGTCAAAAGAAAAATTCTTGACGCTCCTTCTGAAGCTGATGCAGAACCAACCGCCTCAATAAGGTGTCCTCATGGACAACTTTTGCCAGAGCAAGCTGCTGGAGCTAAGCGAGTGCTGGTTCCAGAAGATCTCTGGCTTTTCTTACATGAAGATGCTATTGCTGTAAAACCTGATGATCCTACTGGGGTTGCAACTTTTCTCTCGGATGCTAGACAATGTTCTCTGTGCAGTGAGGAATTATCTGAAGTGGCAGTCATGGAAGATTCCATAAGGTCATTTCATTATATTTAAGTAAAATTTTTTAGTTGATTTGACTTGAAGAATTACTTGACCTGTTTTATATTTCAGAGAAGTGAAGCTTAAGCAGCGACAGAATCACGAAAGATTAGCCGTTGGAAAATTTGTTCCACTTTCTCTGCATTGCAAGTATTATTTAGTGCCTACATCATGGCTTTCAAAGTGGAGAAACTACATAAATGCAAGTGGAAAAAGTGCTTCACTTGCTGAGAAGCCTGACAATTTAGATGGCGTGATTAATTTTCTGAGGTGTGAAAAGGTAATGTGTCACTGACTTCTTAAGATTTTTGGATTATTTATTGCCCATTATAATCTTTTAGACAGCACTTGGTGCTGAATGCATGGTGTTATTTAATTATTCAAACTTCTTTTTCCCTTGGTTTAGTGAATGGAAATTATTTTTGCTAAAGTTGACTCTGGTTCGTGAAGCATGGTTCTAAATAATTTTCTATTGCTTTCAATTTATTCTCAATGAAAGCATGGTTTCACATAAAAAAAAATCTTAAAATATTTATCTTTGTTTCAGATCTGTTACTCTCTTATTTTTTGCTCTTGTGAATTTTTTTCCTTCTAATTTTGGATTAATTGCTGCAATTTGACCGTGTACATGTATTTGGATGCAGCATTCGCGCCTCCTTGAAAGACCTCCTGACCTGGTGTGCAAACGTGGTACGGTACAGCAGAAATCCTCTGTAAGTATACTGCATGAGTTTATTTGAATATGATCTCTTTTTTTTCCTACGCTGCAAGTTAATATTTCCTTTATAACTTAGAGCTATTTTTGGATCAATCTTCTTTCCTTTTGACTTCTTTTTAAAAAATACTCTCTTGAAAAGTTCTTTATTACCTAGACATCACATAAAGTATTCTCCTTGAAAATTCTATGGTTACCTAAACATCATGCGGTTGTGATTCCACTTGTTGACCTCATCCCTTTGGAAATGTTGTTTTATAATGTTGAGTTCCTGTTTCTTTTTCCTTTTTCTGTTTGTCTTAATTATATATTGCGACTTTTGCTTACACAATTTCTGAAAGTTACAATGCCTTCATGGTCAGTGACATGATTAGAAATCTTATGAAGCAAAAACAATTTTTGCCTTTACATTTCATATCTTTTTACGTTTTCTTTTTTGTTCCCTCAATTTTAGGCAGATGTTTTAACAATCATTTCAGAGAATGACTGGAAATGCTTCTGCGAAGAGTGGGAAGGTAGCGAGGCACGTGGCATCTCTGCTGTGATTGAGTCAAGTAGTTTTGCAGAGGCAGGGAATGATATGGACGGGTCCTCCAAAGAGAATGCAATGCTGGAAGAGCATCTCAGTTCTCATGATGAAGTTAGCAATGGGGACTTCAAGCAACTTCTACTAAAGACTGATCCTGAGGTAATCCTGAACTCTAAACTCGTTTCTGTCTGCGGGGGTTAATTGTAAAATTTGTTCATAAAAAACAAACCTTTCATCAAAAGGAAGTAAATGTATAGAAGGGAGAGATGATAATATATCCTCACAAGCCCAGGGCCAAAGAAGTTCATGATAAATCTCTTCAATTTCTGTTCAACAGGTGGAGAAATAATTGCAATAGCTTTAGAGAGAAAACAAGGAGAAGAAACTTTAAACCAAACAAACTTCAAAATTCATATACGATTCTTAAAACATTCCAAAATTCTTCAATTACTCCAACCAAATTTATCATAGAAGTGTTTTGGCCACTAACCACATTACAGTAAGCTTTTCTTCTTCTTCTTCTTTCTCCTTTTTTTTTAAACCAAAACTAGAATCATGCTATATTTGAAATGGTGATATGAAACAGGATAAATACTGCCAGATGAGAATATTGTTACAATTGAAATACATACAACCTCGACAGTTCTTCACAGGCAAACCTGCTAGATTGTTCTCTAATCACAGTTACAAAAAAAAAAAAGAGAGAGAGAGAGTCTCACCAGGGACTCTTTTTCTTTATTAATGAAAAAAGAGTAAGCTTTTCATCTAAAAGACACCCAAAAAGAATATTTAACCATGAGGTTGACCCCACCCCCATGGCATATAAAATTCATGGTTAAAAGTTTTTGTTACTATCTTGGTTTGGGGGCTATCTTTCCTTACCTATCCTTTTTGCAGACAGTTATTATTCAATTAGTTGGTTCTTAGCCACTGGTGGCACTGAAATCACAAGATCACATATTTTGATCGTTTCATAATTAATGCTCGTGAAGCAGTAGATTGCTTTTATCTTTAATAAAGTATTGGCAATTAATCAAACGCCTTATCCTCTAATACTTAATTACAAACTCATGGTTAAGCACTGAATTTGGCTCGAAGTAACCATAAAATGATTCATCTCCCTTTGCCTTGAAGAAATCTTCTAATTATGTATGGATAGGTTTTAAAGAAAGACAATTGTTATGGATTTGATATTGCATAGGGTTAGAGTTTCTCAACTATCTTGTGATGTGCGAGTTGTTGTCTTGGTACTAAAACTCTGGCTTGCTTCATTTGTTCTAAAGTGGTCTTTCAATGGAATAGGTATGTGAAGAGTGTATAGGAGAACGAGAAAGCTGTGAGCTGATGCAGAAACTTAATTATACTGGCGAGGATATTTGTGTATATTTTGCCCGTGGGAAGGAGGCTCCAAAATCAATTTTGGAAGCTCCTGAGTCCACTTTTGATCCAGATCGCCGAATCTCAAAGCGTGCCAGGAAGACAAATTCAGGGAATTTTGTTAATCTAAAAGTTTCTGGTTCGACTTCAGTGTACCAATTAAAGATGATGATATGGGAATGTTTTGGGGTAAGCTTTCCAGAACAGATTCATATGTCAACTGAATTGGTTTGCTGAAACTATCTTTCACACTACATGCTTGAATTGTGTGCTCAAATATTTGTCTTTTTATTTTTTTAATGTTGATTCACACGTTTATACAAGCGATAAAATTACTGACCTAGAGGTTTTCTAAAAAAGAACTCTACCCCCGAACTTATATATAATATGTAGATTCATTATATTCAAGATTTACTACATTTAGGTAAGGAAAACTTAGATTTTTGAAGTTGACTGGAAGTTATTTTAGGTTTCCTAATAATAATTATAATCCCAATGTAATTATTACTTGTTAGGATGTATTTTTGTGAACTCCTAAAGCCAGTCTATTAGACTTATGTAGTAACTTTTCAAGTTCGAAAAATGAAGAAGAAAGTATGTACCAGAAAAAAAGGAAAAAAAAAAATTATGGCATTTTATGTTTTGACTCACGTAAAAAACTGGTTTCTGCAGGTTGTGAAGGAAAACCAGATACTTCGCAAAGGTAATAGAATAATTGATGGAGAAACTGATACTTTGGCAGACAAGAATATATTTCCTGGGGACAAGCTATGGGTAATGGACTCTGAGATTCATGAGCATCGAGATATTGCTGGTAATTACCATTTTCTTGCTCAAATTTTTGTAGAAGTTCAAGTCTAATATCAGGAGATGAATCATGTAATTTGTTCTCCTTTTCTTTTTATGTTGGTTTGAGGTGATATTTTTCAGTATGTTCTATATCATGGGACAACGAGGGTGAAAACATTTTAACTATACTTTTTTTTGTTTTTTGAAAGAATGTACAAGAGCATAAAAAAAACCACTCTATTTTATTGATTAGTATAGAGTTACTGCCCTCATAAATAGTTTAGATGGCTAGTTGGAGGTATACAGTAAATAAACCAGGAAAGCAATAAACTGAAAAATATTATATAAAGCAGGCATCTGCTGGAAAGAAACTGAGTGTAATGGTAATAAGTTTGCCATGGTTACTACATTTGCATCGTTTTGAACTTCATTAAGGTGATCTAAGATTTACTAACTCCATATTTCTGCTTTATGACTGAATTCTTGGATAAGTTTATTTACCAAGGACTAAGGAGTGAGGACCTGGCAATAATGTAACATGCCTGTTGTGATCTAGCTTCATTACAATTATGTGAATAAAACTTCTGCATCTATAAGTCTTTTTTGGGGCACTGATGGCTTACTGTAGAGAATGAATGACTTTTATTTTGGACTGAGTCTGTTCTTGCTCTTCTAACAAAGAAATACGTTTTCACCCTTGTGGTCCAGTCCAGTGTTCGAACCTCAACGAGGTTTCCTAAATCTAAACTAAGTAATACGTTTTTTGTACTGCCATCACCTGCAGCCTCGGCTCTCTTAGAATTCTTATGGGTTTTCACTTTTCAATAATTTCATATGCAATTTGCCTCTATCTTAAAAAAGTGGTGGCTAATGCGGGCTTGATGCCATGGACAGATGAGCTTTCTGATCACAAAATGAACATGCAACATACTGAGGAAGGGTTTCGTGGAACGCTTTTGGCTGCTAATGTTTCATCTGAAGTTGTTTAAGAAGCACAGAAATACGAAGGCACCTGCTGCCTGTAATTTCAAAATTTTGTAGATGTTGATAATGAGGAAAAAGAACTGTTACATTGTGATCAGCATTTTGATGTAAGTCGTCGTGCCTTCATTGTTTCTTTTCATGTCTTGTTATCTGTAGTTTCTACTCAGTGCCATTGAATCTTGTCACATATGCTGGAAACTACACAGATGCAACCCACAGTTCCTTTTTTCTTTCCTTCTTTTTTTGGAAACCACAGTTTGTTTTTTATGAACCTTGATTTAGAATCCCTTTTGGTATTAGGCATTTTTCTTGGCGGGGGTTGCTTCTACCCTTGGCTTTAGGCTGTTTCATGATCTTCTTCTATATTCTGAGTATATGATCCCTTATCTGAAAAATAAAATCTTTTCACCAATGCTGCTGCTGCTGCTAAAGAATATCTTGGTTCCCAAGGATTGGTTAAAGGCTCTTGGTTTTAGCTTCTATTGTATGGCGAAGTAATAATGGTTTCTGCTTGAACCTGACAGACCTAATAAAGGCTGGAGATTATTTGGTACAAGAAAAAAAAACTTGTTCAAATTGTGATCAGATCATAACTACCTGCTTTATTTACTAATCAACCCTCTTAAACTCCAGCATCTGTTGCAAAAAGAAAGTGAAAAGAAAACAATTGGCATCTTACATTTATATTTTTTTTGGTCTAAATCTCCTTTTTCGTTTATATTTGCATGTATATCTTAATTAAGACGTTACAATCGTCTTGCATTGCTTTATAGTCGTAATTTGTCGAGGTTTTTGCTGTAAACCTTTACTTTATGTTGGACTAATTGAGTTCGACTATTAGTTGAACCAAAATGCTCAAATTTCACTCCACCCTATTCTTTCGACTCATTGCACTTTTTCTGAAACCCTGCATCAATCGCTCGAAACGTCCATTATCGATCCAAGTTGGATGTGTTCAGTTTGAAAACTGAATATTTATTTACCTTCTAAAATTGAATATAGAGGAATTCTGTGTTTTCTTGTATCAGATAAAGAAGCCAGAAAATGGACCGTGGGATAAATTGTTTTCGGGTTTGCTGGACGATGCTTCGGACGACGAATGGAAAAACGATGCTGCAGGTTTTTTGTGATTATATGTTTTGATTCAGCCCCCAACCACAGTACAAGTTAGTTTTACCCTCATCACATACATTGGCTGTATATCATGTTAAAATGTCAAGGAAACTTGAATTTGCTGATTTTTCCTTTACATGATGTATAGAATGTTGTAGTGATAATTATGCATATTACAGCGTACAAGCCTCTCTTTCTTCTACTAGATTTCAGGAGAATAAGATAAGGACGATTGCTCTGTAATTATTCCCGACCCGACATACCGAGATTTTCTTTCAGGTTTTTCTGCAGCATTCAATTTGAGAGATTGAAATTTTATGTATGGACGTGACAGGTGAGTTTTATGATGCCGATATTTTGTTTATTGATTGAAAAATCATGAATTTGGGTTAGATTCTAAAGCATTATTTAGATTAAAGATTGAAAAATAGAAATGGGTGGAGACTTTGTTTCGTGAAATAGAAACCCAATTCATGATCAATTTGACTTAATTTTTTTATTTCATTAAATTTAATCGTAAATTTGAATAATCCACCACTTCTTTTTCTAGGTTAAATGCAATATAAAATGTTTCAAGTGCTAACCAACAAATTAAGACACAATTATTAATTACAGAGTGCTTCTTTGCCATGATTTACATTTGTATTATTAGTCCATTTTATAAAACTATTACACTTCTAAAATTGCCTTTTTTTAATTAAAATTATTTAGATTTTTTTTATATAAAAAAAGATAATAAAACACACAAACTAGGCGTAGTAGTCAATTTTATAAATGTTGACCTCGCGACCTCAAATTTGTAAAAATTTCGACAAAATATTGGTGTTTTGATGAATATTTTTCAAAAAAATTAAAAAAAAAATGTATAACAAATAACTAATCAATCCTATCGTTTTAGTATTCGTTACAAAATACTAATATTAATATTATTACAAAATACTAATATTAATATTATGTCCATATTTATTATTAGTGATATTTTTTATATTGTCAAATTTTTATACAGTTTTGTAGAAATGTCGATTTATCCTTGCAATGTTGAATCCGGACACATAAAAAAATGTTAGCAGCATTTTGTTATCATAGTAGAATTGTTTACAAGGTTAATTTTTAAAAATATAACAAAAGTTATCAAATGAAGCTAAAAATATCCAAAATCAACTATAATCAATATTTGTCCTATTACAAAAAATCGATAAAATATATAAAATATCACTAACATTAACAAAAGATTAGTTTAATAATTTTTAACATATCTAGTAAAATGTTTATTGGTTAATTTATATATTTTTAGAAATATCTATTAATATCAATATTTTATAAATATTTCTATTAACATTTTCATGAAATTGAGAATTTGATAATTACATCGGCATTTAAAACTTTGCTATAATCCAACAAACAAAAATACTTAATACTTCAATCACAGGCATACTCACGTCTAACCATAATTTCTATAACAATACAAAGAAACTCAGATACGAAATTTGATCATTGGTTTTTGTTTTAATTTGACGAAATTAGAAGCAGTTCAAAATTTTTAAATGGACGCAATAAATGGATTCCCACTTAAATTTAGGATGAACGCCATTATCTAGTCTTGTCGTAGATATGAATTTGGCTAATGGCTCCGATCATCTAAAATAAGGAATTCCAATTCCCACTACGAACGACGAACACGTGTATCCCACGATCAATCGTATCGTCTGGATATGAAATTTCCTGAAATTCGCTTTTTGTTGCCGTCAAGATGAGGTACGAATTCATTTTTCTTTTTCACAGTAATCTGATCACTTCCTTAGTGGCATTTCCACCACCAACTTCAGAATTCCGGTCGCCGCTTTCCGCCGTCGACCGCCGCAGAGCACAAAATTCCAGTCCAAGGTGAAGAAAAATCGTCGCTGTTATCTTCTTCCTCAGCTTCCCACAGGGGTTTGTTTTTTCTTTGCTTCCATGGTGATTCACTGAATTTTTGTTTTGTTGAATGTGTTTGTAGAGAGGATGGTGGTTTTAACTTCTAAATGGTGTGGGCGAGGAAGATGCTTGTTTCCATTGCTTGCTACCCAGAAGCTTAGTTCACCGAGGTATTTTTTAGTTCTATGGTTAATCATAGTTTAAAATCGTGTTTTGTATCATGAAGTTCTAACTAGATGTTGTATGATCTGTTTTAGTCTCTGAACTTTGCATTAAAAACTTTCATACTCTTCATTTCTTATTCATTTAACAAGAATATAATACATTTGGGTTTGGACGCTTGATATCTTACCTACTACTATATGTACTTCAAGTTCAAACACTTGTTCATTCTAGATATGTATTGATCGGTTGACTGAATAAAAATATGTGCTTATGTTAGGTTTTTGTTGGATAATTTATTAATAAAAATTATTACTAAAATGAACTTTTATGAAAAGTTACGTGGACTAAGATAGAATGTTTGAAAGTTCAGGATCAAAATAGAGTAAAGAATATGTATGAAAGTAGGAACAGAAATAGGGAGTCAAGCTTTGTTTCCCTCTTTAATGGAGTGAATTCTTTGAATTTGGTTTGTTGTTTAGAATGTTTCAGTTTTTGAAGTGCTTTGTGCATTTTGACCTCTGAGGGAGTATGAGTTGTCTCTCCCATCTAAAGACACTGAAGAACGAACCAACCATGGCAAAGTATTGGTGCAGTTTATCAGTTTCTTGTTCACTTCACTCTGGGAGACCAAACAATATTTTCAGTCGTAAACTTTATGGTAGTTTCAGCTTTCATTTATCTTTGAATCAATCACTTCTTATAAGTTAACCCTTTTACTAATGTGTTTGAATAAAGATATTGACATCATCTGAATTCATTTTCTGCACTTTCTTGATTCCAAATTGATGGTTAGTTAACAGTTTTCGTGGAAGTTATATATATTTATATATATTGTCATTTTGGCTCTTAAAAATAGTTACTTTAACTCAGGAAGAAATTTGAAGTGATTAAGCTATCCAAGGCCACCAATTCTGAGACTAATACCAAGAGGGCAAACTTATTCGTCACAAGGAAGGAAAAGATCAAATTGCCCAGTTACAGTGACAGCCGCGGAGGCAGGACGTATCATATCAGCGAATTCCTGTGTCACCCTTCAGGAATTGAAGCAATGCTTAACAAAAATGCCTTGCAAAGTTTTCAGTTACTTGATGCAAACACATACAGGTCTCATCCCTCTGTTTCTCCGCTGGTAGCTACATCTGCATCCTATTAGTATCTATAACAATGCCATATGAATTTACAATCTTCTCTTTTGTCTGTTATGGCCCGGAGTCGTTACTGTAACTGTAACGAGGGGGATCTGTACCCTGTATTTTTTCTCCATTGACATTGAAAGTAACATTATATGTATCTTTGAGGTAAATGGTTAGTGTTTGCTTTTGCAGATGCACTCTGCCCAGTTTGCAACTTCTGAACTTTGAAGCTGCCCCTACACTGGATTTACGAGTAATCCCAACAGACAAGGATTTTACCGTTGAGATGCTCTCGTGCAAGGTGGGAATTCTAGTCTCTGAATTAGGTGTTAGGTAGAAACAGCAAGCATTTATTCTCTTTAAAGTTTCTCTATTTGTGGGGAAGAAAATTCGAGTTTCATGTCTTACATTAATTACATATTTGGAATACTGACACATAGCATCCAGTAGTTATATAATTTAGCAAGTTACTAAAAACAAAACCGTTCAGGCTGACCAAAATAAGAAAGCAGGATCCTCATTTTCCAGAAGGAGAGTTGCACTATTTTGAGGTTATGTACTGAATCAGTTGTCTGATGGGGCGAGTTAAGGTTGAACCTACATTACGCTTCTAGGTCTATCTAATTCCAATATAAGTTCTGCTTAAAGATGATTAGGTACCAGTTATCCATTTACAATTTATTTTACATGAGTGATTGAGATTGATTGATTGTTCCTCTTGCAGGGACTTCCCAGTTGTTGGAACCATTTCATGATCTTGCTATGTTTGAGCATGAAGGAAATAATTATTTGAGGATACAATATAGTTCAATAGATCAATAGCACCAGTTTCTTCCTGTGTTCTCTAAATTTATTCTTAAATCTATTGAAGGAGAGATCTAACTTGTTTGAAGTGAGAGACTGTTGATTCTGGCACTTCTGGGTATTTTATTAGATTGATTAATGATGTGATTATATGCTTATTTATTTTAAGTCTACAGGAAACTGCCATCTCTGCCTAGATGAGACTTAATTGGAAATCATGAATGAATACTAGTGCATGTTAAGATTAAATTAAAGTTTATTAATTATCTATTTGATAGGAAACACAATATAAAAGTTGAGCTCACAAGTTAATGTTTACATTTGAAATTTCATTTGCAGTTCGAAGGTTCGGAATTGGTGGAACGCCAGAACGATCACTTTTCGGGTAAACTGAAATTTCCCTGACATCTTTCTATCTAAGCTGCAGTTCTTATGCAGCTATAAGAATTACAGATTTATTTGTTTATCTCAGAGTTAGGTCTTTAAAGATTAGAAACACTTTTCTAATCAATTTGCCTTCAAGTGATCAGGACAAGAAACTCTGGTTGATAATTGTATCTAAATGTGCAGCCCTGATGATTAATCACTTGACATGGAAGACAGTTGATTCAAATTCGTTTCTGGAAGTTGATGTGAAGTTGAATCTGTCTTTGGAGGTTCTAATCTTATCAATATCATAGAGGAATTATGGCATGTTATATGTTTTTTTCCCCTTTTATACGACTCAGTGAGGAGCATAGTTTATGTTGTTCTGTGTAGTTTTTAGCTTCATGATTTCCTCTAAAGTTTTAACTTTTGACTATTAAGGCCCATTAATCTTTGGTTTTCTATTATTTTAAGTTAGTAAATACTACTTTCACCTGAGAGTTTCTTTGTTTTGCATTTATTTTTTTAAACATTTTCTAATTCTAAACTAAAATTTGATAACTAAAAAAAGTAATTTAAACCAGCATAATTTTTAAAAAATAGAAAACTAAAAACAAAATAGCTATCAAACTAGACCCAAATAATTCATGCCTTATCTCATCCCTTTCTTCGACTTACTCTCCGCACCGTCCATTTTCTTATTAATAAAAATCTGTTTCGCTTTTGCATGATTCTCAGTGTTGAAAGATTTCCTCCTTGCTCGTGTTATGATCTATAGCTGTTCGATCTTGCTCGTACACAGTGCACCGTCTTATCTTTACTCAATAGGTGAATAATTCATGCTTTTGATGCAGATTTATACACTCCCCTTCACCCTGATGCCTACAGCTGCTGTGGAGAATCCAGGGAACTTGTGAGTCATTAACCTTCCAACATTAGAATCCTGCCTTTCTTTTAACTATATTCTGCATAATGGATCAAACTCAAGTGATTTCACTGATTTTCCTGAGATTGTTCTTGCAACTTTGATCAAAAAACTCCTGCTCAAGCACACATATACATGTCAATCTTACGAGCTTATAACTTAAAACTGTGATTCTGGATTCTGATGAATCTCCCTAGTTCCACCCAAATTTTGCAACGAATCCTCGAGTCCAGTTTCAACTCTCGAGTAATACAGAAGTCGAACAGCATAAGAAACATATTACAACCCTCAAACAAGAAACTAATTTTTTTTTTCACTGTGGCTATTCTATTATTCTTAGGATGTTACAAGCTCTCGTGGACAGCCTTGTACCTCTGCTGCTGCGGCAAATTGTGCAAGATTATGAAAAATGGATCCGTCAGCAGCGGGATCATTCAATTATGTCTCCATCTCTTGATGCAACTGGAAGTTAAACATAGCCCGCCATTTCCAGATTTGCGATAATCTGTTTTGTTATGTCAAGGAAGGCCTTCTATTTCGTTCGATTACAGATGATAGACCACGGTTGAAAGCGTACCGAAGCCAAACGCAAAGGAAGTTTGAGCAGATTCTGTCAGCACATTACACTAGATTAAGATAAGAGATGCTTGGTAAGCTTGGGATCCATCTCCCATGGCTTCAAAAGGAAAAAACCATTAGTTCAAGTACAATATAGTGAAAAGTTTATATGTTACTACTAGACTTCACTTTTTTTCTGGGAATCCTCCCTTTAGTAATAGGGTTGAGGTTGAATGGAGATATAATAAGTATTTCTGTATGGTTCTCAAATTTAAAGAAACAAGTGATTTAATGTGAGAAATAATGTTGTATTCTATATTTTTAGAATTTTTTAACTTGTAGTTGATTCATAAATTAAATATCAATTTAAGAGCTTTTGTTGAAATTATGTTTAGTAATATATTAAAATACAACAAAAATAGTGGGTGATATTGTACCTTCCCCAGTCTATTATAACAACTTCACTCATAACATAGTCTACCGACTTTACACAAACCTGATTTATAACAGGTAAATAAGCTTGTTCCATAATCGACTTATTTTCGACCAAAAAATCATGAGTTCGATTCTCTACGTTCACATGTTTTATTAAAAAAATGCAAAGGAAAAATGATTTTAGTAGCCTAATTAACTTTTTCATATCATTTTAATTGATACGGTTAACTTACCCATCATGTGTAGTCAATCTCAATCAATTATATCATTGCTTTTAACATCAAAGATCAATCCCCTATTCCTAACATTAGAGCTAAATCCCCTATTCCTAACATTAGAGCTCTAATTTGTCTTCACTGAATCCATCCAACATATTTTTTGTGAGAGCATACCGATAGAATGAACGAAAGCCAGAAAGTCAAGAGAACCCATACGTTTTACAGCTTAGAATAGAAGTCTATAGACCTACCCTATCATCTCCACAAAGGCTCCCAGATTCTTGGATGGGTCGAGATTGGGAACTCAGTTTCCGTGGAGCACCGACCTTCAATGTAGGTCGACTCACCCTCCTATTGCCAGGCTAAATAAAGGAGTTGATTCAAGAACAGCAATTTTAGTGCAAAAGAAATCAATTCTGCATCTTCAATTTCATTCCAACCGGCAAGAAAAGGTTCATTTCAAGAGATAAAACACATGACGAAGAATCAACAAGAGCTTCAAAAACAATCATCCCCAAGTGCTGGATGAAATGAAAATTAATGGTCAAACTAAAATTTGAACCATTTACAGAAAACAATGCAACACTTGATGAATCAAAATACAGCTTCAAGCATCCAACTACAGTAAGAAGATAAGTACCAAACAGGCGCTAGGGAAATTTTTCTTTACCAAGTTTTGAAGTGAATAAAGGACGCTGACTGAAATCAAACATCATTTCATTCTTTTACGAAGATCCGTCATCCATTTCAAAAAAAAAAAAAAACAGACGATTCAACCTTCGGATGCATGCTAACAAGGCATATGATTCAAATTCTAGAGTTGATAGAGATAAGTTATGGTACGAATTTGGGACCCAACCCTAATAATCATCACGTCTGCTTGATCGAGAATCGTCATATTTGGCCCTCTTTCTGTAATCCGTCTCCCTATCTCTCCTAGATTCTCTAGTTTCGTAGTCTTTCTCAGATCTTCTCAGCTTGCTGCTTGGCTTATACTCCCCACTCTCAACTTCCCTAGATTCTCTACTTTCATAATCTTTATCAGATCTTCCCAGCTTGCTGCTTGGTTGATACTCTCCCCGTTCAACTTCCCTGCTGGATTTTAGATCCTCATCTCTTTCATGCTTTCTCCCTCTATGCTCCTCATATCTGATATGCCTTTTTCCCTCTTCAATATCTGGACTGGCACTACCGTGACGGTGAGACTCATTAGCCTTACGATAATGTCTACTTCCATGCTCTGTTTCTTCATTATATTTGCTTCCTGTTCGATCCAACTTGCTGCGGTCATCCTCATCATGCATACTACTATAGCGTGCTCTAGTATTTGATTCGGAATCAACTTTTGGGTCCTCCCTGTGCCATCCATCCCTCATCTCATCATACCTATTATTGCCTGCTCTACTGTTTGATCCAGAATCAATTTTGGAATCCTTCTTGAGGTCTCCATAGAAACCCAACTCTCTTGTAGAATTTCGGTTTCTAGATTTTGCTTCTCGCTGCTCATTTTCACCACCCTCATCAAACTTTCTCTTGCTTTTCATTGTATGTTGATTTGCATGGTTGAACTCATCGATAGCATCTTTCCTAGACTTGTACGAATTGTTATCATCTGCAGTCACCGGCTCATCCAAACCATCTGCATGATTTAAATTCCCTTTTCCTCCTTCACGAGCTCCACCACTTGATTTGAATCCCTTCTCTAGACCAGAACCATCACCTATCGTATGTTTCTTAGCTCTCTCATGCTTATTACGGCCTTTTCTATCAACTGCACGACTATCATCAGAACTATCACTGTCATCATATTGCTTTTTAGCGGCTATTTTCCCCTTTGTGGCTATCTTACCACTTTTCCTATCAAAACGTTCACCTCCTCCATTAGATTCATCATCAGTATCATACCTCTTACTTTTGCGCCTCTCCACTTTTTCATCACTGCTATGGCTAAAATCACCACTTTCTTTGTCATCGGTATCATGCCTGTGTCTCCCAACATCTTCTTTAGGAT
The DNA here is from genome assembly GCF_001995035.1 of Momordica charantia. The sequence continues at coordinate 2,830,178 of NW_019104491.1, forward strand.
GCTTTCTTGACTTTTCGGTATCAAATTCACTATCTACCTTGTCCTTCCCCACACTTCTGCTATGATACCTATGCTTACTCTTGTTGCGACCTACATCTGAATCAGAACCGTCATGGTCAGAGCTATCACTATCTGCCCTGCGTCTTTTACCCTGATGGTTCTTGTGCCTCGATAGCCTGCCTTTATCATCAGTCCCAACGTCAGAATTGGATTCATCAGTCGACTCCTGTTTCCGGCTTCCTAGCTTCTTCTTCACCTTTTGACTTTTAGGTCTACCAGATCCTTTCTTATGTCTGCCCTTCCCGAAATCATCATCATCTGTAACTGAATCAGAATCATCACTATCATGTCTTTTGCTTTTCCCCTGCTTCTTTGAGGTGAAGTATTTCTTGTCAACATCACTGTCAGGATCACTTTCATGATCATCTCTTTGATATTCTCTCAAGTTTTTCTTGGTTCCTTTATGGTCTCTACCAGAATCAGTAGAAGAATCATCACTATCATGCCTTCTGTTTTTCTTATGCTTCCTTGAGGTGATGTATTTCTTATCAACATCGCTGTCAGGGTCACTTTCAGGATCATCTCTTCTATTATCTCTCAAGTTCTTCTTGGCTTTCTTATACTCTCCGCCAGAATCAGTATCAGAAGAATCATCACTATCATGCCTCCTGTTTTTCTTATACCTCCGTGAGGTGATGTATTTCTTGTCAACATCGCTGTCAATGTCACTTTCAGAATCGTCTCTTCGATTATCTCTCAAGTTCTTCTTGGTTCCCTTATGTTCTCCACCAGAATCAGTATCAGAAGAATCATCCTTGGGCCTTCTTTTCCTATCTTTCTTATGACCTTTGGACTCCTTTGAAACCCTTATTTTTTTATCCTTATCATCATTGTGTGCTTCCTTTGCATGCTTTTTCCAGTTCAATTCTCTATCCAAGAAAGCATGTTCAGACTTCTCACGACGCTTAATATCAGAATTTTCACCTTCTCTGCTATTTTCTAATGGATCAGAAATCCCTTCTTTAAGTTGCTCACTATCATCCAATGAGCCCAACCCAAGAGCAGCTCTCAATGTTTTCATCTGCTCCTCCTTTCTCGCAGCAATTTGGTGGGTCTGCGTATCTGAGATCCTATTCAATAAAGAAAAACACCATGTTATATAACCATCATCATGTACACTAAATAAGAAAACAGCACTAGGCAGAAAAAGGAACTCCCCGAATACCAGGAGTCTTCATTAGAGGATGCCCCCCATATCTTGCTTTTACGTGACCCATGTCATAAAACTACCAAATTCGAAAACAAGTGCGTGCGGCTCATACCTCTTATCTAAAAGTACTATGGCCGAAGGTCCACCTTTTTCTTCCTGATCTGATGCAGCTTCCAATGTTTTTCGAGCCTCCTTCAACTTTTCAGAAACCTCCTCATCTGTATAACCTTGGTCGATGAGCTTGTCCTCGAGTATGACGAGCTTGAGTTCAATCTGACGCTTGCGATCATGTTCAAGGATATCCTTGTTAGGTTTTTTGGAAACACCTGCAGTACCTTGGTCTTCTTCGAATCCTCTGGTGCTTTCAGCAACCTTTCCGGTCTTCGGCCTCACAAAGAACTTGTTGGTCTGAATGTAACCATTTGTACCAGACCCTCTTGGCGTCTGTAACCCAATACCGTTATACATCTCTCTTCTTCACCAACAATTTCTGCCTAAAACAATTCAACCTTGTCAAAATCTATTTCAAATACGAAATTAAATCATTCTATCGAGAGGAAAATAAATCAAATCGGAAGCAGAGTTCCTGAAGTTTCTTTCAAAATCTTGGCCATTCATTCGAGATGATAAAAACTAATCAATATCAAGATCAATAAACGATATTAAGACATCATACAGATCCAAAAACAAAATTCGAAATTAAGATTACCAGCTGCTTTTAGGGATTCTCGTTCGTCCACACCTTCTGGTTCTGATGAACTCCGAGAAAAAGCTATCGTGGGTCGTTTCTTCTACAGCGAAAGAGAAAGAGAGAGAGTCTGGCCGTCCAAGAGTCGTGGTCGCCGGCCGTGATCGTCGCCGCCGCTGGAGAGGGTCACTCGCCGCTTCCGGATAGATCGGAATCTCACACTTCACAGAGAGATGGGGGTGGGTTGTTGCGTGGGTCGTGAGTCGAGAGGTTGGCCTGGGGGGCGGCGCATATAGGTTTTAAAGGTTAAGAACGCCAGAATGTGTAAAAGCAAACCGAACCGAACCGACTCGACCGACTCGGTTCAATTCGGTTATTTAGATCGGTTCGATTCCTTTCGGCCACCGAGTACTAATCGGATTGCTCGCTGAATTTTGAGGCTTAGAAGATGTCTGAAGAAGAGAAACAAGAGACGCCGTATTCCGAGGCGTCAACAAGATCATCGGTTGAAACACAGAATTGGATAGAGTAATCTGTAATTGGACAAATTTCTCTTTCTACAGAATCTTACATTTGAAATCGCCCTAAAATTTGTCTATGTTTCTCAGGGCACAGGATTTGCTGAAGAAGAAACTGATCAAAGAGGACGAGTTCACATGGAAAATTACAGAGGCGGAAGGGGAAGGGAACGAGTTGAAGTTCGTCGGCGGCGTTGATATAAGCTTCTTAAAGGAAGATTCATCAGTCGCGTGTGGTACGCTCGTGGTATTGGACCTCAAAACTCTTCAACTTGTCTATGATGACTTCTCTCTTGTCACCGTCCAAGTGCCTTATGTTCCTGGCTTCTTAGCATTTAGAGAGGTTTCTTTTCCTTTATTTTGTTCATTTCAAGTACATTCCATATTCATTTGCTTGTTTTCAGACTATCTTTTCTACCATTAATTTGTTTACATATACAGATAGGATTGCTGTGTTCCCATGAATGCTAATGATCATATTTGTTGGCACTTTATTTGGAATCTTTTTCAGGCCCCAGTTCTTTTGGAGCTTTTGGAGAGGATGAAAAAGAGAGCTATTCATTTGTACCCACAGGTGAGTGCATGAGTACCTGTGCTGAGTTTAGTTGTGCCTGTCAAAAGTTATATGTTCTTGCTATACCAATTTCTGTTTCTTCGCATGTTATGCTGAAATCATGTGGGAGATGCTTCTTTTTTGTGGAAGTCGTCATTTTTTTATATGCATTTATGTAACAGCATCCCATACTTTTCTTTCTCCTGAACAGAAAATTTTAGAATAGATAGTTTATAATTTTGATCCCAACATATTGCCTATGCACTTATCATTCTATGCTTTGTAATAATCAGTCTCCTCTATGCCTTTTTGCATTTGACATGACTGATTCTTTTAGCAGTTATTGATGGTTGATGGAAATGGAATACTTCATCCTCGAGGTATTTTTTGTTTTTTTTTTCCAATTCTTTGTGAATTATTGGTAGGATTCCACTGTAGTAAAAATAAATAAATAAATAAAGGTGTTGGGATGCTGTTTCAGCTAGTTCATAACTTGAACGTTGATCAATTATCTGTAGCAATATCAACATAATATGTTATCTTGAAACATTGACTATTCCATGGGAGGAACGTGCAGGTTTTGGACTGGCCAGTCATCTTGGCGTTCTAGCTAATCTGCCTACCATTGGAATTGGCAAGAATGTGAGTTTTGATTTCATATCATTTGGCATTGATTTGAATGTGATAAGAATGCTATTAGGATATAAGTATAGAGTGAGTGGAAAAGGATTGAGGCAGACAATCGTTTAGTGTGGTTTAGGCTGAATGTTTGAGTAAGAATACTCTAGAGAAGGGAGAGTCCAAGTACCTCGAATTTCTTAGTAATTATATTTTTATATTTCTTTCATTATCAATATATTTCTCTAGTTACTATTAGAATGTTTAACCTTGTCAAGTATTGCTAGGCCTAGGTTTTAAAAACTGTTACTGAATGCTTATTCTGTTGCTATTTTGTCTTGTTTTTAAGTTCTTATTCTGATGTATCATGTAATGTGAATTTCAGCTGCATCATGTTGATGGTCTTACCCAGTCCAGTGTGAGGCAAATTATTCAATCCAAAGGAAAAGATACTGATTCTATAATAACTTTGAGGGGTGTCTCTGGATGCATTTGGGGTGTGGTAAACTATTTATAATATTTTTTTTATGGTAATTTAATTTGGTTGAGTTCTGGAGCCAACGAGACAGGATTAGTGGTTTTTCAGATGTTACCATACATTAAAGTACAGCTTTTGTTTAGGAACATTGGTTAACCTTTTCCTCTTTTTTTCAGGCTATGAGATCTACAGTTGATTCATCGAAGCCCATCTATGTTTCAATTGGTCATCGTGTTTCACTCGATACTGCCATCAAAATTGTTAAAATCACATGCAAGCATCGCGTACCAGAACCTATACGACAGGTAGAACATAATTTTGCTCAGAACATTTCCATGGTAATTATTTCATATCCATTGGACTTTTGCTGATAAAGTCTTATAAATGATGGTTAGAAAAGTCATTTACTAGTCTAATAATATATTCTACATGGATAGCTTTTAAATCCTTAGCACTGAAAGTAGCCCATCCCTTTCTGCACGTTTTGTATGGTAATGGAAAGGAAGTGTCTTGTTTCATTAGAGATTATAACATTTCTTTCTTGTTTTTGTGGGAAGTCCAACTTTCTTCCGTGAACTGAATATCCAATGCTTATTTTTAATTTGTATCTTTCTACATACTATTTGTGTTATATCTTGCATTAGGCTGAGAGTTGATGTGAGATGCCATGTTTGTTTTCTATATGATTCAGGCTGACATAAGGTCAAGAGAATACCTCCGGAAATTTCAAATGGGAATGCTAGAAAGAGCAACTTCGTAGTAAAAGGTAACTTTTTCAATGAGATCACTCATGCACATGAGATAATTTCTGAACCTGCAGTTAAAAAGTATTTATAAGCACAGCTTATTGATTCATCATATGGAGAATGAAACACGTGTTTAGGATTTACTCCACATGAAAATTTGGCCTGATTCTATCAAAGCACTTTTATTTTTGTTATTATTATTTTTTAAAAGGAAATGTGCTTTCATGGAGAAAAAATGAAAGGAGAAAGCATTTTTAATCCGTCAAAAGTACTTTTTACTATGCTCTAAAATCTTAACCCTACTCTTTAGTCCGAACACTTAAAAATACATTCCAAACACACCCTTGTTCGTGCACGAACACTTTAAAATACATTCCAAACACACCCTTATTCGTGTTTCTATCTGATCTTGTATCTCTTTGGCTATCCATCAAGGTATTGCTTGTTTATTATGATTAAGTCTGTCTTGCAAGATCCACTGCAACACCATCTTGACTCATAGTTGATTCAATTCAAGAAAAAAGAGCTGAATTAAATTTGAAATGAAGCGACGCTCTTGTCCTATAGACCATCAAAGTCTAGGAATTAAATTTGTCATTATTGTAGTGATTTATTATTATTATTTAGTACAATGAGCGTGAGAATTTGAAACTCTGAAGAGAAATAATTTAAACTCTACAGTTAGTTATTATTGAGGTAAAAACCATGGAGTTGATTTATTATTATACTTGCAAATAAAAGTCAGTTTTCTCTCCATGATTTTGTTTGTTGGGAAATTTTAACAACTTTACTTTTCATCAAATATGCAAAACTTGAATGAGTGGTATAAGTCAATTAGTTAAATTTACATTTTCAAAAAAGATTTGTGGCGAGCTCCAAGTATTTTTGTGTTTTTGTTGGTGTTCGATTATTTTCATGTGAATGTTTTTTTTAGCTCAGTTTAGGAATTTTATTTTTGTTTGAAAATTCTTTTTACTTATTTTAGTTTCTTGCTTTTAAGTTTTTTAAACGTTATAGTATTTATGTGGCTCTTGAATTTATGTGATTTTTTCCTTTTCTTTTGGCTCTGTTATTTATTCAAGTTGAATCTAAAGTTTAACGTTAAAATGCACTGGTTGACTTTTGTAAAATCATTATTTCGCTGGTTTTATGTTTTTTTCCCATGATTATTCATACCATTCGAAATTATTTTTTTAGTTATTTGATCCAAGTCTTTTGATTTTAAAATCTAGTTATCTTTATAGACAAAAGGAATTTTTTTAAAGGTAATGAACCCATCAAATTGAATCGAATCGGTTCAAACTGCTAAATGAAAACTTGAACTTTGCTCTATTTGTTAGAAAGTTGATTTTTTTTATTTATGATAAAAACCCAAAAGTTCAAACCAAACCCGAAGGTAAATAAATTTAAAAGGCACTCCTATTTTATATTTTTATTTTTTATTTTATTAATCTAATATGTTTAAATATTTGAATTTAATTATAATTTAACAATTTGGCATAGATCAAGATGTTCAAAAATAATAATTCATGCACAATTATTAGGGTTTTAGATATAATTCAATTAGAAAATATAATGTAATCCTAAATTAATTAGGAAATTTTTTTATTTAATTTATTTTCTTTCCAATATTTCCTAATTGGCTATGGATTTAGATAATTTCCTCCTCGAGAGAGGATAAAATTATCTTTATAAATAGAAAAGCCATCCATCATTATTCCAATTACAACAAAAAGTTTTCTCCTCCTGAAATCAAACTTCCCTCTACAATTTTGAGTGCTTTCAACAGAGACGATGTATAACGGTACAGGGTTAGAGACGCCGAACAAGTTCTTCGTGAGGCCGAAGACGGGAAAGGTTGGTGAAAGCGGGAGAGGATTCGAAGAAGGCGAAGGCACCGCCGGCATTTCCGTAAAACCTAACAGAGATGTATATCCTGGAACACGATCGAAAGCGCGAGATGGAAGTCAAGCTTGTGATACTGGAAGACAATCCGATGGACCAAGGTTTCCGAGAAGTTGAAGGAGGCTCGAAAGGCATTGGATCAAGCTGCTGCTGCTGCAGGAGCCACCAAATTGCTGCTAGAAAGGAGGAGCAGATGAAAACATTGCTCTCGAACTGGAAAAGGCATGCAATAATGGAAGAACGGAATGATGATGACTACAAAATGCTAATAGGGCTTTCAAAATAGTCCAGATTATGTCATAACAAAGATAGGAAAAGAAAGCCCAATGATAAAATATGATTCTTCTTCTGAAAAGTGACAAGAAATACATCACCTCGAGGAAGCTGCATAAGAAAAACAGACAGAAGGCATGATATATATAGTGATGCTTATTAGGAAATTTTCCTTAGGGCCATGAAGCTGCATTTTGATTCATTCAGTGTTGTGTTGAATTGTTTTCTGTAAATGGTTTCAAATTTTAGTTTGACCATTAATTTCCATTTTAACCAGCATTTGAGGATGATCTTTTCTGAAGCTCTTTAATATGTTTTATTATTTCTTAGAAACGATTTTTATTAATAACAAAATTGATAATGCGGAAAGCTTTGTTTGATATTGAGTTTGTTTTTACTTTTCCCTTTTTTAAAAATTATGCTAATTTGCTATTTCTTGAAACACATTTTGAATTTTTTACTAAAATTTAAGAACAAAACTTGCTTTTTTTTTCAAATTTTAATTTAAATTTAAAAAGTGTTTTAAAAAAAAATCGCTTAGATTTTCATTAGATGCAAAATATATAAAGAAAGTAAACATAGTATACAAATTTAATTTGAAGAATGGAAATCAAAACAAAATAACTATTAAGCCGGCCTTAACAATCAAAACTATAGGAGATCAACTCAAAGCTATAGAGGAAACATGTCAACTATGCTCTTCAATGAATTGTATAAGAGGAAAAAAAWCATATAATATGTCATATAAAAACCTATTCAAATCGCATATATAAAATTTGAACCAACCCTATAATTATTCGGTTTAACTCCGTTTGCTTTTAACCTATTCTAACATTCTTTACCTTTAAAACATATGTCGCCTTCAGGCCCCTCTCACGATTCACACCCACACCACAACCCAACCCTTCTATCACTCTCTCTCTTTTGCTTTTGAAGAAATGACTCATACTACCCACCACCCAACAAATCGCTCTACATTGTCGCTTCAAATTGACACCTTCCTCCGATCAGTTAAAAATTCAATTTCAATTTTTAAATGATTTTATTCTAATCAATCTCAACTTAGTTTAACTAGTTCAAATCTCGATTCATTGAAAAGAAAGAGAGAAAAAACAAAAAAAAAAAATGAGCACTCATGAGTAATAGCTATGATTAAAATTAATTATTTAAAAGTGTTGCGGTAAATGACGAATTGGTATGTGACGAAATAACCAAATAATTGTGCATATTGTCGGAGAAAAAAAAGGGGAAAAACACTAAATAATTGTTCTTCAATTTCATATTATTGTTGTCCTTTTCAAAACCTCAAATTGTATTAATCAAATCAGAAAAAGAAATTCTTATAAACTGAGTTATCTGTTTCCTTACTGGGCTGCTCTTGCTCTAAAGCCCTAGTTGCCCTTTCCAATCCCCTGCTTCAAATCGCCGCCTCCCTCCGATCTCCGTCGCCGGCCGGGAAAATGCCGACGCTCGAAAGCTTGCTCAGTCCATCCGCCTCGAACCTATTTTCCTCCAAAACCTCGATTAATCCTTCCATTTCCAGTTCATCGGTTTTCTCGCCCGCTTTGCGTTTGCGCAAATTGGCGTCGTCTTCTTCGTCGCTGTCGATCAGATGCTCGGCGACACAGCAACTGGAGCCTGTTGTTGATTCTGTTACTCCGGGGCAGTTCCGAGTCGATGTTCTATCGGAATCCCTGCCTTTTATCCAGAAATTTCGAGGTAAGACAATCGTCGTCAAGTACGGAGGCGCCGCCATGAAATCTCGGTCGCTACAGGCCTCGGTTGTTAACGATCTCGTTCTTCTGTCCTGCGTTGGACTTCGTCCGATCTTGGTTCATGGCGGTGGGCCGGAAATTAACAACTGGCTTAAACGGCTCAACATCGAGGTGGTTTTCCGCGACGGACTGCGGGTGACCGACGCCGACACCATGAAAATAGTGTCTATGGTATTGGTCGGCGATGTGAACAAGAATCTGGTTTCGTTGATCAATAAGGCTGGGGCATCGGCCGCTGGGCTCTGTGGTGTGGACGGGCGGCTACTAACCGCCCGGCCAGCCCCTAATGCGGCACAATTAGGGTTCGTCGGCGAAGTAGCCCGCGTGGACCCTACGGTACTTCAGGCACTTCTGGACAAAGGCCACATTCCAGTGGTCTCTTCGGTGGCGGCGGACGAGTCCGGGCAGATGTACAACATCAACGCGGACACAGTCGCCGGAGAATTAGCAGCGGCGCTGGGGGCTGAGAAATTGATCTTGCTGACCGATGTGGCCGGGATTCTGGAAGACCGAGACGACCCTAAAAGCTTGGTGAAGCAGATAGATATTAAAGGGGTGAAGAAGATGATGGAGGAGGGAAGAATCGGCGGAGGTATGATTCCGAAGGTGAGTTGCTGTGTCCGATCGTTGGCTCAGGGGGTGAGGACGGCAAGTATCATCGACGGGAGGCTGCCGCATTCCTTGCTGCTGGAGATCATGACCGACAATGGAGCCGGAACCATGATTACAGGGTGACACCATGAGAGGTTTGTTTCAACTCCTAGATCTGTCTGGGAAGTGTATAAAATTTTTAAATGAACTCTGGAAAACAGAGTTGGATAGAAATTGTATGAGTAATTGCGATTTGATTCGCCTGAGTCTGAATCTCTGATCAAATCTGAATGTGTTGATTAATAAAGTTATAAGAGATTTTCATTCTTCTGGTGCAAGAACATGGAGTTTTAGAATTTGATTTTTCTCAGCATTGCCTCGTGCGCATTGGAATGAGTTTATGACTCTTTGCATAAGCCGTAGCCATTTGTGCAAAGAAAAAATAATTGGCTCACAGTGAGAGTACAATCTTCCTTACTTTAATTGGATAAAGAAATGAGTTGAAAGTGATTAGGTAGAAATATAACTAGAATCTTTTCTTCTCTTAGCAAATAGTTAGTTTAAATCCCATGTGATCTTAGTAAACCTGTTTGTTTTATTTTAGACATTCTGTCACCATTAGGTTAGGGTAGGTGTTCGAGTTTTGTTTTATTAAGATTAAATTACAAGTTTAGTTTATGGACAGTCGAATTTGTGTTTAATAAGTGTCGTGTAGAATAAAAAGTGTTTAACTTTCCAGAAGGCGAGTTTCACTGTTTTGAGGCTATTTGTTTGTCTCTTGTGATTTCGCCAACAGCTTGTGGAGCAAAATCGTCACTCTCTTTGACTGGTCAGTAGCTCTCCCTTCGGTTATGCCCTCACTGTTGGCCTTCACCCTCACAGGCCATCCCTTCGCAAAAAAGAAAAAACTGCTTTTGGTTGCATATTGTTGGAGCTATACTTTGGATGGAACGAAACTATAGGACCTTCCAAGACAAGGAACACCCCCTTCTTAGTTCTTTTGGTTATCTCTTGGTTGTGAAGGTGATCCCTTCACGGGCCCTCCCTCTTTTTTTTTATCTATTTTCATATCATCAATGAAATTGTTTCTTCTCCAAAAAAAAAAAAAAACTATTTTGAGGTTATGTACTAAATCAGCTGTCTGATGGGGCGAGTTAAAATCAGATAATAGGTTGAACCTACATTTCCTGATTATTTGGTCACTACTGTGATGATGTTCAGCTGGAATTGATTCAATTTTAACGCTTCTAGGTCTACCGTGGTGGTTAGAAGTTAATACCAATATAAGTTTTGCTCAAGAATGGTTGGATATGAACGATCTTATTTGAACAAGATCTGTTCTATAGGTTGTACTATTGTGTCCTCGAGTTCTAAAGAATAGTTGGATACCAATTATCCATTTGCAATTGATTTTACATGAGTGATTGAGATTGATTGATTGAACCTCTTGCAGGGACTTCCCAGTTTCTTCCTGTGTTCTCTAAATTTATTCTTAAATCTATTGAAGGAGAGATCTAACTTGTTTGAAGTGAGAGACTGCTGATTCTGGCACTTGTGGGTATTTTATTAGATTGATTATGATGTGATTATATGCTTATTTATTTTAAGTCTACAGGAAACTGCCATCTCTGCTCAGGTGAGACTTTATTGGACATCATGAATGAATACTTTCGAATTCGTTACGTTTTTTAGTCCATTGGATTTGGCTGGGTATCGATTTAGTCCTTAAATTATAAAATGTACGAGTTTTCGATTTTCTTTCCACAAAGTCGATATGTCCGAGTGGTTAAGGAGACAGACTTGAAATCTGTTGGGCTATGCCCGCGCAGGTTCGAACCCTGCTGTTGACGACTATTTTTTTAATTCTTTTAATATAATAACAATAATAGAGAACTGAATGTTAGTTTATTTTAATTAAAATATGTTCAGTCTGTTTAATTAATTAACAATAATAATTCGAGGACTTTTTTGTTATCATAGTAGTAGTAGAGAATAGAGTTTTATTTTATTTTAATAAAAATATGTTCAGTCTGTTTAATTAATTAACAATAATAATTTGACGAATAAATCTTTTTTAAAAGTTTCTTATATATGTAGATTAATGTTGAAGTGATCAAATATGTTTATAAATTATAAAAACTAAATAGTTAAAGGATAAACATACACTTAATTTTGATAAGAAAATTGTTACCAAGTACCATCATTAGATCAAAGATATCCCACTCTTCCTATCAATCTACCCCGACTTGATAGGGCACATGTCTTTCTCGTCACCTAAGCACAAACCCAACATGACAATCATTTCTTGTTCTTACCTTTTATATGAAATTTTACTTTTACATTAAATATTAAAATTTTGATGTTATATTTATTATGCATTTGGTAGATTATGAATTATAAAACAGTATTTTTATTTGTGTTTTAGAAAGGAAAAAAAAAAAGAAACTAGAAACAACAACAAATAAGTTTAATTTTGTTGATTTCAAAATTTTTACACATTTAAAAAAAAATTATCGAATACTTATGTTTATATAAAAAAAAATTGAAAACCATAACAATAAATAATTTTTTGGCCTTTTGGTTATTTGGTTATGTATGTGGTTGCAATATTGAGATTTTGGATCAAACAAAACTTCTTCGAGAAAACTTTTTTTTTTCCCCTTCCTGATAGCTAAATACTTACCCAGAAAAAGGAAAGGAAAAAAAAAAAAAAAAAAAAGTGGTCGATGGAGGGCTAAAGTGGAAAGTTGAGATCAGAATTCCACTAATTTATACGATTTTACTTCCAAACGAAGGATCCCAACAATTTTTAGTACACAACCAAAAATTAGAAAAAAAAAATGTATTTCACGAACGTTAAAATATAGGTCATTGATGAGACTTTAAAAAATATGATACTATTGATTAGATTTTTCCTTAAATATGTGAAGTTTTTCTTTTCGGTGATTTATTTTACGTTCGAGTTCAGTTTTGTGCTAACACTTGAATTTTAAGGAAAGTAAATGAGAGTATGTTTCGTTGTAATCAGAAAACAAGGGATTCAATGAAAATCAGAGTTTGTATTTTTAAAAATTGGTATATACGTGTTTAGTTGTATATTTGTAAACTATAATAGTTACAAACTAAATATTTAGTTTAATCTAAAGTTATATTAATTAATTTATTAACATTTTTTTATAAATTTTGTATAATTATTATTTTACAACGTTATATAATTTAGAATACATTACATTTTACGTATTTTAATTTTACAAAATGAATTTATAATATGAAGAAATATTTTTATCAAAGATTAGATCATTTTTAATGTAATTCTGCGTCTTAAAATTTTTAAATTATAAATCTGAAAACACTAAAAGATAAAAAAAGTCGTTTTCAGAATTTCTACCATTTGGATAACAAAATTCAAAAACAGTTTTAAAAAATGAATTGCTCGTAAATCTAAAAACAAACAACTGAATCCGAGTTTCCAACCAAAGAGACCCTTCCAAAACTGATATGTTGATTTTTTTTTTCCAATTAAAATTAGTTGGCGAACATACTTGAATTTGAACTTAATGTATAGATTGCCAAATTTGTCTAAATCTAAGATTAATTTTATGAACCAATATGAGTTTATAGCAGTAATTGCCATTTATCTCTAATCAATAGATTATGAGTTCGGATCCCTCCACTTAATTTGTTTTACCTAAAAAATAAAATTTGAAGATTTATAATAAAAATCGATACCCCACTAAATTATTAATTTTCCTCACAAATAAAATAGTGGATGAATTTATTTGTGGTATTACGTATGCTTGGGTTGTGACGGTTGATAGACGGCGTTTAAAAGTTCCGTTTATGTGCGGCCGTTTGGTGCCGCGAAAGGACGAATCTCTGGATTCTCATTCACTCCAATCACCTACCCTCCCTTTTGGACAAATAGATAAATAAACAAATAAATATATTAAGATTTTTGGACAAAATAAAATAGCAACTGTGTTACACGCGTTAATTTATTTTATCTAATTATATACTTATATTAATATTTTGTTGGAAATATGAATAGAAAAGTATTTAAATATTACAAATATTTTATGCCGATTACTATTAAAGATAAAGAAATTAACCTAAATAGAGATGTTTGTTTAGATAAATTAAAACTTAGCAGAGATAGATTACTTATATATTCTAAATTTATAATAAATATTATTTTTATTTTATTATCTATGCAACATTTAATAATGAAAAAAGTATCGGTACAAAATAATGATTTGCATACATCTTTAACCAGACAAGAAATCCAATATAATATTTGATGTTTATATTTCAATAATTTACTAGGATTCCATATGATTGAGGTGTTATTCAATAATTTTTTGAAAATGATACGATTTCTAAGTAATGTTTATCCCCACTAAAATTAAAATGGTTGGTATCTTCTTATCATAATTTTAAACTATGTCATCTATTATAATATTCCTCTTCATATAAAAAATAAAATAATCGTGTTTTTTCTTAGGAAATAAGGCATAAATAGAAAATCTCCTTAGGTTAAAATAACGAAAGACTCTCCCGCATACATTCTTATCAAACAGCTTTAGGAATTTTTTCTATTTAACACTCTTCCACGTCGTGTTCTACTGCTATAGCCTCACAAACTTATGTATGGTTCAATTTGTAGATCTCTTGCATAAACTGAATAAGCAACTTCATGGCTGGAATGCAAGGTTAAGTATTTCTTTTAATAACATCCCGCCTCTAACTTATCTATTTTCCTAAAATTAATTAGGTTGAAAATTCTTACTAAATCAGACTCAACTTCTAAAAATCGAACATTCATGTACTAGCTAAGAATAAACACAAACATCAATTAAATAAAACAAATTATTAAATTGACATGACCTCAAAACTGAACAAATGGATATTATAAATATAGGTAAATGTAGTATATGAAAAGAATTCAAGAGAATGATAATTTCATATAAACCGACCGAGCGTAGCATAGCAGCGGGCGTAGAGGATCGGCGCCCATTTATCGGAAGTTTTTTAACTCTGGTAAGGTGAAGTGGTAAGTTGGTAACCATGGTTAAAGGCCGTGAACGTTTGTCGGTTAGTAACAAAGATCTTTGGTCGCCGTCAGCTTCGTCGTTTTCTAATGACACACCCTTTAAAAGCGACATTGAAGATGCTGAACGCCTGAACCAACCAACACTTTTTCCCCTAAATACCCCTCCATTTTCCCATTATGTGAATTAAATTAAAAATAAAAACTTTATTCTGTTATTTTATAAAGTTTTGGTATATATTTATATATGTAATTGTTTAGTTATTGAAAAATATAAGGCTGGATTGAATTTGAGGTGCGCTCCATGGATAAAACTTGAGGTCGTTCTAACGTGAACTCAATAAAATAAATAAAAAATCTCAAATCCTCATCTAAAATTTTACTGAGAGGCAACTCGTACATGAAATCAAGTCGAGAAATGGGTATTTGTGCCTCGAATGAAATTTATACTCTACTTAAATGTAGTGTAGCTCTATTATATGATATAATGTAGTTGTAGTATGATATATTTTTAATATTATGGGTTAAGTATTACACCTTTTAATATACGACTAAATATATAAGAATAATATAAAGAAGAGTTGGGGGATAAACTGTAGTTCTTTTCCCTAGAATGTATTTAGACTTATTAGAACTCAATTTTTTTTACTTTTTTTTTTTTTGAGAAAAACTATTTTTTAAAACTTATTAGAACATATAGGCTAGAATGTATTTAGACTATGTTTTGAGACAAAATTTTCTATGACAGAATAAGTATCTTTAAGTAATTAAGATTTAAACCATGAAAATACTAATTGAAATATATTTAGATAAAATACCTAATTAATATTTGAGAAATTATGAAGAAAAAAAAAGCGATTTAGTTAAAACTCTATTTTCCAAGGTCATTTAAAACATATATTTGGTCAACAAATTAATTTCAAGGTAGTCAGGTTTGAAATTTAAGTTTAAAAGAGTCGAGGATTCTTTTGGGAAATTGTTTTTTTGGTCAGAGAGAAAATGACACTATTTTTGCTTTGAAGTTATTTTATTATTTTTATTAGTTTTTTTTTGAGATATGCTTTGAAGTTATTGAAAAAAAAATTATTAATTTTTGTATACTTAAATTTACAACTTCCATAATTAGTGTTACGGAAAATTACATAAATGAATCGATACCATATTTGACATCGTACCAATATGATTAAGAAAATTTTAAAATAATTGATAATAACTAATAAGGCGAATATTTCTTTTCGATGATTCAAAATTGTTTAGAGTAATAAGTTGGATGATCTATTAAGAGATTTTTATGAAGTATTTGAATTAGGATAAAAGATCGTGAAAATCCGTGTATGGAAATGTGGGACTTTTAAGAAGGATTAAATGTTAAAATGGTTAGATAATGTTGCGAAGCCCAAATAAATCATTTTTAATTTATAAATCTCAATCATAAAGTTCATTTTTCAAACATGTATTCCTAAAGTAATTACATTTACTCTATTTTCTTAACAATTTTTAGAAATATACAAATATATAATTTTTGCAAATGAATCTAAAATGATTCGACACAACATTCCTGTTCAACATTTAAGTGAACTAACACCATTGAGATTTGGCAAATTATAGAACCCTAGATTTTATCTACAAAATCTACTAAACCGCAGGAAAGGGAGGATGTTGAATGAAGAGAGTTTCAAAATCAAAACACAATTAAGACAGCCAAATCCAAAGAACTTCCTTGAAAAACTAAAAAAGAAAAAAAAATCTGGGATTGAATTATTTGGATTGATCCAAACAACCCATATCATACATAATTCAAGCTCAGAGAATTCACATGATTCATTTGAGAAACAAGTTCAAACAGAAGTTCAGAAATGGTGAAGAAAAAAGAGGTTTTTTTTTTTTTTTTTTGGGTTTGAAAAAAGAAGGGAAAGTGGGAAAGGGAAAGATGGGAGAGAAAAATGGAGAGTGGGGAAATGAAAATTGAAATGTACTAAAAGTAGGAAAATGAAGGAAAATACGTACGAAATAATTCTCTGCCAAAATACTGTACTGCACGGCATTGCATTGGTAGAGAGGTAAAGTTTTGGTTTTCTCAGAGAGCTGAAAGAGGTGTCTCTCAGAAGCTCACTGTTTCACTGATTTTGAGGCAGTCTAGAGAGAGAACGAAGAGTGCCTCACAAGTTTCACAGTTCGCCACATACCCATTTCCCCCCTCCTCTCCGGAAGAAATCCGCCATTGTTGACGTTTCAGAGCTCCTCGAGAGATTCAGGTAAAATTTCCCCATCTGGGTTCCGATTGTTTTTCTCTGTTCCTCAATCTTCCGAGACGATTTTCTGGGTTCCCCCCTTTTTGATTTTCAAATATTTTCGGAATGCGCTCGAGCGAATGAGGGTTTCGTTATTGGGTGACTTTGGGCTTTGTTATCCGTCTTCTTTTGCATTTTTTCTCCTTTGATTGATTTTCCGACTCAACCGTTGGGGTTTCTCATCGGGGTTTTTTCTATTTCAATCGATGTTTGAACTTTCGTTTCATATTGGGGATTTTGAAATTGATCGCTGAGAATGTTTCTGCATTTTGAGTTTTGGCTTTCGATTGTTCTTGAGAGCTTTCACGACGCTGTTTCTACTGCTCTCGGGATCTGATTTTGCGTTTCCGTTTTGTTCCTGATGCTGTTCAATGCTTCAATCTGCTCAGTTTCTGCTGATTCTGATTATGTGGACTGTGTTTTATCAGTTAGCGGATGTTAATGATGTTTGTATTTACACTGGCCAATGCTGCTCAGTTTCTGCTGATTCTGATGGATTTCTGAAATTATACTGGATTTTTCAATGAACCCAAATAACATTGATACCGAAATAGAAGCTTATGGTTTTGCAGGGGTCGGCTTTTCGGAACGGCGATTCGAAATAATGCTGAGGAAGAGAACAAGGTCAGTTCAGAAAGATCAATACATAATGAATCAGCTGAATGCCCCTTGTTCTGGTTCTGAGCTCCATCACCCAAAATGTAGCTCTATTTTCAAAAGATGTCACCTGTTTACTGGGTTGTCTCCTAAAGGTTCAGATTCTGATTCAGCTAAAAGTCCAACTTCTCCTCTGGATTTTTGGGTGTTTTCAGGTTTAGGAAACCCTCTTAGATCTCCTAGATCATCATCCAATGAGGGGCATAGAAAGAACTGGGATTCTAGTAAAGTAGGATTAAGCATCATAGATTCTCTAGATGATGATAGTAAACTATTTGGGAAAGTTCTTCGATCGTCGGATAGTAAGACTGTTCTCTTTGGACCCCGAAGTGTGGCCAAGACTGTGAATTGCCCATCATGGGCAAATCTTTTCCAGGGACCTAAATCCTTGCCCAAAAACTATGCAATTTCTCCCCTACTGAAGACCAAATCTCCCATTGAACAGGGAAACTCTGATGTTATTTTCGAAATTGGAGAAACCCCGTTAGAATCCGAGCCTTTTGGGAAAAACTATTCTCGTTCTTTCGATTCCTATAGGTCGTTTGCTCTTCCATCTGGTTTAACTGGTCACAGCCTAGGTAGTAGTACTACTACTGAGAGCCTTGCTTCTCCTCGGTTGGCTGATGAACATCGAGATTCAGAAAAATGTCCTCTGGCAGAACCGTGTTTAGTTTCTTTAGGTGTATCCGGTTACAATGGATTTAAGAGGCCTCTCTCGGCAACTGAGATTGAGCTGTCTGAGGATTATACATGTGTAATTTCACATGGTCCGAACCCGAAAACTACTCATATTTTTGGTGACTGCATTTTAGAATGTCACTCTAATTATTTGAGCTCTTCTTCTGAGAATGAAATGAAGGACATTGGATTGCCCCATCCTGTTAAAAGCTTGGATATCTCCACTTCATATTCCTTAAGCGACTTCTTAAGCTTCTGCTACTCCTGTCACAAGAAACTGGAAGAGGGGAAAGACATCTACATTTACAGGTTCACCCAAGAAAAATCTTTCCGCCTTTTAAACGATTTTGACGAAGAACTAACTCATCGTTGTTGCAGGGGGGAGAAAGCCTTCTGTAGCCTAACCTGCCGTTCCCAGGAGATATTGATGGACGAAGAACTTGAGAAATCCATCGACAAAACCTCCGAAACTTCTCCCAAGTCCAATGCTGACCACGATGAGGACCTCTTCGGAATCAGCATTGGAGGCTTTGCATAAGCGCTCGTTTCCAATGGCCAATCACCATGCCCCTAGTTGACGAACATGTCGAAGGAGACGCACACCCTTTTGGTCATCTGTTTGAAAAGAGCTGTTTTTATGTCCATTGGTGGCAGCCATGGATGATCATTTTTGTAAAATGTTGGTGTTCGTCTTGCTTTGCTTCACTTCTGATGGTCATGGTGGATGACAAGCTTCTACTTTTGCTCTGGTTTTTTTATTTTTTTTACATAAAAATTGACTGTGAATGCCCTGTGAGCCTGCTTTTTGTGGCTCCTTTTTTGAGTTTTTAATTTTTCTGGCCTCATTTATGATTTATGGCCAGAAATAAAAGATGAAGATGTATGGACCTGAAACTCCAACCAGCTTTGACTGAATAGAATAGCAACTTCAGTTCTCCATATTATACAACTTTGATGATGCTCTTTCCGAACCGTGACCCCTTGTAGGGATATAAAGGGCAATGGCATTGCATCGTCTCGCATCGGGGCGTGGCAGAATCAGAGACTCTTAAGAACGAGTAAACCACCACTCAACCCAAAAGTTTAAGAAGAGGAACAACGCAGGGGTTCGAACAGAGGACTACCCACTTTAATATCATCTTAAGAATGAATAAACCACCACTCAACCCAAAAGCTTAAGCTGATGGGTTGGGTAAATTTAATTCATTTATATGGATTCTAACAGAGACGTCCTCCCTATTTTCGATATCGTGGGAAATTTTTAATTTTGTTATTGTCTCCATTTTTTGGGTTCATTGTGGATTAAGGTTTCTTTTTATCACATTGAGAACTTGCCTACTTGGCTTACATAAGAACAAATATCCAGCTGTGTCTTCATTTAAGGACTATAGGAAACTGATTTTTGGAGCATATAGTATTCCTAAACATTAATTTTGTGTAAGAATATTAGGGTATGTTTGGTGGCAGATTTGGTAATTGAATCGCAATTTAAAAAATTGTTCAATGTGTGTTTAATAATATATTTATAAACTAGGAGTAGTTGCAAATTAAATTTTTAGTTTAATCTAAACTTATATTAATTAATTTATTAACATTTTTTTTATGAATTTTATATAATTGTTCTTTTACGAGGTTATATAATTTAGAATACATTATATTTTACATGTTTTAATTTTAACAAACATTAAATGAGTTTTATATTTATCAAAGTTTTTATCATTTTTAATGTAATTCTGCATCTTCAAAATTTCAAATTTTGAGTCATGCTAGATCCATTTCATTATGTGAATCTTAAAACAAAAAACAGAATTCGAGTTTCTAACCAAACATGCCCTTATTAATTTTAATGATGTATAAATAAAAATATTAACCTAAATATTTAAAATGATTAAAAACTTAAGGTTGGGATGAATGTATTAGCCTAATAGTAAAGGTTATTTTGTAAATGGATTATTTTTACATTTTTTTTCTTTTCTAAAACAAAAACAGTAGGCCCATAGGCCGATACATGTCCAATTCAGTTAGTTGGGTCAACCATGACAAATTACACTATGGGCCGTGGGCCCTCTGGCGATACGGACTTTAATTTCATAATAGAGTCAAGTTTAATAATTTATTTATTTTTAGGTAATTATCAAATAAAACTTGTTTCCCTTTCCCCTAATTTTCTTCTCAATGCCATTGCTAAAAATACTTAAAAGTTGTTATTTTATAGGGGGGAAAAAGAGCATTAAAAAATTATTTCAAATACAAATCAGCTTTAGTTTGAACTCAATCCAACTTAAAAATAAAAAAATAAAATAAAAACCTCCGGAAAACAAATTTCATTAATCACTCATCTTTTAAAAAATAGGAACGTTTGAACTTTTACGAATCATTATCTAAATTTTTTTTTAAATCTCATAAATCTACAAACTATGATATGCAAATTGAAACTTTACCATCCTATTAAACTCATGAGCCAAACATCTTCGTAATAATAATTGAGTGAACTTTTAAACTTAGGATTTTGACCTTAGGAGGGTCCATAGATTTTCTAGGCTTATCTTAGTGCTTTTCCTCCCATATAATAAGCAATTCTTTAACATCCAAAATAAAAAATCTCGAATAATTTAGGATCGATTTGGTAGTCAATATGGATTATTTTTCTCATTTCTTCCACATATCCAATTACTAGCGATCGAGATTGAGAGACTTCGAGGAGAACATATGTCATGTATTCTAATTGAAGTACACATCTCCTCTTGAGGTATTAGATTGAAGTAACATATTTCATATTCACTCAATATACATATTTATTTTTTAAAAATGTTTTTGGATTTTGTGATTCAAATGAAGGAAATTTTGAAACAACATTTTTATGTTTTCAATATTTTTATATTTTAATTAATGTCGTATTATCTAGGCAACAAAATGTAGTAGGGTTTAATGATTGTCTCATGAGATAGCTGGACATTCACTGATATCAACAAAATAAAATAAATAATATTTTTATATTTTAAATTTGAAACTTTAAAATGCAACATTACAATAAAAAAAATGTAAAACTTTTATAAATGTATTATTTCATGTTTTAAAATCATTTTATTTTTTAAATAAAAATATATTATAAATTATATAATACTGTAAAATAATAATTATACAAAATTTATAACATATATTTCAATAAATAAATTAATAATATTTTAGATTCAACTAAATATTTAGTTCTTAAATATAGTTAGTTACAAATATATTACTAAACATAGGATAATTTATTTTAAAATTTAGGTTCGATTTTCAAATCTACTGCTAAACATAAATTAAAAAACACTTAAAAATATACATACAACTCTCTTGTTTTCATATCACCAAGCAAACCCAATCCTCACTCATGAAACCATTCAAAGATGCCAATTCCTTGCCTTTTCATTTTTTTGTTCTTACTTTCTTTTTGGAAAAAAAACACATCTTAATTAAGATATTATGGTTGGAAAAATGAATCCAATGAAGCCTAACTGTGAATCATATATTGTATGTTGACTGGGGAGGGAGCCAACAACATTTAGATAATCCAATTAATTAAAACAAATCTGTACTTTATGTAATTATTTAATTAAAATAGTTTGTAAAAGTCAATATTCGCCAATAATTAATATCTACTTCTTCCTTTAAATCTAAAAAAAAAGTCATATTCACACTTTAATCGAATGAGATTATATTCTCTACTATATATTAATAATATAACGAATAACGAATGATTAAAACGGAAATAAAGCCATAGATTACATTCTCTTAAAATATTTAATAAATGTTTGACTTGGCCAGAGAAGTAGAGAAAAATTGAAAGGTAAGAGAGAGAGAGAGTTTGACTATGATTTTATAAATCAATGCACTGGATGTTCACAATTGGATGGAGATTTATATTTATAAAAATGATTTCTTAAAAGAGAATAAAATGGCATATCTAAATCTTTTGTCTCTTAAAATATATATATCTATAGAGTTGCTAATATGAAATTTTATTATTATTAAATTTAATTAACTAGTTATAACAGTTAGAATGAAAGTAGTAGATATCCGTGTTCAATATCGATACAAAATTTGCATGTACTGAAAGTTTTTATTCTTAGGTGAACCTAAACTTAAAAAGTGCAACAACATCGGTTTGTGTACGAATTTGTTCGATTAAGATTAAAAAGAAATATTCATATTTTTAGAGATAGGTCGTGAATTGTGATCCCACCTAATTTAAATTAAATTAATTCACTTAATTTGAATTAAATTATTATTTGACTGTTACTTGCAATTATAGTTTGGATATGTATCGTTTTAAGATACTTAAAACTTAGATCAGTAGAGATTTTTTTTTTTTTTTTTTTTGAGAAAAAGATCAGTAGAGATTTTAGTTGATTTTAAAAAGGAAACATCTAAGCTATACTTATGAACAAAATATTAAAGAAAGACATTGAAGGATTGAGAAAGTATAAATATTGTGAATGTGTTAAGGAAATTTAATTAGTATATATATATCTTTGTATTGTTAATATTGTATAATATTAATAATTAATTTGGACTATAAAAAAGTTATGTATTCCCTTTATGAAGAAGAAAAAAAGAAAATATAGTTTTTCAGAGAATAAATTGTGACAACACCAAATAATAAAAATAGCCCAATTTTTAATTTCTATTAGGCGATGAAAAACAGCGTGCAAGTGAACCAATAAAAATAATTGACTATAGGTTGATACGAACCTTCAGGCCTATTTTTCGAAAAGTAATACTTTTGACATTAATTTATAGCTCGACCTCGACCATCTTCTAATCCGAGATGGGGTATATCACATCACCACCCATAATCGCTTGCCAATTGAATCCCGTATAATGCATCGAGAATCTTCTGATTCGAGATGAGCTATATCACATCATCACACGTAACCGCTCACAAACTAAATCCCGTATAATGTATCGAGAATCATGTAATGATGGAAAGCGATCGGTAAGTGGAATCCATCAACCTTATGTCTATAAATACTTCATTCCACTATACGTACGTGCATGTGCAATACTGAACCACTGATTAGTTCATCTTCAAAGCGATACATCATACTGATTTGAGCATTAGAGTTTGTTTACCTTCTCTTTGTACAGGTTTTCCTTCACATACATCGCTCTCTCATAGATCTTCGTCCAGTTAGAAGGTCAGAATTTTGCATCAACTATTACAAATAAAAAATGTTGTAATTAACTGTTACTATGCAAATGAATACTTTTTAAATTGTTCTAAAATTAGAGCAATTATATAAAATTCTGTAGCTCTATGAAATAGTTGGTATGTTTCTTTTTTTATTTTTATTTTTTGGTAGTGCATTTATTTCATTCTATCTACCTGGATATTTATATTAACATTGTATAGTTGGTAGGTACATTTTCGAATTTCTGCTTCTCATATCAGAAGTGTACTTCCCACAATCACTATTGTAATATATCACTAAGCATTATTAAGTCAACTATATCTTAAAAGTCAAATGAATATTATTCAACATTATCGTGATATATTGAGTTTCTTAACTTTATTTTATATTTATTAAAATTTATTAAAATTGATTGGTTTAGGTTTACCTTTTAAAATTTCATACAACAAAAATTAATATAAAAATAGAATATGATTGCAACACGTTTGAACAAACAATGGTATAAACTATAAAATTTATTTCGTTTTAAGAAAATCTAGGTGCTAAATTAAAATTACAATAATTTTTTAATGGAAAGTTGGTATTTAAAAAGAAATAAAATTAGTACAGTTGACAAATATGATTTTATTACAGGTGAGTATAAGTAATTTATTAAATTAAAATATTATATATTTCCTCTAAAAAATTTATTATATACTTTTGGTCTAGGTATATCAATTTGGTATTTGTAATTTTAAAATGAGTACTTTTGGTTTTGAAGTGTAAATTTGATGTCTATTTGGTTTCTTAAATTTCAAAGTAGACAATTTCAGTCTTGGAAATCTGTTCTAAATGGTCCTTAAACATCATTCGATGATTTTAGTTAATTTAACGAAAAAATGATGTGACAATTAACACGTGACTGAATTTTTATTTTTTATTTTTAGTACAACATGTGGGGTGAGGAATTTAACTCACAACCTCTTGGTTCGAGGTACATGCTAATTATCGCTGAGCTATACTCGCTAGCTCATTTTGATGACTAAACTTTTATAATTTGCTATATTTAAATGAGACGTAAAAAATATTAACTTTTATAAAATTTTGGTAAGCGACGTGGCTTCTTTTTTTTTTTATAATTTTATTTCTCTTCTTCACTCATGTTTCTCTTCATCTTCTTGCTACCGCCACCACCATCGTCGTCCACCATGTCATTGCCCATCACTTTCGTTGCCCATCGTCGTCGCCACCCATTGTTGTCGCCACGCACCACTGTCATTCTAATGCTACCATCGGAGAAGAAAGCTCCTCCTTATCTCTGATGACGGCTATGCCGCTCCATGACACCAATCACTGTCGTTGGAGGGAGGGAGACCTCTCTCCATCGATTTAGACATGGGACGAGGGAGAGAGGGAGAGCTTCCTCCTCTCCTTTTCGTTTCAAATCTGAACCAAATTGACACATACTTAAAAAAAATAAACAAACAGACAAACATGGAGAGAGATTTTTTACTAGTTGACTAATTTTCCATGTCATTTTTCTATTAGTTGACTAACGGTTAATTATCTTTCGGATAACATTTAGAACAAATTTTAAATTAAATAGATATTAAATTCTAACTCTAAGGACCAAAAGTGTATTTTTCATCAATTTTAATTTATTTTATTGTTAATAAATATTTGTATTTTAACCATTTATTTTATATTAACAAATAAAAAATAATTAAAATAAAATCACATCAACTAAAAATGATTAATATAATTTCTACCAGCAAAATCATCATTAATTATTCTATCTGTTTGTTACAATATTTAATAACAATAAATTATATTTTAACAATTTTATTGATATTCAGGAAGTAAAATTAAGGGTAAAATACATTTTTGGTCCTTGAAGTTTAAGGTAGGTGTCTATTTGGTCCCTGAAGTTTCAACATAAACACTTTTTGTCCCTAAGGTTTGAGGTAGGTGTCTAATTGATCCCTGAAATTTCAAAATGAACATTTTTTTATCCTTGATTTTCAAAGTAGGTGTCAACTTGGTCCCTTAAGTTTTAAAATGGACACTTTTGGTCATTGAAGTTTGAGAAATAGTTCAAATGATTATTTTTTTACTGTTAATTAACTAATATTAAAATGATGTGACAAATTACAATTAAATTGTTTATTATAGTTGCTGATGTGACAATTTATATCTCCCTCCTCTCCTCATCTTTTCCTCTCTCTTTCTCTTACCCTTTTCCAGCAACCACCACGTATTTGTTGTCGCCGTCCGCTATTCATACTGAACATATATGATTTAATTAATATAATTTGTCACATCACCAACTATAATAAATAATTTAATTACAATTTGCCACGTCGTTATGATATTAGTTAATCAACAGTAAAAAAAATCATGGACCATTTAGAATTATTTCTCAAACTTCAGGGACAAAAAATGTTTATTTTAAAGCTTCACGGACCAAGTTGACACCTATTTTAAACCTCAAGAACTAATTAAGTAGACACGAATCTCAAATCTCATGACCAAAAATGTATTTTGCCCTAAAATTAATAGTTGATAGATTAAATAGAAATCTGATCACATGGGTTTGATATAAATTACATAAAAATTTATAAACGAGAGAGAGAGAAAAAAGTAAAAATTATAAAATAATTATTTTTTCTAAAAAAAGAATAGAACCACAGCCACGTAATAATGAATGAAAATAAGACCCATAAGGTATGAGACTTTCGAAATTTTCATTTCGAAATAAGACCCATAAGATAAATCCTATCCATTTCGAAATTTTCATTCTCGTTCCTGAATTAAATAAACGGGACAAAGTTTGGGAAATAACTGTCCAAGTTGTAGTCTCCCGAGAAAATAAATGGTTAAATTCGAATCTGATGCCTTTCTTTGGAGCCCCACTGTAAATTGAGATCAGTGGCATTAATATCTAAAACAGTCTTCACGCCTCTCATGGCATCGCAAAACCGCCCTTCCCCGACCCTCGAAACCATAGAAAACCAGCCTCAACCCGGTATTCCGGGGAGGATCGTGGAAAAGCTGAAAGCCAATCTGGTATTCCGGTCGAAATGGGGTGAAATAAACGGCGCAATGGGCGACTTAGGGACGTATATTCCCATAGTACTGGCTCTCACGCTCTCCAAGGACCTCAACTTGGGGACCACCTTGATTTTCACCGGGATCTACAACGTGGTGACCGGCCTGATCTACGGCGTCCCGATGCCGGTCCAGCCGATGAAGTCGATCGTGGCGGCGGCGCTGGCGGATGCCGACTTCGGCGTGGCGGAGATCATGGCGGCCGGAATCTTGACCGGCGGGATCCTGTTTGTGCTGGGAGCGACGGGGCTGATGCGGTTGGTTTACAGGTGGATTCCGTTGCCGGTGGTCAGGGGAATCCAGCTGGCACAAGGGCTGTCGTTTGCGCTCACGGCGGTCAAATATGTTCGTTACGATCAGAATATGGCGAAATCGAAGTCGCTTGGTGGGCGAGAGTGGTTGGGATTGGACGGGCTGGTTTTGGCCATTGTTTGTGCTTGTTTTGTCATCGTCGTCAACGGCGCCGGAGAAGAAGAACAACATCTACAAGAACCAACAAGTAAGTAAAGAGCCCATTAATTACAATTTACAATTTACAAATGTTTTTTGTCTTTTCGTTTCTTTTTACTTCTTAATTAGTTGCCCCAATTCTAGTTAATTTCTCTACCGACTTCTTAATTTCATTTTGAAGCAATAAATAAATACCTGTTTGATAATTTCTTTCTACTTCTTGAGTCCCCAATTCTAGCTTCTACTGACTTTATTTACGGGATCAGTTCTATTTCAAAAATTAGAAGTTGAAATTAGATATTTTAAAAGATTATGCAAAAAATGAAACGAATTTGAAAGGTTTTAGAAACCCAAATAAGAATTAAGTTTCCTTTTTTTTTTTAATCTTCTCATTTAAAATAAATAATTTGTACTCTTATTTTAAATGGGATACTCCTTCGTTGACTTTGAATTTTTTCTTTAAAAATATACAACAACAAATAGTACTATTCAATTATTTACTTTTTAAATAATATTTAGTTTAGTTTTAGAACCATACTAATTAATGCTTACCTCTTAAATACAAGACGATAACCTTTTGTTAGTATAACAAGTGAGGATAGGGAAATTCGAACTCTTAATTACCTCGTAATACAAAATAGGTGTCAATTATTATTAAACTAAATTCATATTAGTAAATGACAAGTTAGATGTGCTTTATATTTATATATATATATGGAAATACTTTGGGGGTCTTGTGACCAACTTATCTTATTTTGATGAGCTAAGAAAAATTATAAAAACAAATAATTATTATAAAAGAAAAATAATAAACTATCAAAATTTCTAACGGATACAGAAAAATTATTACTAATTAATATATATACATTATATTTATCTCGCATGTGATTTGTAAATTATTACTAATTAATATATATACATTATATTTATCTCGCATGTGATTTGTTTGCTTGATTTTTTTTCTTACTTCTGTTTTGTGTTGCCCTATTAGGTGTTGTAACTTGATCTAGAGTTTTTGTTTAATATATTTACTTTTGCAAATATATATATATATATATAGTTTTATTGTTTATTTCTTCTTTATTATTATTATTATTATTATTTTAATTTATGGATGGGTAACTTCTCTGACATAAAATTCTGAATCTTGTTGGGAAGAATCAGATGTTGAAAATGGAAGAGCAAAAGAATCAGGAAAAGAGAAGGCGAGGAAGATCATAACTTCACTTCCATCAGCTTTCATCATCTTCCTCCTTGGCCTCGTTTTTCTCTTCATCCGAAGCCCCAAAGTGGTGAAGTACGTTACATTCGGGCCGTCGCCGATGAGCATCGTGAAGATCACCAGCAGCCAATGGAAGAAAGGGTTCATAAAGGGCACAATCCCTCAGCTTCCTCTCTCCATTCTCAACTCCATCATCGCAGTCTGCAACCTCTCCCTCGACCTTTTTCCCGGCAAGATTTTCTCCGTCACGTCGCTCTCCATCACCGTCGGCCTCATGAACTTGGTCGGCTGCTGGTTCGGCGCTGTCCCGACCTGCCACGGCGCCGGTGGCCTTGCTGGGCAGTACAAGTTCGGCGGCAGGAGCGGCGGATGCGTGGTCTTGCTCGGCACCGCAAAGCTACTCCTCGGCCTCGTGCTTGGAAGCTCTATAGCAAAGGTAAATCCAAGAGCTTAAATTAATGGGTGAACGATCATATATTTAAATTTAATTGTGTAAATTTGATTTTTGAATACTCTTTTCTAATATCTTCTTTTAATTCAATAATTTTTGCATTTATATTAATAAGTTTGGAATTTTTAAATTTATCCTCCTTATATCTAACAAGTTCTCAAACTTTTTAATTTTTTTATTAAAATAAAAAGACTCAAGTGTTGGTCACTAATCTCTATTTTCACCAACCGTTGAAAAAGTCAATATAGTATAAATCGATTTCTTGATGTGTCCCTTAAGATGGTGCATTTTCACAAATCTTGATCAAATCGTGTTCGTTTGAGTTGTTGAGCTCTAATATCATCTTATTAATTAATAAATAAATTGAGACTATGAGAGGAATAACCAGAATATCTTATAAATCTTCTTAGGTCTCATGATTTTTGAGATCCTTAGCAAAAATCTACAAGTAAATATCAATATATATATAATAATTGATTTTTTTTTTTTTTTGAATAGGTTCTGAATGAATTTCCGGTAGGGATTTTGGGAGTTCTACTACTGTTTGCAGGAGTGGAGCTGGCGATGGCAGCGAGGGACATGAACAGCAAGGAGCAGGCATTTGTGATGCTGATATGCGCAGGAGTGTCGCTGGTGGGCTCGAGCGCAGCGCTCGGGTTCTTGTGCGCGATGGTGGTGCACGTTCTGTTGTGGCTTAGAAAATTGGGTAGACAACAACATCAGCTTCCTTAGCCTTTTTTATTTTCCTAAACCATTATTAGTTTGCTCCTTATATATCATTAATTGGTGAATTTTGTATTGTCAAAGTTTTCTTTTTAATAAACGACTTTAGGTTAAAAAATTAGTGTTTTATTTTAGTACAAAATTAGTGTTGTTGATGGTACAAAAGTTTGTGTTTTGATCTTGGAGTAATTTAGAGAGTTGTTGTAATTAAAGTAGGATGATTTTGTTATAATTGTATGTACAGTGGTTGTAAACTTCTTACAACGTACTTGATTTGAAACAAATTATTGAATAAGATGAATAAGATTGCCATGATATGGTTGCTTGCATGTATATTCAAAATTATTCATGTCTCTTAATAAGAACTATTGGATATAAATTTAAAGTACATTTTATGATTTATTTCTTACCCATTGTAATTTATTTTTGAATGATGCATAATTATAAATTTTTAATACGCGTTTAAGTTATCATATAAGTATTATTAAGAATGTGAATTCAAAATATTTAAGTAAATTTCATATAGTCTATATTGTTCATAAATCTTACTACGACGATGTTATTTAAAAGAAAAATGAAATGGATTTGCAAAGTGGTATGAAATATAAGAAAAATAAACCTCTATGGTTGAAAACTTCAAAGTTAATAAAAAAAAATAATAATAATGACCATCTACCTTAAGAATTAGTAATTTCTATGCGTTTTCCGCCACCAAATGTTGTAGAATCGCTCGTGAGATTAGTTGCATAAATTGACCTAGACAGTCACAGATATAAAAAAAAAAATAATAATAAACTTAAAAATAGTTAAAAATATGTAAACATTTTTTTGTCAACTTGGGTTCTAACATTTTTTTTTAGTTTCAACGTCTTCATTGTGCTCAATCATGGTTTTGATTAATAAGTCTCATTAATTTGATCCAATCACATTAAAATGAAAAGGTACTAAAAAAAATATAAGACGTTCTCCAAATTTTGAAGTTTATGTCTAATACGGTTTTGACTT
>NW_019104491.1:2868443-2908164 GCF_001995035.1 Momordica charantia
AAATAAGTTTTCAATCTCTCAAACTGCTCGGTAGGCCAACAGCTCAGTGAATCGGGTAGGCACTTGATGAAATGGGGCACACTGAGTTTGTACAAGAAATTGGCCCTGCTAGCCATGAAAAAGATTCAACAAAAGGCAACAAATCTACTCTCTATTTTACGTCAAGCAATAGGTGGATCAACCCATGAAGTTATTGAAATGGGATTCATGTTAGAAAAAGTACCTTCCGTTCATTGGTTGTTAGGGGCATCCCGAAAATATCCTGACCTTGACAATCATGTTGTGTCACATTTGGTAACGTTCAGTCTCTCTTTACGACAGTGTCAAGATTCTTCAGTGAAATATACATGTCTGTCAAGATGTGAGTTTGCTTAATTCAAATCGTTATTCACAATTTGATGATGTGTTTCTAAGAAAGATGGGAGCCATGAAGAATAAAAGAATATGGTTAAGAATGGATGCAAAGAGTGCAGAAGAGCACTAAAAAGCTATCCAGTTTGGAGTGTCATTTAATGAAACTTCTGTTTATTCTGCATCATTGGCATACTTTTTGCAGTTTTATACAATAGTGATGGCAATTAAATTCACAACACAGTTTGATCGTAGAGGGAAATTTTGAACATAAATAAGGTAGAGATCTACTTTCTCCAAATTTCGCATAGAAGTTGACCCAGAAAATCCTCTCACTTAGCTAAGCCTAGATCTCGAAAAATACACTAGAACTAGAACTCATTGGTAAAATCATATCACAAAAGAATAGGATACAAAATTGCCAGAAAATGCAGGGCTACAATATACAAAATGTCACCAAAATCTCCATGGATCCTTGTATGGAGGAACATAGTCCTCGGTCGGAGGAAGAAGGCGAAACGACTCTACGATTTTCTGCAGGAAAGGTCCCATCTGCCCGTAAAGAGACATTTTGTGGGTAATTAGGCACTGAATTCTACATAAGAAACATCATAAAATTCCATATAGAGAGCAGGAGAGCTTACTGCGTTCCATTGCGCGCCGAGGGTCGAAGCACTAATAGAATACAGAAAACCTGCAAATTGAAGAATTATTGGTAGCCTCGTTTTTCATTGAAACTTAAGACCAACATCCAGTTGAACAAACAAATAACTTCTTATACAACTTTTCTCAGCTACCTACTAAAACTTGGATGAGCCAAGACAAAATCACCAATATTAGAGGTATCGCTTATTTTTTCTTCTTTCCCATTTTCCAGTTGTAATATACTCACTCCTTTGCTTCATTGGTCATAACTTGGGATGTTTAGATATACCTTCCAAGATCGTAGGTTCGGTTTAAGTTTTTATGTTGAAAACTTAATGACTTGAAACTTCTGTTGTCTCTCTCTCGTAGCGAATCTTAGGGTGGGTGAAGCTTCTAGAGAGTGGGTCATATGCATGATGCAAGGAATGATGCCCGATATATCCTCCAAGATTTTGGATTCAAACTCCTAAATCTAGGACTTGTTTGATGTGCAATCTGAATTCTGTTTCTTATTTTCAAATTCACTTGAATCAAATAGATTCAATGGATATCTGACACATTAGTATTTGAAAACTGTTTTTGAATTTTGTGATTGAAACAGTGAAAATTCTAAAAATAATACTTTTATTAGTGTTTTCAGATTTAAATTTGAAACATTAATATGAAAAATTACATAATAAAAACTTGATAAATGTACTATTTCAAGTTGTAACTCATTCCATTTTTTTTAAAACTAAAACACGTAAAACACATCATATTATAAATTATATAATATTGTATAAGGATAATTATACAAAATTTATAATATATATGTTAATAAATTAAATAATAATATTTTAGATTGAGCTAATTATTTAGTTGATAACTATCACTAGTTTATAAATACATTACTAAACACATATTTGAACTGTTTTTAAAATTGGAATTCAATTTCTAAACCTGATACCAAACACATATTCGAAAACATTGAAAACGCGATCCTCTGTTTTCGGATCACCAACAAAACATAGACTTAAAAACTTTTGTTGTCTTTTGGATCGCACCTAGGGGTTGGCAATAAGCATAATGCAAGGAATCAACACCCTATACCCTAGTGGTATCAAAAAATAAATTGTAATAGTCATCCACAATTTCTATGACAATGAATGCAGACTGAAAAATCGACAGCTTACCGTCTCGTTCGGCTGTTGATGCAACATAATGCCTGTAAATGTTGGATTCTCCAACCTGCAGGATTCATTTAATTCCTCAAAAATCAAATACTTGAAATGTCTTCTCAGGGGAAGATGGAAATAAAGAAGTCGAGACGTACGATTTTTGTTGGCGACTTTCGAACAAGGTATTCATAATACCAGTATGGCTCACCATCAATCTGAGAATGAACTATTAGAAGTCCTCCATAGATACATACAAAAGCATGCCATATAGAGAAAGATTTGCACCCTACAAATAATGAGTATCAAGAACTAATAATAGGACTGTGTAGCTTACTTACATTACTAGAATGAGTATCAAGAACTGAACTCTCAGCCAGGCGCTGACTTGAAGTGACCCGCTGCAAGATAAACGAAAAATCCGACTTCAAATTTACCATTTAGAACATGGATTTTAATGAACTTTAGAAGGAAAAGTTTAGCATTTTTCCAAGGCATCTTCTACATGCCTGCATAAACCTGTTCCTCAGGCTTTATGTCCTGTTAATTCCATCTAGTGAAAAAGGAATTTTTATCTTGGAAAAAACTGAGATTGCTTCAAATAATCTAGAGGAAAGTCACCATGAACAGCATCTCGGTCCAAAGATTTTTCGGGTAAAAAGCATGAAAGCAATTACCAATGCGGATTTGTCGGATAAAACAGAGTCTGCAACATCTTTTGCTGACCAAGTACTCTTGTCCTTTGATTTTATGAACATGGAATTTGGAGGGCCTATCTGAAACAAAAAAGCCGATAAAAACTATCAACCTAAAGAGAGAAAAGAAAATAATTGTTCAATTGAATAATAAATTACCGTAACCGAAATGACAAGGTTGTCAATGAAATCAACTCTCTCGGAGACAATCCTCAATCGTGCATCAGCTATGACATGTGAAAACAGCACGAAGTTAATATTAAAAAAATCTGCATTCCAGGATCCATTTTGCTAAATAATTCGAAATCGAAAAGAAGCTCTCCCAATGATCCTTTGATGACTTAAAACATTTGGCAAAAATAAAAACCAAACAGTAGAGTTTCATCATTCTTTTATCGTGCAGAACAAATTTTCAAAAGTTGCTTGCATTTCAAACAGCTCAAAGAACAAATTATGTTTCAATTCTAGGGTGGTGCAACATAAGTTAAAACTTACGAGACAACGGAGCAGCAGAAGAATAGCGTTCTGGTTTTCTTGATTCCACCCTTGAAAAGATAGAAAGAATTGGGTACAATACAATTTAAGGACATGAGACAATAATGAGGAGGAAAAAAAAAGGTACAAGTAAATGTCAAAAAGAATTCAATAGGACAAGAAAAGTGAAACCCAAAGGTCAGCAGCACTCAAAGAAAGAAAGAAAAAAACTTAGATCTTCATTTCATTAGTTATAAATGGCTATAGATTGCTAGTGAACTTAAATTTCCTCCTTCATAGATAACGGCACTCTAAATTCAATGCTAATCTTTCAAATTTAGATCACAGACACATGCTCAGCAACAAAGAAGACTCATTCTTGGTCTAGGCTTGCACTTAAAAGTCTCATTCCAAGTGAAAAACCTTTAAAAACCTGTATTTGACTGCCTGAAACATCTGTTCTAGAAATAAATTAATACATACTCAATTGACAGATGTTTTGCCCATCCAAAAATAAATTAATACCTACTCAATTGACAGATTCAGGTCACATTTTCCGAGTCAACAGATTCTTGTAGGGTCAAATATAGCATTCATATGCTTCAGAACAATCTGTATTTTCACTTACTTAATAAAAACTTTGTTGTAAGGAAATATAAATCTCTACCATTTGAAGGCGAAATTAGTAGATGGCAATTCCACCGGATAACTATAAGAATAAGCATTTATTTGGTCAGCCATTGTAGCAACTTTCAACTCTTCCTCTGCAAGCGAACCTGAATATAAAGGCTGACCTTCATCATTCACAGCAAAAATATTTAAGGGCTTAAAAAGAAAAAGAAGCCCCTCCCATCTCGTAGCTTAAGCTACTCCATTACAAACTTCATAGATTAAACCTATGGTGGCATTTCCTAACGAACGAGAAGCAGAAATAAGTAGCTCACAGCAAGAAAAACTGACCCGAAGATGGAAATGTCAGAACAAATGAAGAAGAAAGCCCAAATAGAATCAAATCCCTCCTGCAAAGTCCATTTTCTGAGGTGGGTTTTGAGCTAGAACTTGAACAGAGATTGAATTTCTTGTACATTTCAATTTTTTTATGACAGAGCAAGCTTGTGGGTCGCTTTCTGCGAGTTGGAATAGATTATGAACAAGTTTCAATGGATAAGAGTCAATTAGTGAGTACAAGAGAATCAAAAATTAAAGAGATAGAACCTGAAGAAGGGTAGATTTGCAAGAGAAGCGTTGGTGGGAGTAGAAACAGATAAAGAGGAATGGAGAAGCGCCATTGCTCCCGCTGTTCTCTTTCTTGGCTTGCTCTCACGATCACCCCCTCGTGAGAGAGTTTTTTTTTAGAATGATAATTTTCATCTACAAGTGGAAGAGAGAGAAATTACAAAACTATTTCCGTAGTAAATTTGTGAAATTATTTTAACAGTTAAAACATATGTTTTTAAGATTACCAAATACTCGGAATAACTTTTAAGGAAAAAAAAATACACAAAGGGAAAAAAATAAAGAAAGAAGGAAAAGGAAAAAATAAAATAAAAAATTTTGCTCGTTCGCCCCAGGGGGCCACACACACACGGGGAACGCCCTTCCTCATTCTCCTCTCTGCAGTCTCCCGTTCGCCGCCGTCGCCTTCGCTCTCTTCTCCGCCGTATTTGCCGTCTACGCCGCCACAGTTCTGTAGAAACTTCTTCCCGTCTACGCTCTCAAATTTGAAACGAGTAGAGGGGCTTTTGCCCCTAAAACGCGAATGCTTCGCCCCTGCATTCTTCCGTCCTCTCTTGCCGCCATTGGAGTTCAAAGCTCAGACTCCCATTTCAACCTGCCATGCGTTTTTGCACAATTCCAACCATTAATTATCCATACCGACTTGGGCGGAGTTTTTGCTTTTTGGTGAATTATTCGACCTCCTGTGCTATCAGCAGTGTAAATATCATCGAAGAGAGCAACACCCACAACTGGAATTACCTCCAATTACAGTCTAGAATGCAGGACCGTGCGGCTTCTGGTGATCTCGCTGAAGCTCTTGAAACTTTGAATTTTATGAGAAGTATTACTGGGAAGCCCTCTGTTTACGATTACAATGCTCTCTTTTGTAGATATTTGAGTTCTGAAAATGTTTTGCTGGAACAGTTGGTCCAAGTGTATATAGGAATGAAGAGGTTCGGCCCAGCCCCTAACAAAACGACTTTCAACATACTTCTTAATGGACTTCTGTCATTGGGTTTTCTGAGAGACGCATATTTCTTTGTGGAAGAGATGACTAAAAGTGGGATAAATCCATCTTTCACATTCTTGTCCAAATGGCTTAAAAAGTCACTTAAGTCAGGTAATTTAGTTGATTCTATTTGGATATTCGAGTTCATGTTGAGGTTAGACCATTTGCCAACTGAACCCACTTTAGCCATGTTTATTTGTCTGCTTTGTAAATCCAAAATGTTGGAAGAGGCATCCAGATTCTGTGCTGCACTTCTATCCAAGAATCTGACTTTTCAAGCATATGTTTTTAACCCCATTATTTGGGCTTTGTGTAAGAGTGGGAAGAGTTTTCTAGCTTTGCAGTTGTTCTATATGATGAAAAAGAAAGGCATGACCCATAATGTATGTTCATATACTGCTTTGCTTTATGGATTTGGAAGGGAATGTTTGTGGGTTGATCTTTATCGTTGTTTGGATCAAATGAGAAGTGATGGATTTAAGCCCAATGTCATTACTTACACAGTTATTGTTAAGTTTCTTTGTGATGATGGGAGGATTGGTGAAGCATTTGAAATCTTGAAATTCATGGAGAGGGAGGGATGTGATCCAGACTTGGTAACTTATAATGTAATAATCCGTGCACTTTGCCTTCACGATAGAGCATACGATGTTGCTGAGCTTTTGCAGGTGATTCATAACAGAGGGTTTTCTCCTGATGCATATACATATTCTGCTTTGTCTGGAGGGATAATGAAAGTAGGAAAGTCACAGATTGCTTACGAGTTATTGTGTTATGTGTTTTCAAAGAACTGTACCGTTGACATTGTTGTATACAATATTTACTTCCATTGCTTGTGTCAAAATAGTAGGTCAAGAGAAGCATTATCACTGTTGAATAGGATGGCAGGAGGAGGTATTGTTCCTACTATTGTGTCATATAATACAATTTTAAGGGGCTTTTGTAAATACTATAAAGTTGAATATGCTTTGAAGCTCTTCGAATATTTCGAGTGGCCCAAGAGCGGACCAGACGTAGTTTCATTCAATACTGTTCTCTCTGCCGCATGCAAGCAAGGGGATTTTGTTCTAATTCAGAGGGTTTTGCATTACATGGAATATAGAGGTGTCGAGCCAGATGTAATAAGCTTGACTTGTTTGGTTCATTACTTGTCTACGATGGGGAGATTTTCGGAATCCTTGAGATTACTGGAATTCATGGTATGTTACGGCCCTGCTCCCTCAAGTGTCACTTTCAATATTCTCCTTGACAAGCTTTGCAGAAATGGGTTTATTAGAACCGCTTTCCAGATATTTGAGCATATTCGAAAAGCTGGATTATCACTGGACCAAAAAACTTATAATATTCTTATACATGCCTTAGTAAGAAAGCGTGATTTTAATTTGATGGAACGACTGCTGCAGGATATGTACAAGCAGAAGTTAAATCACGCTTCGTTGAGTCTTAGGAGAAGTTAGATATGTACACTGCCATTAGGGAAGAGCTGTAAGCTAC
Organism: Momordica charantia; assembly: GCF_001995035.1. The sequence goes on from NW_019104491.1 coordinate 2,875,484, forward strand.
ATTTATTGCCCATCAGTCTTAGTGGTCTTACACTGGATTTATGATGTTCTTTCCTCTAAGATCTCTGAGAAATAACCTAAGCTAACTCAACCGATGGTGCTAAAAGGTCAGAGGTTCGAATCTCCACCCTTACATGTTGAACTAAAAGAAATTTCGATGAGAAATAAATATGTCATTTTACCACTCATCATTTTCTTTTTTCTCTGCATATTTTGGTTGTTCTATTACTTTCCCAGTTATCGTTACGACAGTATTTTATTGAGTAGCTACTTAACTTCAGAAGCCCTTTTGATTCAGAGTTTAAGATGAGAGTTATTTTTTATGTTGTGAGGTCTGAATGTATATAAGAACTATCTTAGTCTTCGCATTCTTGGTTGATGGCATATGTTTCTTTTAGTGTTTCTCTATGTTTGCCCAATTAACAATATTAAGATTTCTTCCATTGAGAAAAATGTTTGGTGAATTCAGGTATCGAGAAAGCGCAGCAAAAAATGAGATTTATGGTCGATCAAGGGCCAATCCCCAGTTACACACATCGCATGGCCAGGTCACAAATGAGGTGTTCCCCGAGTGCAGAAGACATGCACATTTTGTTTAGTCTTCTGTCTGGACTGGCAAAGTGGCAACCATGGAAGATTTGCCAGGGCCTTACTAGAATGTGTTCTCGAGTTTTAAGGAGACGAGTATAGGTGGCCTGGAAATTCAAGAAGGTCGTAATCAAACGAAGGGTGGCAGATTCCCAAATGCATTGCAAGGATACCGTCCAAAGGAGACGTTAACGCCCATGGGTATGTGTTCTTAATTCTATTTTCTAAGTTATTAACAAGGTTCAGTCGTATGTTTTTAGTCATTGTCCGTTCAAGTCGTGTTTCACAAGATTAGTTTTTAGTCATTGTCCGTTGAAGTCGTGTTTCATGAGATTAGTCCTTAATTCTATTTTCTAAGTTATTAACAAGGTTCGGTCGTATGTTTTTAGTCATTGTCCGTTCAAGTCGTGTTTCACAAGATTAGTTTTTAGTCATTGTCCGTTGAAGTCGTGTTTCATGAGATTAGTCAAGATGTAGCATGTACATAATTGGTTGATTCTATGGTTGGTAATAGCAGCATGTTCTCAAAAGTTAAATGGCAGTGGCTGTAACAATTTTTTAAATGTGTTAGCTTCCTTCCCCTCGTTTTACATAATTGGTTGATTCTTTGGTAGCATGTACATAATTGGTTGATTCTTTGGTGGCAATGTTTATGGCACTCAGAGCTCAAAGGGAATGAATGAACTTGAAAATGGAAAACACATGTTATAGGCTTACACAGTATGCTCTACTAATTATTCATTATCATAGCCATTATACCACAAAATTGAAGAGGGCAATACAAGAGCAAGGAGTGTGATTATACAAGTATAAACACCTTGCAACATCTGAAATTTTCAGTTCCTATAGTAACGAGAAATCACATAATGATCTCCACTCATAAACGTCTACCGTGCACCATAAAACCAACTGCGTATATCGACAATGGACGGGTTTACTAGAAGGAACTTGTTGAAGGCTAATGAATGCCGCATACTTTCTCACCTGAACCCAAAAATAAAGGTAAAACGGCTTGAGAAGGATGAGCTTGTACATACTACACTTGCATCGATGAAGAATGAACCTTCCAATTCTTCGTGCATACAACACGGTGCAATAGTCGAGTCGCTGGCCTCATTACTCACCCTGATGTTGTGTATTTTCCCCCTCCAGAGAGCCAGTGTTACTCTCACCAACCTCGTTTTTGCAAAGCGGGCACAGGGCGTTTATCTTCAACCATTTATCTACACAGTCTTTGTGGAAAAAGTGAGAACATGGCAACTCTCTCAGTTCATCATTGTTAGCGTATTTTGCCAGACAGATGCAACAGACCTGCACATAATTTTCAAAACAGTTTAGTATTTGTTTTACTTTTATTTTTGAAAAATGCTGCGAGAATGCAACACAACTAGTAGAAACCATCAAGAAATGGAAAAGTATATCCAGGTAACATTGATAGATCTATAAATTCAAGACAACAAACTTTCGTCATACAATTTCCATATCAACTAATAATTCATTTCACGGGATGCATTAGACAAGGTGAGGTTTCACTTCTGGCACATTCATCCCTTAACAAGGGAAATCTCAGGCCACAGCCTTTCAGCCAGTTAGGTTTTTGTAATAATTTATAACCGACTGCTAATTTATCAGACAATTAATTGTGCAGCACATGCCTTGCAGACAGTAGATAAAATTAAGAAACTGAAACTTAAGAGTAGTTATATAGTCAAAAGAATGATTTAAAAATTTCGAGAAGTACATGCAAGTAAAGTGGTTTTATAACATTTTTATTTTCTTTTTCAAAAAAGTTGTAGAGAGACATGTTAAAGAGACTGAGAAAAGTAAGGAAAATTTTGTTAGTGTGAGAAAAATAAGCTCGAGGCAAAGAAGTTTAAAAGAGAAATTTTTATAGAGAAAAAAGTTATAGACAAAGAGAGAGAATTTAGTAATGGAAAAGAAAAGTTATAGAGGGAAAATTTTTCGAGAGAGAATATGTAAGAGATAATGTGAGATTTAGAAAATAAAATTTTGCTTCTAAAAACTTCTTTTTGTTTTTAAAATTTACCTGCAATTCAAAAAACATTTTTCAAATTTAAAAACTGAAGACTGAATGGTTATCATTTTAAAAGTTGAAAAACCAAAAATTAAAAATAGAATACAAACTGGTTATCACTTATCAAGCTGCCCCTAAGAAATTGAGAATCACAAAAACGATGATAAAATTAGAATGGAATAAAACAGGTTGCACTGTACTTACAGCATCTTCTCCTGAAATCACTCGCTCCTTTTCAGTTCCAGCAGCCACAACCCCTCCTCCTTCCCCAGCCCCGGAGTTGTTTTCTCTATCATCTCCACTTCTACTTTTCTTCAGCTTAAACTTATAAGTTGGCAATGCATTTATAGATTCTGTTGTGGCTCCTCGGGTCTGTGTCAAGTCCTCTCTAAACCCAAGGATGGAAATTATACAAGGTAGGCAACAGCAGATGGTTACACAGAGAATGAAGGGCATGGCATAACCAATACAGCTAAAGGTAAGAAACACTATACATAGCCTGCAAAGAAAGAGAGAAATTAATAAAATCCATTCAAGTAGCGCTACTCATGTGTATCCACGTATACAAATGGTATAACAGCACACACCTGTACAAGTTAGGAGCCTCGGAGGCTGATGAATGCCCTCCAAAGATCCAAACGTTACCAACCACAAACCAAACAGCAAAGAAGCAATCCAAGCCCATCTTAAAATATTCAACCATTACTTTTAATCTGCAAGCAAAAATACCACAAGTCCAAATGTAAGGGCGATTATTGCTTAACTACTAGGAAAAGGAAGGAAAAAGTGCCTCAAGAAAAGATCACGAAACAAGGAATTGGGAAGCTATATGGTAAGAAAGAGACTGCTACAACCTTGAACATGACAATCAAAGTCATTTAATGTTAATCAAGGTCAAGGCCATGGCCATTCCGGCATACATTTAGTCTCGTCCTAAAGAATGGAATAAAAGAAACATCTAATGATGAATCTGTGATCCAGTCAAAATGCAACCTGCCTGATGAAATTGTCACACCCAATGGGGTTAGATTAACAGCTCTAATGATTGATCTACAGAGATGTAATAACATAGGGGAATTAGGATCTCCTGTATAATTTAAAGTTCGAAGTATGGAAAAAAAAAAGAAGATTGAAGGTGTAAAAAGCAGTAAGAATTTGTGTACATGATTTTCCATAATCTTACATGGGTGTTTTTCTCTCTGTCTCTCCAATAAGAGACAGATATCAGCAAGTAGAACTCAGCTAAATAATCTCGTGAACTGAAAATTCAAATATTGATACATCTAAAAATATTGCCACAAGACATAAAAATTGAGTTACCTACCAATCAAGGCTAATAATTAAAGTATATGGTACAAGCATAACAAACCCACACCTTGCTGTAAAAACGCCCGACACTTGACTGCCTCTAGGGGATTGGGCAGGATGCTGAAGTTCTTCCCCTTCTGATGTCCTAGAAACTGAAAGAGAGAATGGCCCAGCAGGAACATTAATGCGAGAAGAATTCTGACTGGATTGAAGAGAATCTTGTTCTGATGCCTGATTGCGATGTCGATAACGCCAATAGAGAAGAGGAAGAGTGGCACCACATCCAGATGCATATCCCACAATCCATGCAAACAAAGGTGCGCGAGGTTTTTCATCCCTTGACAATGATAAGACAATAATAGCTGCAATAATTTGGCTCATAGTGAGTAGCAATTCAATAGATATCCATAGACCAGAATTTAATGGACTCCTACGACGTCGCGCATCCCCTCTTCTAATGAATGAGGAATTTCTAGAATTTGATCCAGTAGAAGAAATTGAAGGCTGAGACATGGGAACTCGTGTACTACTTGAAGGTCTGTCTTCAGGCTGTGATGAATTTAAGCCATTTGAATTCCTACCATGAGGCAAACTAGAGGAAGAATCACCAGTACCAGTTATGTCAATGACATGCTCACTGCTGTCGAAGTTTTCTGGACGGGCCATTAATAAAGGGTAAGAATCTTCTTCGCTTTCACAATTTAGTTCCACTGAGGGAACGTCCATCTAAGTCCAGTAACACAATGAAGAACAAAGAGAGCATAGAATTCTAGAACAAGGCTGCTGCGTTTGGCCAACCACTGCCACTTTTAATTCACAGATTTAACACCAATTTGATAGATCGGTTGAAGGCTAATCAGAAACCCAATTTGGAGGACACCACAAAGAGAAGGGGAAAGTAACAAATCTCAATCTGCTTTAAGCACAAAAAGAGAAAATAATTAGACAACAATGAGCTTTGTCATACAATGTACAATGCTGGCTGGCCAATAGAAACAGTAGAGCGTTGGCATTTATTTCAAGCATTTCATTTGGTAACAGCTATCTTTTATTCTTTTAAGCTAGTGAAAATCAAATCATCCACCAAAAAAGAATATAAGGTCGCTGAATTCAGCTCAAACATTATTTAAGTTCCACGGGGCAAAACGACAAAAAGGCAACAAGACATTTTATAATTTTAACTAGCATCACTAGTTTCTGATTCTAAAAAATGGCATCCATCTGACTAAATAGATCGAATTAAAAAATGGAGCATTCTTTACCTGATACAAATAGGAAAGTCAAATTTCAGAGATTAATACGTAATGAATGAAACAAATCCACCCAACAATTGATGAACACATACAGTGGAGACAAAACATTAGGCAAATAATTTCTAAAAGGTAAGTATATCACAACTCCACTTACATAAAACTTAAATTGATGTTGCTGCAGTCCTTCGATGCAACTTTGTCAATCCACAAAGCTGCCAATCTAAGAAAATATAAATTATCATATTAAAGAAATAAATAACCTCCAGAGTTTAACCATAGTTCTCGTACAAATATCATACTACTGAAAGCAGAAAATACAGATCTTACATGTAACAAAAAGAAAAAGAAAAAGGGAATGAGGAACGAAGAAAATAAATCATAAAACAGTGTTTAAGGAGCCGTTTCTTTCTCGAACAATATGGCATTTTAGACAGGACAGGCGCGAAGGAAACGTAGCATTACTTGCGTCGTTAACGAAAGACCTCCGATATTTTTTTCCAAAAAGAAATTAAATATTCTAACATAGCTATCAGAAAAAAGAAATATGGTTAAAGAAATGAACTCCCCTATGCGCCATAGTCTCAAAATTTCCTCAGTTTCTCAGAATCAAATGAACCAAACAAAGACTAAATGCATAACTCCAGCCATTGCTTCAAACCAAATACAAACGACAAATCCAAATAGAACCGAATTATAAATTGAATTCCCCAAAGTAGATGGATCAAAACCCCCAACTCCACGCCGTTGACTGATCCTCTTATAAATGATCCATCCGCCCAACCCAAGACCACCGCAGGCAGGTAAAACCGCCTAAAATAATCATCAATTCAAACCCTAAACCCAAGACCGGCGAGACAAAACGCCATTTCCGACCTACCTCTACATTCAAAAATACAAATACACGAAGCATTTGGCAAATTCGATGGAAGCAAAAACTAGTTCCTGCCGGAGACGGGGACCTCACCGGACTGAGCGAACGGCGAGGGGAGCGGCCGGCGCGGGAGGCAGAGAGGAAATCGGAGGGGGTGCAGAAACGACGCCGTTGCAGAATTGAAGTGAATCGATGAATTTGCTTTATTGGGGAGGGAGGGATAGACTCAGCTTTGAACCTCCATTGCTTGGCTACCTTCGCCTGAGAATCTTCCTTCTTTTTCTTTTTGTATTTATAGATCACAAATTTTTTTTGTCTAATTTCGGATCGGAAAAAAATAATAATTGTATGTTAGATTTCCTTTTTCTTTTTCTTTCTTTTTTTCTTTTTTTTACTCTTTAGAATTTTTCTTATTACAACTATGGGGAGGAATGGAACTTTCGACCTCTCGTGTTAAATTATAATTTTGCTACTAACCTTTTAAGCTCTTTAGTTTCTATATTTTTTTAAAAAAAAAGAAAAATCTAATAAGACTTTTATTTTTTTCCTTAAAAAAAAATATCTACATCATCCTTATACTTTAAAATTTTTTAAACCACTTTCTAAATTTTAAAATTCCTGCTTAATAGATTAATATCGTTAATTTTTATTAATTTGAAAAAAATTATTATTTAAGCAATGTGATTAACAATATATATATATATATATATATATAGACCATTTAAAAGTCTTACATAATATTTTAAAATTTTAGGAATTAGTACTAAAAAAAGTTATAGGAATTTACTAGGCCCGAGACTAGAAATGTCTGAGAGAACTTGTGAAATTTATCTAATACTTCCTTTGCAAAAAAAAAATAAATAAATAAATAAATAAAAATAAAAAATCTTGAGTCAACGGGTTAAGTATGACCATTCAAATATTGGGTGGTAATTTAAATTTGTGATATTTTCAAGAATGCTACTAACATATGAACTAATTAAATTATACCTTAAATTATAAGTTTAGTTTCAGACCATCATGTTTGTATTTGATATATGTATAGAGTTACTTTAAAAAATGTCTAATAGATTATAGACTTTCAAGTTTGTGTCTAACAAGTATAACTTTCAATTTTCATGTCTAATAAATCATTCATCCATTCAAACTTTTTAAAAATTCACTTATCCACCATGTATAAAATTGAAAGTTTGAAATTATATTTGATATAAAATTCAATTTGATGTTTGATTAGATATGTTAAAAAATTTTAAATGTTTGAATATATCATAGTTATTTTAGATATGAAATTAAAAGTTTCAGGACCTATTTGAAATTTGTGAAGTTTATTGACTAGTTGATATAGAATTGAAAGCTTAAAGAATCTAGCAGACACTTTTCAAAGTTCGGTAATTTATTAGACACAAAATCCGAACCTCAATGACCTACTTAAAAAAATTTTTTAACTTAAAATTTTATGAATTGAAATTGTAATTTAACCTAAAATAAATCAAAATTCAAAAAAATCGTGGATGGTATAATTTGATGCCATGAGTTTTCAAAATAAAATGTTAGAATCTACTACCAATCAGAGTATAGATACGACCAAACGGTTATGAGTTACGAGTTCAAATCTTCATTCTCACATATTTTACTTAAAAAAGTTGGAATCTATTTTCTTTGTCTAATTCGCTTTCTTTTTTCTTTGTGTGTTTCTAGAATATTCTTATTCATAGGTCTAAAATCCACATCTATTGAATGCTAAACTCTGCAATCAGTTGTTAGAATCAATAAGTTTTCAAATCGTTGATTTGAAAAAAAAATTGAAATCCCTCCTATTGGAGGATGAAAAATAAAGGTCAATCCTTGAATTTTTTTTTATCAAAACAATAAAAAAAGTATAATTTTCTATTTTATAATTGAGTAAACAAAATAATTTTTTTATTCCATATAATAAAAAAAGAAATTTAATTTCATATTCATCGGCTCAAAATATTAGGAAATTTCAATAATAAAAATATGTTTATTTTTATTTGAATATATTTACTTACTGACAATAAAATTAGGGACACTTTTTCCGAATTTATTTGGCGTTTATTTTCTCGAAATTAGCAAAATGCAAAATTCCATTTTTTACTATTAATTTTAAAAAACTATTTATTTTTAACTAATATGTCCGCATCTTTTCAAATATGGTCTCATTTTTATAACCCCACATTTTCAATATAAGATGACAAAAAGGTGATCATTCCATTAATCTAACTATTAAAGTCTAACTTTATACTTGTCGGATTATTCCTCTTATATATCTTTAAATTAATTAATCACTCGTCTCAATATTTATTGTACTCCATAAGTATATTTAGTTCATCATAAATACGAATGTTTTATTCAGGGATTATTTTACCTATAGATTATTACTTGAATACATATGGTATTTTCTGATTTGTTTTTTTAACTCCTTTGAAAGTTTGTTATATTTTCTCCAGTAATTATGAAAGGTAAAAAACATCATTAAAAAAATATATGAAAAAAAAATAATTAGTTTGAATTCTTGAAATATTATTTTCCATAAATTTTCTGGGATCCTAATCAGAATTCTTGTTTTACTAAAACTCTCTGGAATCGGAATCGGAATCGGAATCGGAATCGAAATCGGATATATAACAATTACTGATATACCTTTTTCTCCTTAACTACAAATATATTATTGTGCTAATCCTTTTTAAATTATAATAATAATAAAATTTAATTTAATTTATTAATATATTATTGATGGTAAATATTTTTTATTATAACAGTTTATCTATAATACATAATGAATAATTAAAATAAAATTACATATTAATAAAATATTTTTTATTCGAACATAATATAACATATTATTAAGTTTTATTATTCTAATATTTAAAAGTAATAATATCTATTTAAAAAATTTATTGATATTAATTAATATTAATTTATCATATTATATAATAAAATCACATCAACTAATAAAAATTGGAATATAAATAGAGAAGAAATTATAAAAGTATAAAAAGACTAATTAAAAATTATATGGATCTAATCGTGAGAGATAAAAGTAAAAGTAATACAGTAATTATAACAATATATAATATATGTGGGGTCCACAGAATAAGGAATGAGAATGAGATTGTTGAGGTTGGGTATTACACCTTTTTATATAATGGGATTACAAAACTTGAGATGAGTCTCACAATTTGATTACATCCCTACAATTTGGTAAATACATCGAAAGGAACTAGTTTGATGGGTAAAACATTGACAACCTTTCTCCAAGTAAAAAATTTGAACCTGCAAAGGTTGAAAAAATATATTTTAAACAAAAAGCACGATGATTTATCAATTTAAAATTATACATAAAATAGTATTAACTGCAAAACCAAAATTAAAGTTTAAAATGTCAGAAGCATGATTTTACAAACAATGTCAATGGAAATTTCAATAAATTTATATATAGGTTTTTTTTATTTGAATAAAACAAATTGAAAATATAAAGATTCTCAGAGAAATATTATATGTTAAGTACCACTCAATTATGCTCGTGTTAACTAAAAAAATTATTTAAACTAACAAAAATAAACATTTTACCTTTTAAAATTATAATTATTAATATTACGTACATAATGATACTTTATCGAATTTTCTTATATTTCATTGATTTTTATGATATAATATTAATTTTAATTCATCACTCATTCCGATATTAAATTCATAAACATGTGAAAATGTGGACATTTATCGAAAATTTAATACCTTTGTTAGTTAGGAGCAGGACCCATTTGGTAATGGCCCAAGTGGGATGGCGTGTACTGCGTGGGCTAGTTTTAAGGCCGAGACTTGGGCCCTTAGATAAGCCTTAGGCCCACTTGAAAGCGGCGTCGTTTAAGACAGAGGAGTTTTAAACCACTTTTAAAGTAAGCAAAATCCACCAATCCTGCGTGGCACGAGGTACTAAATCACATCTACCAGCACATTCAGATTTCAGATAACATTTATCCCCAATTTTTTCATCATTACCCGTCCCGCCTAATAAATAAATAAAATCTAAAAATAAATATTTGTTTCTTTTCGCTTTTATTTCACTACGAAAATATGTGCTTTAGCATCTAAATTGTATGAGATTCGAATTCCTGATTTTTCGCTAGTATTAATATTTTAACACGGAAAAGTAGGTTCAACTGATAATGTAACTTTTAAATCAATTTTGTGTAAGTAAGAATCAAGCCATCAATTTTTAAAATAGTAATTAATATAATAAGTGTCTCAGACATGATTCTAATACGTAGACATTTCTATCAACATATCAATGTTTCCATGAATTTGACATCGACACTAGAGGTGAATCAACGTTTTCATCATAGTACAAGAAAATCGATAAAATATAGAAAATATCTATAAAATGTCACTAATATATACATAATATTAATATTAATTATTTTTTAACTAATTTAGAAATTGAAAAATGTTTGTTTGTTAATTTAAATATTTTTTACGATTTTTTTAATTTTTCTAATTTTGATAGAAATATCCATCGACATCGACATTGACATCAATTTTTCCATAAAATTGAAATATTGATATTTTCATCCACATCGACATTTAAAACCTTAATCTCAACGATTTATGAGAAGCATGAAGATGAGTATTTTTGTTCTAAAGTTGATAGATTGGAAGAGATATTTTGAATATTTGGGGCGATGAAAGGAAAGTAGTTACTTTTTTGAAATTAAGAAACAAAAATAAATAATGTCTGGGGAAATGAAAAAAAAGAGAGGGAGAGGGAGAAGGCATATTTAATGGAAAATTAGTGTTGTGTAAAGCGTTGCATTTTCTCTCGGAAAATGCCCATAAGGCAGAGGTTTCTTCTTCTCGTTCTCGCATCTACCGAGGAAAACGAGAACGATAACAAAAACGAAAACCAAGAACAAAATCAAAAACCAGAGGAGCAGCTCATGTTCAATTCCTCCATTCTTTTCATGGAAATCGAACATTAGCTATTCTAATTCGCCTCTCAATCCAGGGAAGACGAAACCCACAACTCAAAAAAGCAACTTCTTCATCATCATCATCATCAAACCCTCTTTCTTTTTCTCTTTCATCTCCGTTAATCTCCCCAATTCCCTCTCTCTCTCTCCTTCTCTTAATGTGGAGTGTTCTTGATTGTGAATGATGGGATTTGGATTTACTTTTGCTGTCATCAAACCCTAAATCTTCTTCTTCTTTTCTTCTTTTTGTTTTGTTTTGTTATTTTTCTCTGTTTATACGTTTGTTAAATTTCTTTGTTCTAGGAATGCTGGCTACCTGAATGTTGATAGGACCGTTTTGTTTCCTCTTCCATCCCGCTTTCTCTCTCTCTCTCTCGTTTGTGAGCTTGTTTGAAATTTGATTTTCCTTTTTTTAACTTTCCCTTTATAACCCATGTTGTTCCTTGGGAGGACTCGGGTGAACAAGATTTTTGCGGATCTGACATTCAGTCAATGTCCTCTGCATTCTCTACATTTTCCGTCCTGAGGTGTTTTCTGCTTCTGGGATCTCAGAAATCGTTGCTTACCCTTTGGATTTGCTCAAATTCATGGTCGAGAGATAGGGTTCCTTGTTACTATTTTGGGCGTTTATGTTCCCCGATGATCAAATTTTCCTCCTGGGTCTGATCTTCTTTTTGTTATCGAATCGTTTCTTCACAATGCTCAAGCAGATCCTCAGCAAGCTTCCTCGGAAGTCATCCGACTCGTCCGATTCACCAAGAACACCGCGGTCTTCATCGCGTTCCAGTCCCAGAAGTAGCTCTACATCTTCCGGCCCTGGGACCCCAAGATCGAGCGGTGGAGCTTCTGCCTCAGGCCGGACCAATGCTACTAAGCGAACTTCCTCTGCAGTGTTCCCGGCGAGCCTCGTGGCCGGAATCGAGCCATTGGTGCCTTTCAAAGACGTGCCCTCTTCCGAGAAGATGAATCTCTTCGTGAGTAAACTGAGCCTTTGTTGTGTTACCTTTGATTTCACGGACCCCAGTAAGAATTCCATAGAAAAAGGTGTTAAAAGACAAACGTTGATTGAACTAGTGGAATTTGTTAATGCTGGGTCCATGAAATTCAGCGAACCTGCGATTAATGCCTTGTGTAAAATGTGCGCTGTTAACCTGTTTAGAGTCTTTCCACCGAATTATCGAGCTAACATGGTTGGTGGTGTTGTTCTTGGTGGTGAAAATGACGATGATGAGCCCACGTTTGATCCTGCTTGGCCTCATTTACAGCTTGTTTATGATTTGCTGCTTAAGTTTATACATTCTACTTATGTTGATGCTAAGGTAGCAAAGAAGTATATGGACCATTCGTTCATTTTGAGACTGTTGGAGTTGTTTGATTCGGAGGATCCTAGAGAAAGGGAATGTTTGAAGACGATTATGCATCGGATATATGGGAAGTTCATGGTTCATCGGCCTTTCATTCGCAAGTCTATCAACAATATATTTTATCGGTTTGTATCCGAGACCGAAAGACATAATGGCATCGCTGAGTTGCTGGAGATATTCGGAAGTATAATCAGCGGGTTTGCATTACCTCTTAAAGAGGAGCACAAGATCTTCTTGTGGAGGGTTTTGATTCCTCTGCATAAGCCGAAGTCTGTAGGTGCCTATTTTCAACAACTTTCATACTGCATTACACAGTTTGTAGAGAAGGAACCAAAGCTAGCGAGTGTTGTGATTAAAGGACTGTTAAAATATTGGCCGATAACGAGTAGTCAGAAAGAGGTAATGTTTCTGGGTGAGTTAGAGGAGATTTTGGAAGCAGTTAACATGGTGGAATTTCAGAAAGTCATGGTTCCCTTGTTCTGGCGAATCGGATGCTGCATAAACAGTTCGCACTTTCAGGTAGTAATCTCCCAAAGCTTATATTTATATTAGCCAATATATGATGTGAAGGTTCAATCAGTTAATAATCTGAGTTCCAGTCATTTCATGCTTATATTCTCTTTGGTTTTTCAACATTTGTGGGTCCATTTCACAGCCATTGTCACATATCATTAACATATATTTGATGTTTGGTTCTAAAACTCTTTTGGTTTCACATTCAATATGTACGGTTCATATGTTTTATCATTTTCTTTGATAAGAGACAACTTGATTTGGCTCAGTTTCGATTGGTTAAGTTGGACTTTTCACCTTCAAGTTTAACTCTTCTTTTAACACCATTGTTGCTGAGATTGTTTGATTGAACTCATTATCTTTCAGGTGGCTGAAAGGGCCCTTTTCTTGTGGAACAATGACCACATCGTAAACTTGATCGCGCACAACAGACACGTGATATTGCCCATCGTACTTCCCGCCTTAGAGAGGAATGCCCAGATCCACTGGAACCAAGCAGTGGTGAACCTAACCCTTAACGTTAGAAAGATATTCATGGAGATGGACGATGAGCTATTCATATCCTGCCATGCCCATGCCAAGGAGGAAGAAGCAAAGATAAGCTCGGCAGCCAACAAACGGAAGCAGGTATGGGAGCAACTCGAGAACGCAGCTGCGAGCGTCCAACCAATGGCCGGGAAAACCGCTGTGCTGGTAACTCCCTTAGCATCCTCAATAGCCTGCTGAAGTTGGTTCCATTGATGATAAACATGTAATGTAAGATTCCCTCACTCCCACTCTCAAATCAGTGCCACTGCCACACCCCTTTATTTTCTTTGTTTTTCTGTTGTCTTTTGCAATTGAGGGTGGAAAATGGAAATACCAGAGGGGAAATGTGATGTGTTGGTGGGTAGGAATGGGAATATGTAATTTTGGGTTGGTTGGTGCTGTGGCAGCCAATCTTTGTAACCTTATTTTGGATCCTGTAATTTCTCTGTCGCCATTATGACGTTGGATGTTAACTCCTCTGCAAGTTCATCGGAAAGTTCTTGCAGTGCATTTCAGAAAATCTTTTCCCCTTCTCCCATTGTCTCAATTTCGTTGCTTTTTATTCTTTCATCAAGGTCAAAATGATATCTTATTTTTTGACAGATTGGTTYGGAGTCACGATTTTTGGGAAGAACGAGATGACTAGATCTAACTACTTAAATTATGTTTAGATAAGTATGTTTAGATTGATGACTAATGGTCATGATTTGAGAAGGTTTGTCAAATGAATAATGAATATTTTTTCCCCTCGATAATGAGATTGCAATTTGACCATGGTGCAATGATAAGAGTTTTGAGAATTGTGGTATCACTTATCACGAGATTTTGGGTTCAAACTTTGCGCTAATCACTGTGTTGCTCAATTCATAATCACATAAAAGAATAAGCAGCGTAAATAACACTACATCAATTTTAGGAAATTAAAAAAAGAAGGTTCATGGATGAGATTTATCATGAATATCATGACCCCACTTTGTTGCTAAATGATGTTCCACCCCACGAGCAGATTGCAAGATTTCTGTTTCTAATGAAGACCATAATTATTACTTCCACTTTTCTGTGAGGTCCCATTTTTATTTGGCTACCTACTATGAACAATTCACTTAATTATTTAGTGCAAAACCCACCGAGAGAATTGTTTAAGAATTTATTGTCCTTCAGAACAAAAATTTGGCACATAGCATTTGTTATATAACAATTGTAATTGTGTTACTTCAAATGTACAATAATCTAAAATAGTTTTGACATTTACACATTTAATCTCAAAATTTTCAAAATTCCGAATTAAATAAAACAGTCTAATATGACTCTAACCTATAAATAGACTTTCAATTTTGTGTTGGATACTAGTATCTCATTAAGTCAATAATCTAAAATACAAAATTGAAAATTTAAGAATATATTAGATACAACATTGAAAGTTCAGTAATCGAACACTTTTTGTGTCCTAAAATTGAAATTTCAAGAGCTCAATCCTGGTTATAAAAAAAATTGTAGCTGATATCGATGAAGTAGTGGAATTCATGGCAAAAGTAAAAGCCGGAGGAAGAGGAAAGTCAAATTCATAAGTAGGTAGGCATTCATGCAACCGAGTAAAATTGATAATTAAATTTTTTTTCTGGTCACAAAAAAAGTGGACAGGACAGGATTGTCTTTTAATAATCATATGATGTTTGCCTGTCGAGGCATCGGTTCACTGAGTTGTTTGATGTGAACCAAACAGTTGGAAGAGTCAGTTTCCTGTTATAAATTTAGCCTGTTGCTTTAAAATTCAACCCCACATCTGGAAGCAGAAGCGCCACAACCTGATAATAAATAAGCCAAACAAACACACAATTATTTTATCCACATCTTATCTTTCTCTCTCTTTTTCCTTTTTTTCTTTTCCTTCTTCAACCACTCATATTTTGGAAATGTCTCATATGCCCCTGCATTTAGGTACCTGTCTGGTTTTGCAAAACTGAGAGAACTGATTTTGTGGAGGTTAAAGTCGCCACATTCCCAAACTGTCACAATAAACAAGATTTCTCAGTCCAACACAGCCATGAATTTCGTCAAAACACATCAGACATTGAAACCCCATTTATTCCGCTCTTTTACTTCGAATTTAACAACTAAAAATTATAATGAGCCAAGTCAGAAACTTCATAAGAATGATCAGAACTTCATCTTCTAAGAGGGATTTTATTTGTTTTGAATTCAAGACAAAGAATGCATCCTATTTAATGATATAGATGCTGGATTTTGATTAAGAAACCCACACTATTTTAGAGCACCATCTTATTGATTAAAACAGTTCTTGTAAAGAAGGGTAAACTTTGTTTCTAACCTTCTGTTGTCTATACTTCTGGAATACGGCGTTTAAGGGGCAACTTGTGGAGTTCAATTGTAGATCTTCTAAGGCAAGAACTGGAGTTTTTAGCTCGGAGGCACTGTAATTGGTATAATGCTCCAGCGTCTGGTTCTGCAAGCCGAAGAAATGCGTTAAAACCGTGCTTTCGTATGTCGATAATGTAATTTGAATTATTAAACATTGTACCGATGGGACCCCAAAAGAGGGAAAAAAGAAAACATGAGACAAAAGAGAACAGTAAAGGGACAAAGGAAAAACAGACCCATGGGTGATTTGGTTGATTCAGAATCCATCTGGCTAAGAACACGACAGAAGCAGCTACTGCTGAAGGCAGGAACCTGAGGAAGCTGTACTCAAGAAGAGTCAACTCTGCTAGATAATCCGTTAAATGCTGGAATTCGACGCAAGGTTCCTGGTAAAATAGTTGGTTTTGAGCTTCATGTTAGCCAATCAAAGCAAAATGAATTCTGCAACAGATAAGATCGGGAATTTAAGCAACTTAATATCAACTTTTCCAACGGATGTGAAAGATCTAATCTAAATGCTAAGATTATCATTACTTTTCTATGTTCTTTAATGAATCGACATTCGGCAACTGGAGTGAACTGAATTCTATGAAAAATATGGGTTTTCTAAATTAAATACCTTGCAAGAAGCCTGTGCCACCTGCACGAATCTCCTGCGAAGATGCTGTCTTTTAGAACGACAATTTTCATGGCATGTTGTCAGAAGATTCAGAAAAGGAAAGAGATAATGGTACTAAGATACCTGAGAAATGTTTTTGTAGTGGGAACAGAAAGCTGAAAGTTGAGCAAGTTCAGAACTTCACCCTCCATTTTTAGTACCTGCCACACGATATCAATCTAGTGGGACCGGGAAAACCATCGACATTTAAAATTCTTGAGAATCCTCCTTGAACAGTTGAAGTACACTCATGAAATGGCAAAAATGTAACAAAGTTAAGGCCTAAGGAATCCTCAAAGAATCGTCGAATCAAAACAGAGGTGTTATTAATTTCTATTTTTAAATCTTCCAAGCAATCTGGAAAAAAAAAATTATTATCCCTCGAACTATTTTCCAAGTCTCCTGAGTATATTACCTTATTGGCAAATGGTAATGTAATATGATGTCATGGTTAAATGTTCAGCAAGAATTCCCTCATGCCTGCGCTCTTCTATGGCAAATGGTCAGACCCCAATCAAAATCAAGGTAGTTTTAGTCATCTTGTAAAAGCCATCATGACTTTTAAGGCTCTATTTGGGATCACATGCTATATGGGACAACAGGATTGCATATCCATAACCCTTTCTTAAGAATTGTGGCTACATGTTTCCAGGTCTAATTGACCTAAGCATGAGGAGGACAAGAAAAGATTTGGCTTACGAGATGAGGTCATAAATGATGAAAAAGGCATCAATATGAAGAGTTGAAAACTACGTGGCACAAATGCAGTGACATAATAAAATGAGAGCAGGTGAGCTATCAATATCTGCCCATAGTATTGCTGACAAGAATAGGGATGCCAATTGACCAAAAGCCTACCTCTCCTCTTGTATAGGTGTTGTCAGTGATGAAGCAAAACTCTTCCACAAACGGTGCACAGACTTCTTCATATTTACTACAAGCACCAAAAAGCAAACATATCACGGATTACACAGTGATTCGTAGATACATGGTTTTATAATTTCAATAATTTACAGTCGTTCAGGAAAGCTTAATAGAAGATCATAGCAAAAAAGATTGAACGGAGATTTGCGTTTAAAAATAAATAAATAGGGGGATAGTTGCAAGCTGATAGAAAGGAAGTTTGTGCCTGACACGTGAGGATGAAATCATATTGTTCCAGATGAAGTCATGGAATATTGAAAAGATGGTAAATAAAACATATAAATGAAAATTTTATCAGCAACCAAAATATGGCTTTAATGTATAAAACATTTGATTTGGTACTAATATAGAAAGTTAGCCACCAATGTTTTAAAGATCATGTAGACGTATGAGCCTTCACTGTACAAAACTTTGTCTGAAGTCTTGAGAGTTCACCGTTTTTTCGACCATCATTTAATACCAAGAATTCGTACCTAGTTTTCTTTATTGTTGGGGCTAGCAACCACATCAGCAATAACTAAGTTCATAACAATTTATTCAGCATAAACCTTGCTAGTCAAAAGATTTCATGTGAAAGTACTTTTCATTCCTAATACGATGAATATCAGTCCACAAGATTTGGAACTTACGTGGCGATTAACATGCAAGTAACACCAAGAAGCTGTAATCTATGTCTTTCAATGAAACTTCGAGAGAGAAACCGATCAATGAGATTCACAGTGAGGTAAAGTGTGTCAGAGACCAGTTTATATTCTTCGGAGACCTGAAATAAAGAGTTTGACCTACTTAGAAGTGAGCTCTTGCAAAATTCTACTCTTAAAAATTCACATGTGTCGTTCCCCATATGTTATGACTTATGAAAGAAGAAAATATGGGCATATTTCAAGCATAAATATCTGAATAAAATTCAAATTGTTTTTGACAGGCTATACTTATACTAACCTCCACCAGCCAATCAATTAGTATCCCTCGCATGATTGGAGTGATATATTTCTGTAACTCTTCCATATAGTTAGTGGATGGCCTTTGATCAAGCTGAAGAAGAAGACAGTTCAACAATTTAGCACAAGTAGGTCATTGTTTGACAAAAGATAGAAATTACTGTCCTCTTTATTTTTCCTCAATACCACATAAATCCAAAATTTTCTTTGAGAACTTGATGAAAATTTGACTATTCCAACACAGACCTCTATTACACGAATAGTATCATATATATCATGGGCATATAGGGTGCATGCTTGAGGATCTTCTGAGTTTGAAACACCATCCAATGTACCAAGGTGATTTGAGACTGACAAATTCTCACAATTCCTAGCCTTATCTGCAGAGTTTGATTAAGAAAAAAAAAAGAATGATGAATAGATAATATTTACTTCAACAGTATCTATCATTTTTCTTTTGATGACGAATCAAAATATTTTTCAAGGAGTGCACGAATTTCTAGAAGATCAAAAAGTCTTCAAAAAGATAAAACACATCAACGTATAACATCTCCTTAAATAATGAAGCTTTTTGTGAACCCGTTAATATAAATTCAGTAAAATTGAAATGAATGAAATTTTAATAAGATCAATGGTCTATGAGAATAACTAGTACGTAATCTGCCCCGTCTTAATGTCTTACATCTCCTAAAAAATTCCCTTGAACTCATTAATTTTCAGTCGATGAAGTAACTGAAAATCATTACCTTCACAAAAACATAATCATGTTCCTAAAATGAAAAGGATTAGACAAAGGAGAAAAGAAAATTATAAGCAGGATTCATTAAGTGTTTGTTTAAGCTTAGGTTAATAACTCCTAAAACAGTGGGCTGCAAGCATGCAAACAAAATGAAGCTTATCCCACATACTTTCATTCAATCAGCTGATAAAGAAACACGGAATATACTGCAAGCACATTTTGTAGTGGCACACTAAAAAATCGAGTAAAAATTGTAAAATTGTAAAGGACGTAAAAATTAAGAACTGAAGGAATATAGGATACATTCCTAAAACCCGTGATGAAAGAAATTATTGTCTACTTCTCTCGTACCATCTAATGAATAAGAAACTCTAAATTCTGTCATTGTACAAACAAATTATATTATATGGTATAGTGTGAACATCATTAGATCTGAGCTATTTGCCTTCTTTAGAAAGGAATAACTAATTTTTGTGATGATTATTAAAAAATTGTATATTCCTTCTTGGATCCCACGAAGATTAAGATGAAGATGTTCCCACAACGGTAATTAATTTAGAGAAGACTTGGGAATGGAATGGCATTGTCATAACTGAAATGGAAAAAGTTAGTTCGGTGTCAAAACCAAGCTATGCACGGTTAACAAGCAAGAGTATGAATCAGCATTTAAACCTTTGATTTGATGGTCTTTTGATCCTGAAAGCACGGGGAATGCAAAATTTGAGCTTCCTATGCCACTGTGAAACTTGTTTTCTTGTGCTGTCTCTTTTTTACCTTGTGACTCTGCCATCCTTGTAATGGTTGAACCTTCAACTGATTCGGTCTGTGCAACCTCTTGCATCTACGAATTTCAACAGAAACATTAAATACCACACTTTTTTTCATTATTGATAGGCCCGAGTTATCAATACTGTCATGAATGATTAAAGATACGATTTTCTTTTTCATTTTTTCAGCTGAAATATAAGTACATTCATGAATTTAAAATTCAAACTCCATGATGCAGCTGACAATTTAAAATATGAAAAAATTTGCACCTGAACTTCAGAAGCATGTAAGCAATCCAGATTATTGCTCTCACAGGACATGTTAGTAACATCCTTGAGCACTGCTCTTCTTTTGTGCCGAAGGCCGAAAGTAGTAGTTGCACGAACATTACTTCCATCTAGTTGTGCTTGTTCAGAGATTGCCGTGTGGGCGCGTTTGCAAAGTTCTTTGACTGGACATTGTAATAGGGGTGAAATAGCTCCTAGCCTACCTGAGGAATTAGAATGGGGGCGCCTGATTCTGACAGAAAACTTATGTTCTTCCATCATATTTGRCAAATCTGTTGTGTGTGGACGAGCAAAGGCATGGCTATAACTTCAACAACCTGCAGTTGTAATATTAAATTAATGTTCATGATAGGACAAAACGTGACAATTAAATGGTAAAGATGATTTTTCTGGCCATTTGAAATGAAGAGCTGCATCTTGTACCGATATGAAAAGGAATTGTGTCCAGATATGTTCATGTAGGTTCAGAATCATGCTACGTCTATTCATATGCTATTGAACAAAATCGAAATAATTTTACACTTCAACACATCGCTGTTGTCTCTAAGAGGATCCAAAAACTCCCATGCTAAATTTAATGAAACATCAATTCCTTTTATGGTCTTGCTATCTAAGTTCGCTGATTGACTCAATACAGTATCCACTGCTGCAAATTCAAATTTAATTTCATTTGCATTATCCGCCAGGGAAATGATCAAGGATCTTATTCCGTAAGTTGAATCAATATCCCGGCCGAATAGAGCTTATCTTCGGCACCTGAATTTATTTCTTTCAGTAATATAACAATGGCAGCAAGAGTAACCAATGCAAAAAAAAAAATCAGTCAAAGTTAAATTGTAGCATTTCTCGGAAAATTCATGCTCTATTCGAATAGTAATTTGCATGCGCAGAATCTAATTCCAATTACAACCTCTTAGTATACAAAGAAAATGACAAAATGAACGAAGAAAATCTTCAGAGTTCGGGAAACAGGAAAACTTTGAGATCAAGTAATCGTAAATGCAAGACAATGCCGCATTTCGCAAAGCTAAAAAAATCAAAATAAAGTTTCCACTGAATCTAAAACTCACGGCTAAATTTATCCACACGTCTGCGCCAGAGAGAACGGAGCTAAGTCGCAGCAAAGCTTACTGCATCACAACGAGTCTTATTCCAGCATCTTCTCCGATCAGCTTGTCGGCCATAGTTTCAAGTGCATATACATATGTTGTGAGACAACGGCCGTAAGCGACGGAGCTAGCGGCGGAGCAACATGGCGGGCGCGCGTCAACGGAAGAGGAGCGGGGAGAAGGAGCGGGAAGGAGCCTGGAGTTTTTTGAACTCGTGGCCACCCGAGCGGACATATAAATATAATTCTAATTTATTGGATGTGACACATGACAAAAATATATCCATAATTATTAATTTATTTTTGTTTTGAAGAAATAATTTTTAATTTATTATTACTGTTGGATTACACGCAATGAAGAAAATCGGCATGATAATTTGTTCGATGTTGAAATCTTTGTCACTTGGGACTTGGGAGAATCGAATCCCTAAATTAATGTTTAGTGACGAATTAATAATTTCAAACTTATTTTTATTTTAAAAAAAAGTTTTTGAAAGTTTTGACAAATAAAAAAATTAAAAAATTAAAAATAAAGGTTAATTTATAATTTAGTTCATTTAAATTGGTTTTCATTAAAGATTACTATGAGATGTCTATAACATTTGTGGATAGTAATACAAATTTAATGCGCCAAATTATTGTTGTGATAGAGAAATTAAACTGGTTGAAAAATATAAATATAACTTATATTTTAAAATATTATTTTTGTTTGAAAAGTAATTAAAAAAAAGATTAGGGTGTGTGATTAAATTAACTGGATACTTTTGCTAATCAGATTATTTTAGAGCACAACCACTAATGCTTGTCTAATTAAGTAAAAAAAAGTTTGTCAAATAACTCAGTTGTATCTCATTTATCGTGTAGCTTAAATAACTTGTCTAGTTGGATTTACATTATTTTTCCAATAATACTAAATACATATACTAGATTTTAATCAAAATATGGAAATGATAATAAAACATTTAAAAAAGATAAAAGAACTAAATCGAGATCAAGTATAAAAATGTAATTCAACCAAAAATAAAACAAAGATATGGATATTGCATGAGTTTTTATTAAATAAATATAATCATCATCCAACCAAATCAGATTAGATAAAATGAACAAATATTGTGTGAGGTATTCAAGGTATTTAGGTTTAAATATTAATTTAGCCTTTATATTTTTTACGTTAGTGCATTTTAGTCTTTATACTTTTAATTTGGTCCATGTACTTTTACTTTTTGTTTATTTTAATCTTGGTACTTAATCTCTATTTTAAAAATTTTAATACAAAATTTATACGAAACGAAAATCTATTTATGATTACATTTGAAAACTTTAACGAGTTAGTATCATGCTAAAATTATAATTGAAAAAATGAGATAAAAATGAAAATGAAATAATCAAAATGGTCACTTTTTAAAAATATATAGGAATCAAAATGGATGGTTCAAAATACATGGACTAAAGAGACGTTTTGAAAGTGCATAAACTAAAATAAATCTAAATCAGAATCAAAGTGCACGAACTAAAATAGTATTTACACCGATTGTAATATTTAAATTTAGTATGATTAAAAAAATATGAAATGTGAAAAAAAAGAATGATATTCGAGTTGACCCAACTTTTGATTATTAAAAGACTTTTATTTTTTATAATTTTATTAAAGATTTAAAAGACTTTAATAAAGTGGTAAACGTGATTCGAATAGTAAGTTGTTCTTTAAAAAATCCTTCGATTAAAAAGGTATAGCAGTAAACGCAATTAGGAATATTTTTAGGGAAAATAACATTAATAAACTGAATAACGAGAGTTTCTAGAAACAACAGCTGATTTTTTAAAAAGAATTCAAAATGACTATTCACATGCTGCCAAATTCTTCTTCCCTGTGCCCTTGAAACACTAAAACCCAATAAAGTCAAATTTCAAATTGAAGTTATGATCTTTCACATCCTAAAATTCAAAAAGACTATGTACACCCTTATTTTTGTATGTATATGCCAAGAAAATGGGTTGAAAACTCTACTCCAATCCAAATCTAAGCCAAATACTCCATCTTCCGACCCTACATTTCTAGAGTTAAATACATGGTATCAATTTAGTAATCCCTAATCCATATATGAGAGTTGGACTGCAAGATCCTCCAACATATAATTGTCGAGAAATATTAGAATTCTCATGTTACAATGCTCTACTAGGCCAACATATGATGGTTAATAACAAATCTATACTTCAAACCTCAAATTCAGAAACTCGTTTCTTTTCACAATCCAAATACATGCTACATAAACTTGAGCGACTTCCCAACTCAAAACTCTAGACTACACAAATTTAAAGGTTATAAATACACGAATCAAATATCTCGTTAGTAATGACTCAAGTTAGTAGTATTAAAAGATATTCTATTTATTGAAAACCCCAAACTATAGACTATACAAATTTAAAAGTTATAAATACATAACCCAAGTATCTCACTAGTAATGGTTACGGTTAGTAGTATTAAAAGATATTCTATTTATTGAAAACCCCAGACTAAAGACTGTACAAATTTAAAAGTTATAAATAGACGACTCAAATATCTCGCTAGTAGTGACCATATGGTTAACAGTATTAAAATATATTCTATTTATTGAAAACCCCAAACTCTAGACTACGCAAATTTAAAAGTTATAAATAGATGACCCAAATATCTCGCTAGTAGTGACTATATGGATAATAGTATTAAAATATATTCTATTTATTGAAAACCCCAAACTATAGACTATACAGATTTAAAACTTATAAATAAACGACCCAAATATCTCGTTAGTAATAGTTATGGTTAGGAGTATTAAAAGATATTCTATTTATTGATAGGGGTCGAGAGAGAGAGGGAAAGGAGGGGAGGTGGTCCCAAGGGGGAAGGGGTGGTTGGAGAAGGATAAGGGCATCCAATCCATTCAAAATATAGAGGGAAGGGAAGAGGATTTCAAACAGTAACATTATTACCAGCTTTGGAGGAGCCTAGAAGACAAGCAGCTCCGCTCCACTGCTATCATTTTCCCACCTTTTTTCCTTTTCCATCACAAAGTCCTCACCACTCAGCAGCATTGTCAACTTAGGACATGGACACCCATTACACACCTAAATCATAGAGGGAGAGAAAGAGAGATTAGCCACCAAACAAAATATAGTTTTAAGTATTTTGGCATGTAACTGAAACTGATGCAATTTCTTTAATTTCAGTGAAAGACAGACCTGCAACTTGACTATATAAGTACAAGATAGCTAACTGAACACAGGCAGACAATTAAGTAATATAAACCGTTAAATGGTTAAATTACCATTTTAGTCTCTAAAGGCTTCGGGTTGTTTCAATTAGATTCTTCTCTGGACAAGGTTGAGAGAAGCAATGTGATCGTCTCGTCTAAAGAAAACATACCATGTCAAAAGTTATTAACATTTTATACTGACAAAGATGTTTCGAGAAATGACATTTTTAGAAGATTGGAGACTAAATTAAAATTTTTTAAAATTATGAAATCAACTTAGAGGTTTTAAAATTGTAAGGACATAATGGTAATTTAGCATAAAGACGCCCCATTTAGAACAAAGGCATGGCCTTTCTGTGGGCTGTTTGTTCTTTTAAAAGGACCAATTTGATTGGTTGAATAATCTGTAAATATGCAACTTTCCTTTTGGCCCTTTCTCCACTTTTCCTTTCTCCCATTCCAATCTCTCCTCATCGAGTAAATACAATACAACTCATGTTTGACTATTTCTTGGTGATTGTGAACTGTGCAGTTATTTTTATTCAAAGAGCAATATTTGTAAATCAATTGGTCACACCTGTCCATGTGTCCAGAATCAGATTCTTCAGTCTTCGTTTTTCCCTTCACAATTCTATTTCATTAATGAAGTATAAGAATGTGTGAATAAACAGTACATGTACCAGTATAAACATTACTAAAAGACACTATCTCCTTTTTCAGCTAAATTTTTCAAAATATACAAATTTAACTTACAAAACGTTAAAGCAGGAGCAAATATTGAGCGTCTTGTATTTGAGTGCCAAGCCACAGATTTGTTGGGTTGAAGGCAGGTATTTGAGTGCCAAGCCACCAAATTTGTTGAGTAGTAGCAGCCTTCAAGCGAGTCCTGGTTGGTGTAGCATAATCCCTCTTGCTTTTGCAACAAATCACAGCCTCTACATAATGATGCAACTCTAAATCACTTCTTCCATTGCGGCAACCTTTGGACCACAACCTGTAACCAGTGATCAGCTTAAACGTCAAAGTAGGAACAGAGAAAAAAAAAGAAGAATAAGGGCAAATACCCCTGCGTTGTCTTAGGTTAAGAAAAGAAAAAAACTACAGATAAAACTTCAGGTTCCATGTAATTTGCCCCTTAGTTCTTAGAGTTGAAACGCTTCGAATGTAAAATTCTTCCCCTCCATATGAAAATTTATAGCTCCACCCTTGCACAAACGAGCTTGCCTTTTAGCAAGTATGGAGTCTAATCATGACGAGGAGATCTAGGGCTATCATGTTTTTTTAAAGTACAATTTAAGGATCATGGATATTATATTTTCAATGCAATAGAAGGGTTGTGTGAATTTGGTAGTTATGAACAAAGATGCAAAATAGATTCTTGATAGTACCTTGCCAGAGTTCTCTTTATTCCCAACAATTGTCTGACAAGCAAGCCTCCACGTTTCGGGTTTCTAAATTGCCACAACCATGGTTACTATTGCTCCGTGCATATAAATGAAAAATGGCAAACTTATAGAAAACATAAACAGAAGTAGGTTCCAGAACAAACTACAACCTCCAATTTCAGCAATCTAAATCGAAACCAATTAAAAGTTGTCTGTCTTGCAAAGAAAAAATTGGTATTGATTTTTTAGCAACAAATGCACAGGACGGGACTTAGCATAATTTAAGAAAGTTCACTCAGTAGCACTATTTCAGAAAGTTGAAATTATTAGGTTAGAATAAATCGAATTGTTCAAACAATTCTGGGATGCTTGCTTACCTGGACTTGGATTTTGTTTGGGTCAACTATGCTCAACGAGCCGGAAATAGATTTTAGAAAAATACAGAAACATTAATGAATTTATTGAACTCTTGACTTCATATCATGTAGTTTTGGGAATAAAATGATTTCTTACTAGACCTTTGAGGAGATTAACACATATACATAGACTGGTAGAAAAAAAGTCGGAACTAATTAATGGCTAATAACGCAACATGGGAGGTACCATGGTAAATCAAAAAGGTAAGAAACAAACAAACAAAAAAAAATCTTTAAACATGCTTCCTATTAAACCTTTCGGCTTTCAGGGATTGTGGGGTATTGGATATTTGAGTTCGTGTCTGCATAAAGACGAGAACAGGAGAGGCTGAGAAGGAGAGATGGGTCTATCAATTATTATCTTACCTTCTTCAGGTATCGGAGTTCAGTATTTGTTCTTTCATTCAATAGACCATTCCCATCAATTATCTGCACAAGGAGGATTACAGACCATCATCAGAAATCTACTTCTATGTATTACTAGGAGAAAATGTGCAAATAGATCATAGAGGTCCTCTGCTTTATGTGTTCCTTTACCTAGAATAATTTCTCAACCAGACATGAGGTGCAGTAAAGAAAATAGAAAAATTAATAAATGAACGATATAAAAGAAAAAAACACCAATAAATTTTCGTGAAGATTGTGACACTGACACTACTATTTTGTACAATATGATGATTTCTACTGTGTCCTTTCCCACCGTTGTTGCAATCACAAAAAAACAGGCTTGTTAATCTATAAGTGATCTCAACTATTTAAAAGTTTGACGTTCATCTGTTCTGTTTCAAGCACAACTGACATGCATTTTTCATTATGTATATTAAAGGCAATTTCATACATGATACTTCATCGGTAGGCCTAGCATAACAAGCAAGTCACTTAACAAAATTACTAGAGCTCTAACTACAAGGATATGTCAGGAAACTACCTCGACAATACAGGTTCCGCAACTTCCGCCACCTCCACAGTTCATCAATTTTCCCTGTGAACATTTGGATGCATTTAAACGACACATCATGGGAGAAAACACATGTAAAAATGATCCACTAATTAGAACATTATGATTATTGTCATTCATCAATGATCAAGACCATAAACAATTTAATTAAGGGGAGCACTTTAGGCCTTGCTGTATCGAGCTATGGAACATTTGTCAAATTTGTTAAAAAGAAAGACTGAATAGTAAAGGCCAGGGTTCATAACATGATTCTATTGAGACATGACGATCAGACAAGTGAGACATATTTAAAAATTTGGTATTAGCTCAAATTCATTTATAGGTTTGAAATTGAAGAGATCGTCGTCATTATTCATAATCATCATTACCCGACAAACTCCATGATTATTGCATATCGGTTTTTCTTTCACATTATTCTTACGTCACTAGAAATTGATGAAAATGACATTAATGATCCATTATAGCCCTTGCAATGTCAACATTTTGCAGTATGAGTGCGACAAACAAATCGGTTCGGCAATAGATCACAACACACTCCACATTGTGTAGAAATCAAAACTTACATAGGGGGCGTACAACTCGATCTTATTATCCAGCATAATATTCCTCAAGAGCTTCTCGCCGCTTACCGCCTTGGCCGTGTCCACCGGGTACGATCCATCGCTCCCCGGGTTCGGCTATCCGCACCAAAGAACCACAACATCAAACAGTCATCATCCAATATAATCCACGCAACTAGACAAAAATTACCGATAACGAATTCTTGCACGCGAGTTTACCCCAAGAAATTCCAGCTCGATCTCAGGCTTTTCAGCAGGACTCGACAGCAATGGCTCTGAAGAATTTGCAGCGACAGAGAGAGGGACCGTCGGTCTCCGATTAGGAAAATTTCCGATGATGCATCGGCGATTGCCACTGCCAGAGCGGAATTCCGGCTGCCGGAGCGATAGAGAAGCTGTGGTGACGTTCAGGGACGCCATATCCTCCTCTCTCGGCTCGACCAGTAGGAAGTTTCTCAGTCATTCATCGTTTACTTCTGTTCTCTCTCTTTTGTTCGTTAATTCTCCGCCGCGAGTTCGGAGGGGTAATTTCGTAAATTCGTATTATTATCGCGGCCAATTTTCGAAAAGTGATTTCTAGATAGGGCGGGAAGTTATGTATGTGGATGGACATGACTGTACCACATGATTCTTATGTATGGATGTACCAAAATTTTCAAAATTTACAGGTTTACTCCTATATTATTGGTGATCATGAAATAGAAAAAACAGAGTTGAGAAGATTCAACCCTTGAAGTTTTTAAGAGATATTACTAATGCCTTGACCGTCTAAATTATAGATCATCAGCAAGATGGTGTTTATGTTGACAATATTATAAATAGTGATTTGAATGTGACATCTCTAAATCTCTCCCTATCTGCTAGTCTCAAACATCTACCCTTCTCGTTCCATATTGTTTCATCATTTTTGGAATTATTTATTCCTTTTAACCCCTTTTGGATCATTTCAAAACTACCATACCTATCTTTCTAACCCTACATTTAGTATGTGATTCTTTTTTCCCTCAAATGTGGGTTTCTTTCTTCGGTTTTTAAATTTCCCATTTTTCTAGGCCAATAATATATATATTAATTTTACCTTTCTACCCTTCTGAGTTTGTAATATGATTGATAAGTAAGTACATATAGACTCGAGCATATTTCTAATTAAGACATATATCTTTGACGATAAAGTTAGATATTTAAATTACTATCCGATGTATTGTTAAACTAAAAAAAATAATAATAATAAATAAATTGTGGGAATGAAGATTTAAACTTTCAAACTTTAGGAAATGTTGTATTGATACTTTTATTGATGAGCTGCATGCATGTTTTGATATTTACTTTTGAAAGATGTTCTTGTCTTCACACTGTATTGTTTTTCTAGATGGTTCGATCTTTAAAACAAATCTTTTTCTTTTTTAGATCGCAATTTTAATATCGATGTGTAGCCACTGTTTTGTTATAAGACATTTCGTCGCTATTATTAAAGGTAAGTTTGCTTCACAAACAATTTTACAATCAAGTTTCATTGGTTTTTTTTTTCTCCTTTTTAGCATAAAAGGCAAGTGTAAAAATGTAAAAGTGTTTTTTTCTTTTTGTTTTCACAAAGTGTCCTACTAATTTAAAAATAATTTAGTTAGTATTCGTTTGAAAATTATGGACTCCATGAAACAATTATATCATTTATATTCATTTGCAATTTATCGTAATTAAAATTTTAAAGTAATTTTAGAGAGTAAACAATCTCTATAATTAGTATTGATGGATTGTATCAAAGAGTAAAGTATGTTTTGATTTTAATGTGAATGACAACAATTTTAAATGTGGTAGAGAGATTATAGTAGCTATTAGAGTAGCTTACTTTCAAATTGATCATAATATATGTTGCAAGAAAAATGAAAATGATTATAATATAAATTTGTTGGTTAAATTGATAGTTTATAACATTAAACTAGCCAAGGTGTTAATAAAATAATCACATGATATTTGGTTGGAAATAGATTTAATGAAGTTAAGAAATTATGATAACAACAGTCGTCTATAAAGTGGAAACTTTGATGGACTATATTTATGTTGAATTATTATTAATAATTTTTTTGATACAACAGGAAATTATTTATGTTGAATTATTTAAATGTTAAGGGAGAAGATTTTCTTAGCCTAGTACGACATATAACTAGGAAGTCGTGAGTTCAAATCTTTCCTCTCAAATATTGTTTTAATGATCATTGCCCAATTTATATATAAAAAGAATATGGCGACGGTTGTTAAGACACCTATTTCCGACTGAAATATTGGGTATTCAAATTCTCACCCCGTACTAAGAAGAAATAAAAAACATCTAAAAATCTATTTTATTTCAAATTGGCTAAAATTTAGAAATGAAAAAAAAAAACAAATGTTCACCAAAAAACTTAATTTATTATCTTTTATGAACAATTTTAATAAAATAAATTAATTTATCAAACAAGCATTTGTTTTTATATTCATTTTCTGATTAAATATAATAACTTTGAATATTTCATTTAGAAAAATCATTTTAGCAAAGCTATTCATTCTTATAATTTAAAAACTCAGATAAAAAAAAGGTGCAAAATACATTTTATCTCTCTCAATTAAGAAACGAGAAATAATTAAATACCCAACATAATTTCAAATTTTCTTTTTAAAAAAAAAACAAGAAGTAGACATCTTGCATAATTTCAAATTTTCCCAAAGGAAAACAAACAAATAAATAAAATAAAATAAAAAACAAAAACAAAAACATTACCAAATAAAATCTAAAATTTCACATCTATAAATCATTCTCCAAATGGAAGAAACAAAGGAAAATAATTTGATTCATGAACGTGGCAAATAACTCCAAACGTGGCTTTCAATCCTCTGATGATGATGCACAACAAATAATGCCACCAACCTTAATTTAATAATATGATGGAATTAAAGTGCTTTTTCACTTTGCATCTATGTCTTTTATTTATATTTATTTTTTCTTTTAATAATATAATTTCATGTTTACATTTTTATTAATATAAGGTTAAGATTTGGTACATTTGTCACGTCCTCCTCCAATGACAATGGACACAATCCACTTACATTTTTATTTCTCAATCTCGTACCATAGTCTAATTTATTATGTGTATTGTAATATAATTAATGCGTGTGACAATGTAAAGGTTTACCCAATTGGAATCCACCTTTTTTTTTTAATTTATAATTCTATGGTTGCTTATTTGTTCTACCCAATAAACCATTGGTTAGTGGCAAATAACCATTAATTTATTTAGGGTAATCATGTAATTCTCAAGAGAACAATGGGTGTCAATGTTACATTCGATATATGTATTTTATATATTACCTTTTTTTTTTTGGAGCTATCGCATTTGGACTGCTTCCACTTACTCGACTTCTATCTTCTTCACTTCACACATCATGGAAGGAATTTGTTCTTGTTTGAAGTCTTCGTGACTCGGAGGTTTTCTTTCCCTATAAGAATATATTTTTTTAATATATTGTTGATGTCGAAAATCAATTAGTCCACGTGTTATTTGATCGAGAACCATTGAATAAGTTAATGTGCAACAACAGACATCGACATTGGTGAGGTGTCTTGCCTAATGTCCTCCAACGGTCATGTTAGTAACCAAAAGATTGGAGGAAAAAGGTAAAACACCTTGAATAGTTAGTGACAGATTTTTCACTTAGCCATGGTCGTGGTATCCTATCTCCTTTTGTAGGTAGTGAAGTTGACCAGAGAGGATGCCTGGTGTGAGGCGTAGTGGGAACCATTTGTATACGAGCTCTGACGGGTCGTTAGAGGACATTTCTGGTGCGTGGTAGCATCCCCGTCGCCTGTCGCCTCGATCCATTGCAAATGCCTTGCACCCAAGGTGTGTCGCGTACTGGTCTATATGCCCGTGAGCGTCACTCTCTCTGTTGATCCTATATCCATAGGGATTTTCTTCCCATTGCCACATGTCGTCGTATTAAAGGAAATTGCAAACATCACACTCTTATAACTCCAATTTATAATTTAAGTAGAGTTTAATAAGGTATTTGCACGTCAACTTAAATATAGTTGAGTGGTTTTTCACTATTTTGGTTCAAAAAGAAAAAATTCTCACTGTCGATTTATGACGTGATGATATTAAATGATTTTGACGCATTTACGTGATTTGAAAAAAAAAATTCCCTCACATTCAATTATAGTTCTTATAGATATTATTGGAGTCAACTCCTTTTTTTTTTCATTTAACATTATTTATAAAAAAGGATGTTGTGAAGTGAAATAAAACATAAATACCTTAACAACAAAAATAAAAGAAATAAATACTTTTTAAATAATATTACATGGAATAAGATGAAAGTTGGAAGAAGATATTAATATTTTTAGTACACTATGTAGGTGGGTTAATGTCTTGAATATAAGACGGGTAAAATCTAAATTTACACTCTACCGTCATGATATGTTTTTAAAAAATGAACTAAACAACATATGTCAAAAATCGATTTTACCATAGTGTAATATAAAAATAGTGAAATACCTATTTATTAATTAAATATTTTTTATAATTTTTAAAAACATCCATCCACATTGATATTTTAATATTTAAAAAAAATTAAAGCTTCAACCATTTTCATTCGGTTGGCCTCAAACTTGATGCAAAATGAAGGGCAAAGTGTCCATTTTGAGAGAATATTTCATTTCTTATTATATATTTTATCTTTCAAATAAAAACACATTAAATACTGATAGAACTGCTGACATCCTCCTCGTATTCCCAATGCCCAAGAAGAACCCCAAAAATAATATAAAATAAAAATCCAAGCTTGATAATGAAAAAAAGAACAAAAAAAAAAGCCCATTAAATTTGCACAGAACACTTGCCCAAC